>JANEYF010000480.1:0-104445 GCA_029963845.1 Rhamnusium bicolor
TACGTATTGTTCTAAATTTTAATAGCCGTTGCAACGATCAGCACCGCTAAAATGGCTTGTAACACTTTGTATTCAATTTTTTCCCCGCTCTTGCACCAAGAGGAGCCGCTAGCAGACTAGCTACAATTAAGATGAAAGCTGGATATCCAACTTGTCCCGTTATTAATTTCCCAATGGTGCCTCCTATTGAAGAGAGAAAAGTAATGGCAAGGCTTGTCGCTATGGTCATACGTGTTGGAATTCCTAAGACAACTAGCATAATCGGTACTAATAAAAAAGCCACCTGCTGCCCCCACAATTCCTGAACCAATACCAACAATCCAGGCCAAAATGATCGCCAGTGGTTTACGAAATGTCACTTCCTCCATCGGCTTATCATCAATTTGCTTTTTCGGGATAAACATCATGACAGCTGCAATCAATGCCAGGATACCATAGACAATGTTAATGCCTGATTCTGATAAGAACTTTGAACCGAAGCTCCCTACAAAGCTACCGATTAAAATAGCACTACCCATGTAGATAATAAGTGATTTATTTAAATACCCACCTTTCCGATATACCCATACACCAGCAAAGGAAGCAAAAAGCACTTGAATTGCGCTAATTCCTGAAACTGCATGCGCTGAAAAAGCCACAAAGCCTAATAATGACGGAACATACAGTAGCATCGGGAAATTAATAATAGCACCACCAATGCCGAGCATCCCCGAAACAAACGAACCGACAAAACCAATCAAAAATATGGTGAAAATCCATGCAATATCCATTTATTTTTCCTTCTTTCTAGCTCCCATCTATCAAGATAAAGAGAAAGAAGGTTGTGCTACGTTAATAGACAACCCTCAATAAGCTCTATGCTTTCTGAATTAAAAATGTAATGACACCAGCAACCTCGGATTGATCTAAAATCACATGCCCTCCCGCTTTAGCCCAAGCAGGAATATCCGCTAAAGCTCCTTTATCTGTTACTTGAACTTCTAAGATTTCCCCCGTAACTAATGTATCCATTGCCTTCTTTGTTTTCACAATAGGCATGGGACATGACAAGCCTTTTGCATCTAGTTGTAAATTTGACATCATAGTAATCTCCTTTGATCCGACAAAGGGTGTAAGCGATTTTGCTAGGTTCCACTTTATTAACTTCAGGAAGGAAGAATGCCTTCCATTCACGGAATTTACACGCTACAAGCATGCATGCGTACTCATTGCACTTTTAGCATACGCTATCGGACAGCACAGCGATTTGGTCCAATTTCCATTTCTGTCTGTTCATCTGGTGCAGGTGTTATTTTCCCCATATTTACCTGACGAATCTCTTGATATGCATTTGGCTGTGGAGGTAATTGATCCGTGACAACACGTCTAAATTCCTCGTCACTTTGAATATTTAAACCATGGTTCTGCGCCAATAACTCTCTAATCGTTTCGCAACCGTTCCATCTGCATTAAGCTCATCAATAATCATGAAATGTGCTGGTAGCACTATTAATTCTTCAGACAATTTGCGATAACGCTTATAAAGTGTTTTCTCGTAAATCTCCAACCCAATCTTCAGCAAGTCCAGCTAAATCAGGTCGACCAATTGAATCAATAAATAAAATATCACCCGTTAATAAATAGCTGCCGTCAATGACAAAAGATGTAGAGCCAATTGTATGACCAGGTGAATAGATAGCACCTACATCTATTTTAGAAGCACCGATTTGAACAGTGGCTCCATCAACTAGAGGTGTATAAGGAAAGACAACCTCTTCAGCATCTTTTGGTGGTAAGTAGTAAGCTGCACCAGTTTCTTCTGCTATATGGCGTCCACCTGAAATATGGTCGGCATGTAAATGTGTATCAAAAACATATTTAATTGTAACGTTCTTCTGTTCAGCGAAGCTTGTAAATACATCTGTAAATCTCACTGCATCAATAATCGCTGCCTCACCTTCAGAAATGACCAATATGAAAGGCAGCCCTTTCCTAAACGGACGAATTGATACAGCTCTCCACCACCTGTTAAATCACCAACTTTAATCGGCTCTAAATATTCACTCCAAGATTTCATGCCTCCTGCTAAATAGGCAACATCACGACCTGCCTCAGACAACATTTCAGCGACCATCAATGATGAGCCTTCTTTGGCACAGACAACTAATACTGTTTGTTCAGCCGGAATTTTAGGTAAAATATCTTCAATCCCATCTAACAACTCAAAGTACGGGATATTTAGGTACTCAAATCGATGTCCCTCCATTTTCCAATCTTCAAATGCCTCTGCATTACGAACATCTAAAATAAACAGCGCTTCATTATTAATGACCTTTTTAGCAACTTGTGATGCACTCCACTTTTGAATAGACATACATTCTACCCCCATAGGTATGATTTCAATGTTTTTTTATAGCGGAGAGCTATAGTCACTCCACTCTCAAGAACAAATTACTAGAAAGTTAGTGATGGCGCTGCATCTTTGGCAAACTCAAGGAAAGTTACAGCTCCACCTACTTCAATACCGTCAATAAAATCATCTGTTGATAAACCCATGACATCCATAGTCATTTGACAAGCAATAAATTTCACCCCTAGTTCTTGTGCCATTTCCACCAGTTGTGGGATGGCTGGTACATTTGCTTTTGAAAAACCTTTTGCATAATGCTCCGCGCCAGCAGGCATCGGTAGTACATGCATCCCTTGTTTATGAATGAGATTCAGCCCTTCAAACGTAAAGAAGATGGCTGCTTCCTTCTCTGAAGCTGCCGCAGCCGTTGCGATATTAAACACTTTATATGCATCAAATAAACCACCATTACTTGCAATGATTGCTACCTTGTTTGACATCTTAAATTCCTCCTAATTAAATGCTTTTTGTTAAATTGCCCGTCCAGGATGTCATCCTCATAAGACATTAAATACCTTTGTAAAACCATGTGAAGCGAGCTTTTGTGCAGCCATATCACTGCGTGTTCCTGTACGACAGATGACATAAATCTCCTGCTCTTTATCAAGCTCCGTAAGACGTGTCACTAGTTCACCCATCGGAATAGATTTTGCTCCCTCAATATGTCCAAAAGCGAATTCTGCCTCCTCACGTACATCAAGAATCAATCCCTCACGATTGGTAATCTGCTCTAGATCAATTATTTGACCAAATGTCATCTCTACTATTTGTTCATTTGTACATTTGCGAATATAATGCTTTAGCACACCGTCTGCCTCTAACGTACCAATGTATTGATGACCGACCGTTTCAGCCCATGCAGCAATATCCGCTTTTGATCCTTTATCTGTCGCAGAAACTTCTAAAATTTGACCATCCAGTAAATCAGCCATCACCTTCTTCGTTTTCACTATCGGCATTGGACAAGATAGTCCTTTAGCATCTAGCTGAAAATCAGACTTCATACACCTAACAACCTCCATATACCTACACGGGTATTGTTTTTACTAAAAAATATAGCTATGCTCTATATTTTTACTGCACCCTCCCAAGCAAGCATACCACCAGCCATGTTGGATACAATAAAGCCATTACTTTCTAGTATTTGAGTAGCACGACCACTACGTCCACCTGATCGACAAACCATAATATACGGCTCATTCTTATTTAATTCATGTAGTCGAAACTCTAATAATCCGAGCGGGATATGAATAACACCTGGAATATGACCAGTCTCTACCTCATCTACCTCTCGTACATCAATAAGATTCAACTTGCTTCCCTGCTCCATAGCTTGTTGAACTTCTTTTGCTGTAATTTCCTTCATTTTTCCTCCTCCTAGTATGCACTCATTCCGCCACGAACATTGGTAACATGCTTAAAGCCTTGTTTTTTTAGTTTCTTACAAGCCTGGCTACTTCGCATTCCACTTTGACAAATGACAATAATTTCTTTGTCCTTTGGTAGTTTGTCAAAGCTTGATCCAAGCGGAACATTTTTAAATTGCGGAATGTTACGTCCCTTATACTCAGCTGGTGTACGCACATCAATAAATACCTTATCTTTATCATTAAGCATATTTTTTAATTGTGCAGAAGAAATTGAATGAACACCTTTAGTAGGCTTCATTCGCCAAATGAAAAACGCTGCGATAAGCGCAATAACAATCCATGTTTCCATGTGATCACTCTCCTTCTTTATACATTTTGGGGTATATCAAAACTATCGACTTTTCACAACTAAATCCATTGCCTCTCGAATAGCGAAATTCATTTTTTCTGTATCACCTTTAGCTGTTGATACACATTCCAATAAATTTTCACTAACAATAACACCTATCGTCTTATCAACCGCGGAACGTACGGCAGATAGCTGCGTTATCACATCCTTACAGTTTTGACCGTCTTCCATCATACGTAAAATACCCCGTAATTGGCCTTCCATACGTTTCACACGATTTGCTGTGTTAGAACCATAAGCCATGCTGTTTGCGCCCCCTCCATAACGATTGATTGAACTTGCTTACGTGATTTATAATATACCCCATAAGGTATATTGTCAACGGGAAAGTCCCTACTTTTTTTCATAGTTCGCTCTTTCCGTCATACCGCTTCACTCATCTCGTTTCAGATTTAATCCATCTCTCAGGATTGTCCGCAAAAAAATCCCTGTTACGAGTTGTAACTCATAACAGGGACCTACACATTATATTATTTAGCTAATTGCATGGCTGGTCCGAAGAATTCATAGTGAATTTTTTCATCTTTCACGCCAATTTCCTGTAAGTTTTTAATAACAGCTTCCATAAAGCCTACAGGCCCACATACATAAACATCTGCATTATTAGCAACTTTTTCTGCTAATAACTCTTTTTGTAATAAGCTTATCTTCTTCAGAGAATAAAGCTGTATAGGATGCATTCGGTAGTACCTTTACTTTCTCCTGAATGTCATCGCTGAACGCTACAACTTTCTCATTACGAGCACATTGGATAAAGTTTACTTCATTCACTGCATCATCATGTAAAGATTGCAACATACTGTTTAAAGGTGTTACACCGATACCACCACTTACAAATGTAATTGGTGCAGCCGTTTCTTCTAAAACAAATAACCCAGCTGGAGCACTTACATCAACTAAATCTCCTACTTGTAAGTCATCATGAATATAGTTTGAAACTTTACCATTTGGCGTATGATCGCTTTCTCGTTTTACAGAAATACGATAGCCGTCTTCTGCATTCGCTTGTGAAAGTGTGTATTGACGGTTCATCAAATACTCTTCGCCTGGCACTTTCACACGGATGCTAATATATTGACCTGGTTCATAAGCTGGCAGTGGTGAGCCATCTTCATTCACAAAGTAAACGGATGTAACTAAGTCACTTTCAACAACTTTCTTCGCCACTTTTAATGGTTTAAATAAACGCCATCCACCGTTATTCTCAGTTTTCTGGTATAACTCTTCTTCTACTTGAATGAAAATATCTGCTATAACGCCATATGCCTCAGCCCATGCATTAATAATGTCATCGGTTGCTGCGTCACCAAGTACTTCCTTAATAGCTTTTAATAAGTTTTCCCCAACGATTGGGTAATGTTCAGGTAAAATACCTAAACTACGGTGTTTATGTGCTATAAGCATTACTGCTGGTAAAATTGCTTCTAAATTTTCAATATGAACTGCAGCAGCATAAACAGTGTTAGCTAATGCTGTTTGCTGACGACCTTGTTCTTGGTTCGTGTGATTAAAAATATTTAATAATTCTGGATGAGCTTGAAACATATTTTTGTAAAACGTCTTCGTGATCTCAACACCGTGAACTTCTAATACAGGTACTGTTGCTTTAATAATTTGAATTGTTTCTTGTTTTAACATATCGCTTACCATCCTTTCGTGATTACAATATAACCCTTTCATTTTCTTAAAGCAATATTTTAAATACATCTTTAACAAAATGGACATAATTAATGTATTTTAAATACATCTTTAAAAATGGTTTTGAAAATATTATACTTCAATGTAAAAATGCTATAATTATTTTGAACTATAGAAAGTAGGGTGTTCTGATGCGCTTAACTTTATACACAGACTACTCTCTGCGTACTCTTATTTATCTAGGTGCGAAGGAAGATGGTCAATTATCAACTATTCAAGAGATTTCAGATGCTTATAATATATCGAAAAACCATTTAATGAAGGTGACACATCAGCTTGGATTATTAGGGTATATCGAAACGATTCGTGGACGTGGTGGTGGCATTCGCTTAGCCATCGATCCAAAAACCATTACTATCGGTGAAATTGTTCGTCATACAGAAGAAGATTTTCATCTTGTAGAATGTTTCGATAAAGAAAATAATCTATGTAAAATAGCCCCAGAATGTCAGCTGAAAGGTGTTCTGTATGAAGCTTTACAAGCCTATTTGAACGTATTAGATCGCTATACATTAGACGATTTCTTACATTCCAAAGAAAAGTTAATGGCTCTTCTGCTTGGGAAATAAAAATACCCGCTCAACCTTTGTTGAACGGGTATTTCTTTATGAAGATACTTATAATGCCTTTGAAAAGAAAATCATATCTAATGCGCGAATGCCGTTTTCATAAATAGGCTCTGGATAATGGCGGAAGAAATCTTTTTCAATAGCCTCCATGCGAAAGCCTGCTTTTTGATAAAGGCAATATTATCAATACTTGAGTTGGCTGTTCCAACAAGCACTGTTTGATAGCCTTCCTTCTGGCATATTTCAGTGAGTTGTCGTAATACCTCTTTGCCCATTCCCTTCCCTTGGTATTGGCACAATAGCAATATTCTTCAACTCGATCGTTGTATCAGATTGCGCAATGACTAACGCCACCCCCACCAGCAGCTCCCCACACTTAATTTCAAATAAAGTGCCTTTATCTAAGTATTCTCGAACTACCATTTCACTTTCATCAGCTAGCATTAATTGTGGTAAAAAATCTTCACGATTGCCATCTACCTTCTGTAGGGATATTCGATAACGGACAAAATCTTCACGTTCAAAGACATTTAACACACACGGTTGTTTTTCCTTCACCTCCAACCATGAATGCTCCTCTGGATATTTACTTTCCACACCTAATCGAATAAAAGGCAGTTTTTCTTGTGCTTTTTGTGATCGGATATTTACCTTCCGAGCCCCAGCAAAAACCCGTGCTAGTCCTAGCTCGAAAAATGCAATGTCTAAGATAGCTGTTTTGGCTTCAAGATTATAGTCTTTCCCCAAAATTGGTGACCTAGCCAAGAGCCAATATGACAGCTCTTTTTATCATGATCTATAAACATTAGGGATGTTACACCAATCAGTTGCCCTTCCTCATTCAAAACTACACGAGGAACCGTCTTCCCCTCTTCCTCGTCCACACATTCACGTTTGATAAAATTAATGGTATCTTCTACCTTACCAGCAGGTAACCCGAGGGCATCTCGCACCTGCGGCATAGAAGATAACTCATGCATCGCCTCAGCATATTTAATATCATGCTTCACTAAAGTTACCGCCATCCTCAATTCCCCTTTTACTACTATTTTTTGTTTTCTTTTCATTATTTATATTCCTAATTCATCAATCATACGATAATTGCCAGGACATGCCAAAACGATCTTGAATCCATGCAAACTGTTTAGAAAAACCATAATGATTAAGTGGCATTAATGCTTGGCCGCCTTCTAGCATTTGGGCAACAAAACGGTTTATTTCCTCCTCCGAATCACACTCTATAAAGACTGATGTTGATGGAGTAAACGTAAACTCGTGTTGAATGGCACTATCATTCACCAGCAATTTAATCCCTTTAAATGGAGGACTGCCATTGCTACCTGTTGTGAATTATCCATATACGCTAAGCTAACAACTTCTAAATCTGGAAACCACTTCTTATATTGTTCAATCGCCTCATTGGCCTGCCCTTGAAACATTAAAAATGGAGTCGCGCTTTTCATCTATTTTTTCACTCCTTCATAATGTGAAATCCATTGCGCAGGGGTTATTTTGACACAAGCTCACCGATTAAATCAAATGGAATATTTTTGGCATTTGTAAATCGAATACAGCTTTTCCCCATATTTAATTTTGTGGGCACTCGCTTTTGCATACTCCTCTTGGAACCAAGAAAGCAATGCTGGATCTGCATAAATACCCATGTGGTAGAGTGCAATATGACGCTTCTGTACAGCTAGGCTAATAAAAGGTAATGGCGTATTCGGTGTCACATGGTAACCCTCAGGATAGGATGTTAATGGTACCACATAACTGACCATTCCATATTGCATTGTTTGTTCAAATCCATCTGGTACATTCGTTTCTACGGCAGCAACAAGCTCACTAAAAGCATCACGCCATTTTTCTTCGACTTGCTCCATATATACATTTTCATATTTTGCCTCACTTTTATCATGTAGTTTACTACCTTCACTCCTAGCGTAGTCCTCTTTAACACTTTTTGTAAATAATTTACCATCTCATCACTAGAGAACACAAATGAAATAATTCGATTAAATGGTGCTTTACCAGAACTTCTAACTAACAAATCACGAGGTTTATTGATTATAACAACTGCTAATTCAGCCTTCAGTTTAAATTCCTTTTGCCTAGCTTTAACACCATTTTACTGTACCTTTATCTCCTTTTTTGGCAGCTAATAATGTACTGATACATTTTCATCTTAGTTTTGTTAGTATACTGAATTATTGAAAATTTGGGTATAAAAAATAAACGCCTGAAAAATTTCAAGCGTTTACGTTATTACCTATTATTTTATTTTTGCAGTCGCAATTATCCCTTTAATGATCGGAATAGCAGTTCCTAATAGGATGACAGGTAAGACCCACCAACCTAACGAATTTGTTTCACCAAGACCAATACGAACCATTTGGAATGATATAAATGCGAAGAAAATAAGACAGAGGTTTTTCACTTCATTTAGTATTTTTCTGCTATTTAAATAGAATGCTTCTACATTGTTTTCATTCAAGCGTGCTGGATAGTTATGCATATGTGGGGCCCTTTCTAGTAGTCCCATGACAATCCATAAAAATAAACCAATGAATGGAAGAATAAATAACTCTACTTTTTGAGCCCCATCGATCTACCTCGCCTACACCATTAAAGTGCGCAGGAATTTCATTAGGTAATTCGAACCATGCAAATATAATATAGATGATGGATACAACAAATATACCTCCGCCAATATAATTCCATATTTTCTCTGATTTTGTTTTGGGTAATTTTAAAATTGGTCTATACATTTCCTTCACCCCTATTCATTTCCATTACTCCTTCTACGTAACTACTATAAATAAAGTTTCAAAATTTATGAAAAATTGACTTAATATTCAATAGA
This sequence comes from Rhamnusium bicolor, assembly GCA_029963845.1. Lineage (NCBI taxonomy): Eukaryota > Metazoa > Arthropoda > Insecta > Coleoptera > Cerambycidae > Rhamnusium > Rhamnusium bicolor. Next base: position 9,299 of record JANEYF010000480.1, read on the forward strand.
TATCATTAACCATCTCTATTATTATTAATATTTTATCTATAAAATCTCCTTTTTTTATCACATCACATATAAATTGATATTATCTTCAAACTATTAATTACAGTAAAAATACTCATAATACTTTGTAAAATCCGTATAATCTGATATAAATGATATATATACATATTTCATTATTTTGTAACATTTCTACTAATTACTGAGAAAGGACATTTCAACTATGCGATTTACTATCTACAAGAAATTATTACTCGGTTTTTTTATAGTGATTTTAGTGCTTGTTACGACAATTGGTTTAAATATAAAACAGCTAGATTCTGTAAATAAGACCTATCGTACATTACTGGAGGAACAAACAACTAAATCAATCAGTATTCAGGAATTACGAGTTATTGCAAAACAAGAAATTGTTAGTATGCGTGGCTATTTACTGCTTGGAGACAAGCAAAATTATCAAAGCAATCAGGACTCTCGCGAGGAATTTAAGCAAAAATCTGAAGAGTTGATGGCTACTTTAGATTCTGATGAATCAATAAAATTCTTAGAGGCTATTAACAAAAGTGAGCAAAGTGTCCAACAATTCGCTGACCGTATGTTTGCGTTAAAGGCTGAAGGAGAAACTGAAAAGTATGAAAAAACTTGATAGTACTCAAGGACGCCTAATCATTAAACAGTTTGATGAACGCGTTGAAAACCTTTCAAATTATCAAAGTGACTATATTGATAAAAAAATGGCTGCTACATCAAAACAAATTCAAGATATTAAACTCCAAATGCTTCTACTTGGGGTCTTTGCTGTTGTCATAAGTCTGATAATTGCAATGGTTGTAGGAAGCCTAATGTCCCGCCCTATTAATGGCATGGCTAAAGCTGCTAAAAAAATAGCGGAAGGCGACTTAACAGCCGAACAAATTCGTATTAAAAACCGTGATGAGGTGGGTGACTTAGCCCTTGCCTTTAATCAAATGGCTGCAAATTTAAAGGATTTAATTACAAATGTCCGTCAAAACACAGTGCAAGTTAGTGGCTCTGCTGCTGAGTTAACAGCAAGTGCAGACCAAACTATACAGGCTACAGAACAAATCACTTCTTCTATTCAAGAGGTTGCTAGTGGCTCTGAAGCCCAAGGAAAAAATGCCTCAGAAAGCTCTGAAGCGATGAAAAATATGACAAAGGGCATACAGCAATTAGCTTCTACGACGGCTGCGGTTTCTGAACTGGCAATCGAAACGAATTCAGAAGCTAAGAAAGGCAATGATTCATTACATCGTGTCATTTCTCAGATGACAACAATTAATACAGCCGTCTTAGAGTCGGCAAGTGTTGTGAAAAATTTAGATGAACATTCTATTGAAATTGGCAATATTATTGGGATTATTACGGATATTGCTGAACAAACAAATTTATTAGCACTTAATGCTGCAATTGAAGCGGCTCGTGCAGGCGATCATGGGCGTGGTTTTGCCGTTGTTGCTGATGAAGTGAAAAAGTTAGCAGAGCAATCGAAAAAATCCGCGGAGCAAATTGCTACTTTAATTTCTGAAATTCAGCAAGATACAAATCGTGCTGTGACCGTGATGGATCTCGGTACGCAAGAGGTTCAAATTGGTATGAAAGTTGTAAAAGTAGCAGAAGAAGGCTTCTCTAAAATTGTCGAGCTTATTGAACAAGTTTCCATGCAAATCCAAGAAGCTACAACCGTGTCGGAGGAGATGTCATCTAGTGCAGAGCAAATTTATGCTTCCTTTGATGAAATAGCAACGATTGCACAAATGTCCTCATCTAATTTACAAAATGTCGCTTCTGCCTCAGAAGAACAATTGGCTACTATTGAAGAAGTGGCAGCTTCAGCAGCTACCCTTTCAAATATGGCAGAAGAGCTTCACACGCAAGTTTCTCGTTTTAAATTAGATTAAATAAAAACTGCTCATTTTCTGAAGGTTTAGGTGCTGCACCCCAAAAGTTAGAGTAAAAAACTTTTTGGGGTGTTTTTTTATGGCAAAATATAGCGATGAATTTAAGTTAAAGGTTGTGAAAGAAGTATTTAACAGGAAAAATAGGTCTTAAACGATTAGCTAAAAAATATTCCATTCCATCTACTACAGCAATTAGAACATGGGTAGCTGCCTACAAAGCATATGGGAATAATGGTATTAAACGAAAAAGAAGTAAGGAAGTCTATTCTGTTCAATTTAAAGTAGATGTATTACACTTTATGAAACAAACAGGTGCTTCCTATCAAGAGACAGCGATTCAATTTAAGATGAACAATCCACGTTTAATCGCTAAATGGAACAAAAATTTCTGGAAGAAGGGATAGAGGGCCTGCAAGAAAAAGCAAAGGGGCGCCCATCTATGTCGAAAAATCAAAACCAACTAAACAAGAAAAAGAAATGTCACGTGAGGAGCAGTTAGAACGTGAAAATGAACTGCTTCGTCTAGAGGTGGCATACTTAAAAAAGTTGAAGGCTTTTCGAGAGAACGGAAGCGTTCCTCGGAAAGCACAAGCAGTCATTGCCTTTGAACTCAAAGAAGAAGGATTCCGATTAAAAGACATTTTAATGCGTGTAGATATTCCAGAAGCTACGTATCATTATCACATCAAGCAACTGCATCAGGAAGATCCAGATAAGGGATGGCAAACGTTGATTTTAGAGACGTTTAAGAAACATGAAGGACGATATGGCTATCGTCGTATACATACGGAGTTAAAAGCGCAAGGCTACATCATTAATCACAAAAGTACAGCGCATTATGCAGGAATTAGATTTGAATGTGAGAAATTCGTCCGCAAGTCGCGCTATAAATCGTATAAAGGTACGGTTGGAAAAGTGGCGAAAAATCGTTTAAATCGCCGTTTCTATACGCATTACGCCGTACAAAAAGTGGTGACAGACGTAACTGAATTCAAATGTACAGATGATGAAAAACTATATCTGAGCCCAATTATGGACTTATATAACGGAGAGGTTATTGGGTTCAGTATGTCTAAACGGCCTACAATGGATTTTGTGCTGGACTCATTGAAACAAGCCCTTCCAGTCATTCGAGAACGTGCAGAATATCGAACAACAATCCCATTCAGATCAAGGCTGGCACTATCAACATAATAAATGGGTGAAAACATTAAAGCAGAACAAGATTTTCCAAAGCATGTCTCGCAAAGCAACGTGTGCAGACAATGCAGCAATGGAAAACTTCTTTGGCTTACTCAAACAAGAAATGTATTACGGGGAAGAATTAGTCTCATATGACGTGTTAAAAAGAAAATTGAAAAATATATCCACTACTATAACAACGAACGTATTAAACAAAAATTGGTAGGCATGAGTGGTAAAATACCGAACTCATGCCAGCCTTAGCTGCATAAATAAAAACTCTAACTTTAAGGGGTCACTACCTTATTGCCTCTAGAAAATGAGCAGTTTTTTTAGTTATATATTTCTATGTACTGTACTTTACACTTAGCATAAGAAGCATTTCAATGACGGCAGCTTCCTCGCTAGGAACTTGTAATGTAGCCATTTCACGTACCTGGTGCTCTCCTACACAGATACTTTCCTTCGCCTTCAAAAACATAGAAGCATCATTTGCATCATTTCCAAATACGACTAAACTCCCCTACAGCAACACCCAATTTAGATAAGCCGTTCCATTTATCAATACCATTAGGTCTTATATCCACAATATTTTCTGAAGCATGCTCATACAGACTCACCGGAAGCTTTTGTAGTTCAGACAATACAGCTTCTCGCTGTTCCCCTGGAAATAACACTACCTTTACAATGTCATGAATATCCTGCAATGCTACTTTTTTTGCCGCTTTTAAAGGATCTAGATTTCGATAAATTGGATGATCCTCACTTCCTGTATAAGCATAATCCCAATGACTATCTACTAGATATGGTAATTGAAAAGCGGTAATAATCTGCCGAATACCCTCCACTATTTTTGAAGCAAAAGCTGTCACCTCAATTGTTTCTCCATCACGAGCAACAAATGCCCCGTTACCACCTACCATTGGATATGCTCTCATTGATTCTGGTAATACCGGTAATAGATCACGTATTGGTCTTGCAGAGGCAAACATCACTTCATGTCCATGCCGTCTACATGCTTCTAAAGCATTGATGATTCCTTCACTTAACGGTTTCCCTTTAAAACAAATAGTCCCATCTAAATCAAAGACAAATTTCATGGTGTTTCCTTCCTTTCATGATGTTCAATTACTCCATTATTATCTCACAGAAATTACTATTTTTAGTGGTTTCCTATACATTTCACTAAATATCAAATGATTAATAAGATACACATCGCTTAAGACAGAATTAAAAAATTTTTTAGAATATTATTGACAGGGAAGTTAATATCCAAGTATTATTGCTTTCAACAACACATTGCAGGCCAAGATTGGAAATAGTAAAAGTGATTGTGTACTTGTAGAGAGCCGATGGTTGGTGTAAATCGGTAGACACACATTTTGAACTCGTCCATGAGCGCTACTCCTGAACATAATAGTAAGGGATGTCGGTTTCCCCGTTAACAGGATAGACAGTGATAGCTGTCGATAAGTGGACTTTTTCTCTTGATGAAGGTCAATTAGGTGGTACCGCGAGCATAAACTCGTCTCTATTTTTATATAGAGATGGGTTTTTTATTTTTTAATGACTTTGGCCTACGTGTAGATTTTAGATACTAATTACGAAAGGAGTGTTTGAGAATGGGAAGAAAAATTTGGGTGTTTGATACAACTTTACGTGATGGCGAGCAAGTGCCTGGTGCAAAGCTAAATCTATATGAAAAAGTAGAGATTGCACAGCAACTGAAAAAACTAGGGGTCGATATTATCGAAGCTGGATTCCCCGCTTCATCACAAGGCGATTTTGATGCTGTCAGGGCCGTAGCTGAAAGGTCGGCAACACGAACGACATCATGATTACAGCATTAGCACGTGCAGTGAAGGCAGATATTAATGCCGTCTATAACGCTGTAAAATATACGAGAAAATCCAATGATTCACATGGTACTTGGAACATCCGACATTCATGTGGAGAAAAAATTCAGCAAATCAAAGGATCAAATTCTACAAATTGGTGTAGATGCTGTGAAGTACGCTAAATCATTATTGCCGCAAGTTTAATATTCCACAGAGGATGCGTCTCGTTCAGATTTTGAATATCTTTGGAAAACAATCGAAGCTGTTATGAAAGCTGGCGCAACTATGATTAATGTTCCTGATACGGTTGGCTTTGCAGAACCAGAAGAATTTGGAGAAGTGATTTTTAAATTAAATGACCGTATGAAAAATTTAAACGATAGCGTTCTTCTAAGCGTTCATTGTCACAATGACCTAGGGATGGCAACGGCTAATACACTTGCTGCCATTAAAAATGGGGCGGATAAAGTGGAATGTACAATCAATGGTATCGGTGAACGTGCAGGTAATGCTGCATTAGAGGAAGTTGTCATGGCGCTAAAAACTCGTAGCTCCGTCTACAACGCTGAGACACGTATCAATACAAAGAGATTATGAATACTTCACGCCTTGTTTCTAGCTTTATGGGTCTAGATGTCCAGGTCAATAAAGCTATTACGGGAGATAATGCGTTTGCGCATTCTTCTGGTATTCATCAGGATGGTTTGCTAAAATCTCGTGATGCTTATGAAATTGTCCACCCTGAAGACGTAGGTCTTGATGATATGGAGCTAGTACTAACAGCTCGCTCTGGTCACTCATGCAGTAAAAAATGCCCTTGAAAAATTAGGGTTTACTAATCTTTCTACAGATGAATTTGAAGGCATTTTTGAAGGCTTCTTAAAGCTAGCGGATGCGAAAAAAGGAAGTATATGATCACGACTTATACGTTATTGTGGAAAGCTATTATGAAAAACATGATGCCAATAATAAAAATGCACACATTATAGTGACCAATTCTTTGATATCGACGATCTACAAGTCGTCAGCAATACTAGCTTCCCTTCTGCAAGTGTGAAAGTTCGTAAAGGCGGCGAAGTATTTAAAGCAAGTGCAGTAGGCTCTGGCCCAATCGATGCCTTATATTCAGCCATTGCAGAAATTGCAAACATAGATATAAAACTAGTGGAATACAATATCAATAGTGTTTCACGAGGCAAAGAAGGCTTTAGGTAAGGTGAAAATTACGATTGAGTATGATGGCGAAAAGTATATTGCCAAAGCAGCTGATACAGATATTCTAAAGGCAGTGCCCTAGCCTATATTAATGCTATCAATAGCATTGTTGTATAAAATTAACACCTGTGATGAATTAAATTGAATTGAAAAAAGCAGTATGTCGTATGTGAACTACCCCGTAAAAATTAGACATCAATCTATCTTTTGGGGTCAGATCATATGAGTCATACTGCTTTTCAAATCTAACGACTGTCCCTCACTAATTTTTGATACTCTTCTTCAATTCGTTCAATGTCAAGACGTTCAAACCAAGGAGCTACTGCTTGAATCATTTAGAGGCAATTCTACTTGTTCATGCCACATCATTTCCTGTATGCCTAACATATTCCTTACCTTCTCTGCTGAAAATGGTAAGAAAGGATGCAGTAGCTGTCCTAAATTAGCAATAATATAGACACAGGTTGCTAGTGTACGAGTTACTAACCTCCACATTTTTCTTTTACTTGTTGCTATGACTATTGTACGTCAAAATAACGATTAGCCCCTCGAATATACTCAAAAATGGCTTCTAACCTTGTTTAAAATGCCCTCCTTCAATCAGCCTGCCCTTCATTAAACAGCTGAACGGTTTGTTTACGAATATTGCTATCTACTTCAGCCTGTGGCACCTGGCTGGCAAAGGATTCTCAATAAACTTCAATGTACGATTGACAAAATTACCATAGGCACCGAGTAATTCACTATTATGACTGTAAATAAATTCTCGCCATGAAAAATCAGTATCACGGTTTTCTGGCGCATTCATCGATTAAAGTAGCGAATGGCGTCTGCGTCATAACGACTTAAAATATACGGAACCCACAGCCCAATTTTGACTAGTTGATAATTTTCGTTTTTCTAATGTTAAATATTCGTTCGATACGATATGTGTTGGTAATGCTTGCGCCCCAATTCCCATTAAAATAGCTGGCCAAATAACCGTATGGAAAGGAATATTATCCTTCCATGGACATAATACGAAATGGTCTCTTCATTCCATAAATCTTCAATCGCTATTTGATGCTCTTTTGCCCACTCTAGACTTGCTGATAGATAACCAGCTACTGCTTCAATCCATACATATAGTTTTTTCCCTTCAAAGCCTGGCACTGGGACATCTATGCCGTTTGGTAAATCTCTTGTTACTGCTCGGTCAGGAACCCCTTCTGCCAAGTAACGGCTCCGTTAAACCTAAAGCATTATCTCGCCAACGTTTATGGGCCTTCGCTTCTGCCACATAAGACTCAATCTACCTTGAAATTGACTAAAGGTAAAAATAAAAATGCTCTGTCTCACGAACAACAGGCTCATTGCCACATGTTTTGCAACGTTTATCTAATTAAATCCAGTGGGTCTAAGATTTCTGAGCAGTTATCACATTGATCTCCCCTTGCCTTTGCACATTTGGGCAAATTCCCTCCAACAAATCGATCAGGTAGCAATGGTTGATCTGTCTCCGAGTAAGCCTGTTCAATTTTCTTTTTTTATAAAAAAATTGTTAGCTAGCTGGGCTGTAAAAGTAGGCCCTTTACGGGTTCATGATGGTGTTCTGCATCTGTTCTAGTGTATAAATCATAGGTAAATCCTAAATCACGAAAGCTCTGAGTAAATTCAGCATGATAGTGATTGGCAATGGCCTCTGTTGTTGTATTTTCTTTGTACACGAATAGAAATAAGTGTATACATTACAATCACTGCCTGATACATATAAAACCTGCTCACCTTTTTGTCAGTAATATCTAGCCAAAATATCTACTGGTAATAGTGCGGCAACATGCCCTAAATACAAAGAACCATTTGCACATGGCCAAGCGCCTCCAATAACAATTGTCATTCTAGTTTGCTCCCCTCACTAAAAAATGGTAAAAAAAAGTCATCCTAAATCAAATCTGATTAGGACGAGCTATACCCGTGTTACCACCTATATTTACAAATAGCTCACACTATTTGTCTCCATCAGTAAGTCTCCATTCAAAATGAGAGATACTGCCGCTGTTATAACGGGTGCCCATCTCGTCTTAATCACTTGCTAAAAAAGCTTTCAAGATACCAAGCTCAAAGGTCATTTTCAAAAGGGTTCATTTACCTCATTTTCCACCAACAGAGGCTCTCTACAAAATGCTGATCAATTACTTTTCCTTTCAATGCTTTTCCTATAGGATTGGCATTATTTTACGCTTTCTAGTGATGAAATGCAATCATTGACGTTAAATCACTCTATTTTTCGATAAAGATTAAAATTTAGCAATTAATTGAATGTGATGTTTCAATAACGCTGTTAAATCTTCTGTTATAATGTCTGCTTTGCAATTCGTTATCCTGTGCAAAGTCAAAACGAACGCCTATCGACTGTAGTTGATTGTCATGTGCAACCTGAATATCCGACGAACGATCTCCCACCCCTGCGTATCTTCTCATTTCATTTTCTTCTACAACTCGTTTTACTAGATCTGATTTATGCCCACTTGCAATAGATTGAATGCTGTAGATTCCCTTTATAAAACGCTCTAATTGATAGTTTTTAACAATCGCCTGTAAATAGTCAACCTGTCCATTACTCGCTATGTATAACGGATAATTCTCTGATAATGTGCAAGTTTGTTCAGCATGTGGATATAAAGCTCCCTGGTGATTGTGTATTTGCTCTAATCAGCTTTATATAGAACAAAACATTGCTCTCTTCACGTATCTCTATTGCATGCATAGGACACAATGTTTCCCACACAACAGGTAAAGGAACGCCCATTATTTCTCTGTAATTTTTCCTATCAGGTGTTTCTCCCTTGCTACAAGCCACTTGTCCGTAGCACATCAAATGTTGCGTCAATGCGCAGGCTCTAATATAAGATTTGTTTGAAATAACCTGCCATCCATATCAAAATAAAAAGCTTTATTCATAAGAATCCTCCTGATTAATTATCAAAAACGTCATGTGAGGCTTTTCCCTTATAATAAGCCAAACGATCTTGCAAGTTCCGCATTGAAATTCAAATTTATGACCATCTGGGTCTGTAAAGTTAATCGATTTTTGTCTTCTCATCTCTTTGACGCCCTGTTAAAATATTGACCTTCAATTGTAGCAATTTATCATCCATTTTATTATAGTCATCCTCACAAATAGTAAAGGCGATGTGGGTATAAGAATGTTGGATTTCATTCCGTGGTATATCCCTCTCTACATTCAGACAATGCCACAGCCCATTTACATCAAAATAGGCTGTGCTTTTCCCTTTACTATCATTTTTGCATCGAAAACATTTTCAAGAATCCGATGGATTCCTCTAAATTGGATACAGAAAATAGTAATTGATTAATGTATTAAGTCATGGTCATAACTAGCTCCTAAGTCTTATTTTTTACCTTTTTTTGTTCCCCTAGAAATATGATTCCATTTACGTTGCTCCTCCAAGTTTCGTCTGTGCATTGGTTTTGCGTTCATAGCAGCTAATTCTCTTTGTAGACTTAAAGCTAACTTTGGAGGCGATATTGATCCAACTCTCCATCAACTATAGCTTGAAAACTGGACAGCACAATAAGGCTCTTGTGATAAGTCACAAATCACGATAACGACCAGCTGTGCTAGTTCCTCATCTCTTGAAAGCTTGATAAACTATCACCTTGATCCCATAATTGAAGCTCACGCATCCTGGTGTATCGATTAAACAGCCCCCATCTGGTAATATGACTAAAACTCTCAGTAGAGAGTTGTATGACGACCCTTAGCATCTTCTCACGAATACTGCAGCGACCTTCATCAGCATCTCCCCACACAAAGCATTGGTAAGGTCGACTTCCCTGCCCCTGAAGAGCCTAGCAATGCCCCTGTCCCTCCCTCCGTGAACAATGTCCTAATTTCCATTAAGCCTTCGCCCAATAAAGCACTCGTCACAAAAATATCTACACCAAATGCTACAGACTCAAACTTCTTGTACCAAGCTTGGTATCCTCACATAAAACTCTGCCTTCATCAGGACAATAACTGAACTTGCCCCTGAATCCAAGGCAGCTACTAAATATCGCTCCAAACGTCGAATATTAAAATCGGCGTTCAAGCTCACAACAAAGTAACACAATATCCACATTCCGATGCCATAATTTGTTCTTGAATTTCAAGACCTGCAGCTTTGCGTGAAAAGACAGATTTCCGTTGAAATAATTGATGAATAATGGCACGTTCCTCACCAGACATTTTCTCTACTAGCATCCAGTCACCTACTACTGGATAATCCTCTCTTGCTAAAGATGTGTAAGCATAATGACCAGCAATTGTCGCAAGCCATTCGCCCTCTTCAGCTAACACTCGGTAAGAATGCTTATGCTCCAATGTAACCCTCGCTGGCACACATTCTTCAATTTAGGCTGTTTTTTCATTTCCATCATTGCTCTTCAAAATACGTTGTAAAACCTACTGTTGTTAAATTCAATTTATTTTCCTCTAAACTTTCATATCCTTGACGCCTCAGCGCAATGTCTGTAATATCCGCAGAGACTCTATCGTCATTCAGCATTTTTTGAACCACGAAAAAAACCTTGGTGGCTGCAATTCGGCAGTTAAGGTTTCAAGGTTTAGGCTGTAAAGCATCCTATTTTAGGCGTGTTGGTTTAACCGAATTGCAGTTCGCTAAAAATAGATCTATTCATCATGTCACATCGCCTTCTTTCCATTTTTGTTATCAATGTAGCTAAATTAAGAAAATTGTCAATTATAATCTTATAAGCATTTATTCCTAATCCTGTGACGCAAGGAATGAACAAGACCACTAAATGTCGAGGAGATGTTAAATTGCCTAAAATCATTTCTATTAGCACACATCAACCACCTTACACATTAAGCAATCAAATGCAGAGGAACTAACGAAAAAGCTTTTACTATGCAAAAAATCCCCCCAAACTAGAGCGCTACTTAAGGTTTTTGAAAATGGTGGCATCGACACCCGCCATTTTTGTGTTCCATCAGAATGGCATCGTACGAATCACTCCTTTGAGGAACGCAATGATTTATATATTGAATTAACCACAGTACAGCGTGAACGTCATCCAAACATGTTTAGAAAATGATGCTTTTTTATCTTCACCCATTTCTCCCGAAGAGATTGATGCCATCATTTTTGTCAATCGTACTGGCATTTCAACACCAAGCATTGATGCGAGTGTGATGAGTAAACTTCCCCTTTTCAGATCGACTGAAACGTATTCCACTATATGAGGTTAGTGTGCTGGCGGGCCAACAGGTGAAGTAGTGCCTTTGATTTTGTAAAGCCCATCCACATGCGAAAGTGCTTGTCGTTTGTGTCGAGTTATGTAGCCTCACTTTTCAGTTAATGATTTTTCTAAAAGTAATTTAATCGGTGCTTCTCTTTTTGCAGATGGTGCTGCTTGTATTCTCGTTCATGGAGACAGTTTAACCATCAATACAAAAAAAACAACACCTTCTTTTTGGCAACAGGCTCTAAATGGATGCCAAATTCAGAAAATGTGATGGGTTGGAATGTAAAAAACAATGGACTTTGTTACTTATTTTTCAAAAAAGCATTCCTGCCATTATTACTAATTGGCTTGGACCATTCATTGAAGAATTTTTAATGGAACAAGGACTCTATAGTGGGCAACTTACTCATTTCATCGCTAAACATGGAGGAAAAAGGTTTTAAAAGCTTATGAAGATACACTTTAGTTGTCTCCCCAAAAAACCGACATTTCTCGGGAAATATTGCGTCAACATGGCAATATGTCATCACCAACTGTGTTGTATGTATTAGGAGCAGTTACACCCATGAAGGACAGTGGAGGATACGGTTTATGATCGCTCTTGGCCCTGGTTTTTTGTGCAGAAGCTGCCTTATTAAACTGGAGGGAATAACATGATCTTCTATCTTAGTTTAACTATTGTCATTCTACAAAGACTGACAGAGGTTGTGTTGCCAAACGCAATAGAAATGGATGTTTTCACAAGGGGCTATGAAGTAGGTGCCTCTCATTTATCCCTATATGGTACAATGCATGTTAGTTTTTTCTGTTTTTAATTGTAAGAAATCATTCACTAATAACAATGGTGCATCTGTGTATTCCTTCTTTCCACCTATTATTTATAGCTGTGCAGGCCCTTAAGGATTTGGTGTATTCGCTCTTTGGGCTCCTTTTGGAATACAAAAATTCTTATATTACCTGATGTCAAGTTGTCCGTAAAGATGTATAGTTCTGTGCGTCCTCCCAATTATGTAAGTGGTTTAGAACTTTTTGGAAATCCTTTTTACCTCTATCTTTTCAGGCTGCTTTACAGCATTTTTTGTTTTACATTATTAAATATTACAATGCTTTCTATTTTGAAATTCTATAGAAGAAAAAGCATTTTGAAATCTGCTGCTGTTACAATCAATATTGTTCAAAAGAAGATTTGAAGAAAGGTCTTAACCGAAATCTTCTTTTCTTCTTAATACTGCATTCCCAGTTGAATGGGTCCTGTAGACTCCAAGGATGTGGAACTCTTCATCCGTTAATAAACAGTTGTCGATTGTTTGATTATATCTTCTCGATTTAAATCAATCCCAATAATAACAAGCTGTGTCATTCGATCTCCAAATTCCCCATATAATCTTAATCTCAATACTTCAGGACTTTGCTAAATACATCCTGCTGTATAACATACTTCAGAGTGCAGCCACTGCAATAAGAAACAGGTTCAATTTTTAGATGAACCAGCTGAGATAATAATAATAGTGCAACATCCACAGTGTCTTTGCACTCCAAACAATTCCCTTTTAACTCGTACAATCGATTCTGGCATTTGATCCACCCTCAACAAAACGCATCGGATGGAAGGTCTTTCTTTATAGGTGAATGAAGATATTCATACTCTTCTGTCTCTGGTGTATGATTTTTCATGACCAAGCTCTAATTCCTTTAGCCAACCCAACCGACTCTGAAACCCGTTCAAAGTCAAAGCGACCTGTGTTAAATATCTGCTGGATCAATCACACCGTTTGTTGCTTCCGAATAAGATTTCGCTTCTGGTTGCAATGCACGCAAAATACGTTCTAACCAGTTCAAGCTCCTCTGCCGTTACTAAATCACACTTATTTAAGACCAGGACCACAAAATTCAATTTGATCAATGAGCAGATCCATGACATGTAACGTTCATCTAATTCACCAACCGCTTCCTTACGTTCTAATAAGCTTTCTCCCGACTGAAAATCATACTTCGTAAAGCGATGTGCATCCACGACAGTAACCATTGTATCTAATTGGCAAACTTCACGATTAAATCGATGCGCCCGGCTCCCACTCATCTAAATAACTAATTATTTGGCACAACTGGAATTGGCTCACTAATCCCCGTCGATTCAATCAAAATATAATCAATATTGCCAAGCTTCGCAAGACGTTCCACCTCCTGCAATAAATCCTCTCCCCAATGTACAACAAATACAGCCATTTGGATGGCTCTACAAATTTTCCTCTGTACGCGATATACCGCTACCGCTTTAGCAATCAGCTCCACCATCAATATTAATTTTGCACTCATATCATTCACAATAACACGACACGTAAATCCTTGTTGTTTTGCAATACATGATTCATCATAGTTGTTTTACCAGAACCTAAATAACCACTCCAATACTGTAACGAAATTCTCTTTTGTCATTATTACAACTCCTTAAATCGTAATCATTACTATTTACAATTTGTAATTAAATCATACAATATTGGAAAATGCAAAGCTTTTATTACTTACAAAAATAAACTTAAGAGCGTATTCGGTGATATATCCGTTTAAATCGTAACGATACCTGTTAAAAAGGAGGGTCATACATACGTGTTCAAAAAACACTAAGCCTGCACTGAAACAGGTATTAAAACTATATAACGACTAAAATAAACGCAATCACCCAGAAAGATTGGAGCGCCACAAAAATACTCCCTCGCCTGAAACGTAACAGTCCATAGAAACAAAATAATAATTTTGCAATGGGATAAATTTGGAAGGTAGTGCTGATGCATTTATTGAGTGGATTTCTCTATTGTTGGAGCAGGGAACATTACATCGTATGTGCGGTTTATCTAATCTTGGAGCAGATGGGGCTTTCTTTAACACCAGTTTTCACACTGCTGAGAACGCTGTTGGCAAACCTTTGAGCGACCTACTCTATTTTGAGGGCGAGAGTTTAGCTCCTCGGCGGAGCTCAAGCAACTTCCCTTCTCAGACATGGCACCTCCTTATCCCTTCAATCGAGCAACTAAAAAACCAGCTGTTTCAAAATTATACATTTGAAACAGTCATTATAAATTTTCAACTATACTTGCTTTCTATTGATTTCTAAAGCTAGCTCGTTCAATTTTGATCTAATTCATCGAGCACCCTTGATACGAAATTTATTTGTTCCATCCTATCGGACACATTTGCTTTATCAGTGAGCTACTACCATCAGGTTTGATTTTTGGAATTCAACAACTAATTCATAGATTTAATCTTTCAATTTTAAATTTTTCATCTCTAACTCATCTTAATAGTTGCTGTTGAAGGCGTCGCTTCTTTATCCTATGATATGTTTCAGCGCCTCTAATATGCTTCATTTGTTTACCTGTTACTGTTGTATAGTCGCTTATTTTTATCTCGACCTTCAATAATAAGCTGTCATTTGTCTCAATCGAAGCTTGTGAGACTTGAACACTGTTCTTCAATGACTTATTTCAAACTCCCCGCAATTCGGCAACTTTAACTAATAATACTTCTATGGATGCAATTTGTTTTTTTCTTTGTCCTTCTCTTTTTGAATTTCTTCATCGGCCAGAGCTTGAGCTCTTTGTCAAAGTCTCTTTTCAACTTTAATAAACCATCGAAAGATCTTTTCTTAGTCTTGTTAATTGTATGTTTTTACTCGTTCAGCCCGCAGAACTAAAGCATAATAATCACTATCTCTAAGCCCTTTTCACTTCATTTTATGCTTGGCTAATTCGTATAAAAAAATAATCATTTGTTGGAGCTGTATTGGATCATTGTTTTACAATGCATCGTGTCCATCTATCACACACCCCTAATATAGTCACCTTTTAGTAAATCAACCACCTCTTCAAACTGCATTCTACTTTCCTCCTAATACCATCCAACAACTTTGTCACTCCTTTACTTCTTGTTGTGGATGTTGTGATTAATTCAGCATCTAACTCTTTTCGCCTAAGAAAGAGAGGCGATTAATAAATGTAATGTACTTTTTTCAAGAAATGCAAAGCTATTATCCTGTTCATTACGGCGACTTGGTTATCATGTGATTGATCGGAATTTTTACCAAACTCTTGTTTTCATTTTCACTCATTGTCTTCCTCCTGTGTTTAGCCCATTCCATTGAGATTAATCGGATTTAAAACGACAATACTACATCTGTAGCTGATCGCAACGTATGTAAAACCCATAATAATTGCCTGAATATGGTAAATTATCGCGGCCATTTTGTTGAAAATTAGTAAATGAAATGGTTTCATTCGGTTCGATTATTGATTTTCCTACAGGTTTTCAGCCAGTACTCCTCTTTGCTTAATTTATCGTTAAAACGTTCCCAGTTGCTCTGTCACATGTCTTAAATTTGGCGTAAGGTGCACCATGAACATATCTCCAGAAAAGTAAAATGGCGATTCCTTGGTAATGTTATACACAGATAGGGGTTTGTAATGGCTGTACTACCGATGTTGTGAATATGGTAGAACCTAAACATGTTTTACTGTTTGTTCAAGGTCCATAAGAAATATTGAACGAGGTTGTAAAAATAACTAATAGGAAGTTGACTCATTTGGAATAAATTCAGCCCTCCGACCAGCTGTTTGTTCATAAACAACAAGCGTTGTTTGTTCTTTTAATTTCCTGTATCTTGTCTTCTACACGATTTTCACTCAAACTTATCCTTTTCTTTTCCATCAATTGTACCTAGGCGTAATGGTATCCAAATTATTTTGAAATGCGACATCTACTTCGGCAAAATAAAAAAAGAGGGGATTATCTCTCTCTTACATGATATGACTTTCCTCTATTTGTGCTTTTGTTTAACCTAAAAGTTGGGAAAATAATAGGTACTGTTATGGATAGACTGCAGTTGGACATGAGAATGGTAAGTCTGCTCTTGGTTCGCAGAAAGTTGCTAAGAATTCCACAGTAACTGGGAATGTAGACCAGATGCTTTGATAAACGGCAACAGTAATTGTTAACGCAGAAAACGTAATTATGCCTGTTCCAGCTGCAAGTGTTCCGGTTGTACGCTTGCGAAGCAATCTAAATCTGTGTATAAGATTTCAACATCTGTACCTTTAGGAGCACATAATGTCGCTGCAGCGAAGGCAAATTTCAGCACTTGTGAAAACAGTACCATTAGGTAAAGTAACGACAATCGTTAGAATAAAGTTCTTTTGAATGTTTAAATGTTGCAGACAAACAGTTGATCATCAATAGAGAATTCGGCGATTCTCACGGTTCAGGATCTTCAATTGGTTTGTAGCAGCTGGAATTACTCTACATGTAACAATTGCACCAGTTAAGTCAGTCGTTGGTGTTACGCCTGGGAATGTAATTGCTCCAGTGGGAGAAATATCAAATGACATTTCTTTTTACAATCTGATCATATACCTTATCGACATTTATACAAATTTAGTTCCTGCGCCAGGATGGCATATGCTCTTGCATCCTTTGACACCTCCCATAAAATTTTTTATCTTTCGTTTGTAGCATATGTTTTTCAGCTATAAGTGCATGGGCTAACGATAGTTCCTTATGATATTTGTTAAAATCAGCAAAGGATCATTTTTCCTACCTTTCTTCTTTATAAGGAAGACTAAAATGTTGAAGAATGGTATATTTGTAACAGAAAGTCAATATTTTTAATAAACTAATAAGCTGGACTGAAGGGGTGAACTACAATGGAAGGAGTCGGAAGTACATGCCACTCCAAGAAATTGAAAAATTAAAAGCAAAAAATTGAAACCTACAGAAGATATTATGAAAACCTTCATTAAAGATGGGAACGTCAATTGAAGATTCCTTTATATGCAGCAGGAGTTTGATGGACTGAAAACACAAATGGCCCATTTAAGAGGATCACAGAGACATTAGATAGTAAACAAAAATTCGTATATAAAAGGCTATGATGACCAAATAAAGCTTCTTTCAACACTGGATTGAATCCACGAATCAAACCATTGAAGGGATGAATCAAGATTTTAGCGGTTTTAAACAAATGTTAACAGTTGAAGAAAATGATACATGTATTCCTTCCTCCATTGAATTGCCTTCTCAAACTGGCTACTCTTTTTACTAGACAACCTAAATTGGCTCAGACAACAGATCAAACGACGATTATCTTATGTACAGCCTCTTATGGAGCTTTTCTGCAAAGGTTTGGCAGAGTAAAGCTACAAACCACCAACTAAATGTAAATAATAGCGCTCCTTCTCCTGGCAATGATCACCACAGGCAGCTGGCGCGAAGAGCGACATTTACAATCAACAATATTTTCAATCAATTAAGCGCACCCAAGCCAAATATACAATGGTTTATACAGAAACGACGGTTGAATCCACCTTCCATTTTAAAAAGTACCACGGATGCAAAGGAAGTTCCAGTAAGTGTTTACTTAACCCTCTGCTGTACAGCCTGCTTCAAGTGATGAAAACATCGAGAAAAAATTAATTCTTCTATTGTTCTTGAATCGGTTGCATTGGAACGAAATAGTAGACGATCCTAGCGGGGTTATGATTACTGAAAAAGAGGATAACGTCCTGGTTTTCCCAAGATATCTAAAGAAGATCGGTTGAAAAATGTTCTTTCGGAATTTTACACCTTAGGCGAGCCTGTTGAGTCAAGATATTACAGCATTGATTAGCAGAACCTCTGCGACCAGTCATTTCAGAAACAATAGCTGACCCTGTTGACATTTATCATTCTCCTTCTTTAGAAACAGAGGAGTTTGTTGAAGTAGTATCAAGCCGGGAACTTATGAGGTTCATTCGTCCCTTGAAGAGGCCGCAGTCCTGAATCTGTAAGTAAGCCGATTGAAGAAAATAAGAGAAGGGAAAGAACTCGTTTTTCGATTTCTTTAAAGATGGGTTAACTTGTTATTTTTTACATCCACTTGTATTTACACATAGTGGATGTCATGTAAAAAGGTAGTGTCAACGGCATAATAAGCAATTTTGTAAGGCAGGGGTTGATTTCCGTTCCGCCTAGCGTCCTCTCCAGGGGCGTCCGATGAGCCCGCTTACTCACTGCGTTCGCTCCAGGGTCTCTGTGACGCTAAATCCCTAGGGTGACCTTGGCTCCCATCCAATCAACCATCACCACAAGTATGTACTTTCCTGAACAAAATAGCCCATTATTTATATTATTCGAGAAAGGATAGCCTCTTACTTTTTCAATGTGGAGAAGTGATGTGTGACAACTACCCTCCATGAAAGAGTAGTGGATACCTTCATTTTATTTAAGAAACCTTGCGCCTATCAGGCGGCCCCTAAGCGGGGAAGCGGCTCGGCGCTCGCCCAGAGGGAAGCAAGTAGCCTGCAACGGAAATCCATTTTCACCTTTCACATAAATTCTATGGATGGTTTTGTTTTTTCAACATTATGACATCCACTATGTATTTACACACATAGTGGATGTCTTTTTGTTTCCAATAACAACTGTCTTTTAAGAATTCATCGAATTTGTAGGTTTTAGAGATAATTGCCCTTAACCCCCAATCTGAACTGAATAGAATAATGAAGAAAAGGGGTGTAAAAATGTGTTTAATAACTCAATGTGTGGCTGTTCAGGTAACGGTCATGAAATGGTGAATGTAGTGCACTTGGAGCACTTAGCGATTGATGCAGTATATTACTCTCACAAGTGGCTCACTCATCCCATTCGCTTCTGGAACAGTTGGGTTATACTAGTATCACTTGCTACAGGTTTAGTGGATACAGTAAACCTTGTGGGATTCGGTACATCTATTCCAGGCATATCCCTTGCAGGTACTAATATCGATTTATCAGCATTAGTTGGAACGGAAGCTTTTTTCTGTTTCTAGAGCAGGTTCGATTACATCTATTTCAGCTACATTCTCTGCAACTATTACAGTGTAACTATAATAGGCTCGGCAACAGTTAGGGCACAAGTTTATCACGCGGTAGCAGGAAGCAATGTATTTACTCCTACAACAGCATTTGTTGACTTAGCACCAGCTCTTTCAACAGTAGTTCTAGGTACTCCAGCAAGTGGTACAGCAAATGTTGCTCCAGTACCAGTATCTGCAGGTGACCGTTTATTAATGGTGTTCTCCGCTACTTCGACAGGAGTAATTGCAACTCTTACTGGTAACGCTAGTGCAGGCATTACTATCGTATAAAATATACTATAAAGTTAAGCAAACAAATAAGTGATTTCCAGTAACTAGGAAATCACTTATTTCTTTCACAAAATACTATTCTTTAGTTCGTCAAAGCATGCTGAATATGAGCCAAATGATGCTTACCGTGCCATGCATAGAGACCAATTGCATGTTCCAATGTTGTTAGCCCTGAATCAGGATGATGAAGGCTCTTTGTAATTGTTCCTCCGTTAAGCTTGTCAGTAAATAAACCCAACGTTCATGTAAATTTTCAATTAAATTAAAAAGAAGTTGCTACTAGCATTTCAGAATCTGGTAATTGTGCCCATTCCGCTTCATTATATGGCTTAATGGTTGGGACATCCTCTGTTAGCGCTAGCTTAAAACGGATATAGCTATTCATATGACTATCGGCAATATGATGGACTAGCTGTGTAACTGTCCAGCCATTTTCACGATAGGATTTAGCCAATGCATGCTCGCTTGCACCACTTAATGCTTCCGCCAGTTGTTTTGGTAATAAACGAATGTCTACAATCCATTCCTGTACTCGCTGTGGAGTCATTTCTTTTGGGAATTGAAATTGTCAATAGAGGGTATCGTAGATCTGTCATAGTGCTATCTCCTCCGTTTCTATTCTCTTACTTTTCCATGGTACCATTAACAGTATTGCCTATTAAAATAGAAATTGTTTTATAACGTTACTTCCATTTTGCTTCTTTACGACCTCAACCAAAGCCCTTAGTGGATGAATAATTGTTTGAGCGGTCTGCTCTTCAAATTGTCTTGCCGCATCCATCATTGAGAGCTGAGCTACGGAGATGGCCTTTTGCTCACTCATTAACTTATGTAGAGCTTGTGAAATAGCATCATTATAAGCTTTCTTTTTCCCTTGCATAATGAGATCAAATGTCCCCTTGATGATTTTTGCCTCAACATTTACTGATTTCCCATGCTGCCTAGCATACTTGGTGAAGTCTTGCCATCGTTCCTTCTACTGTCGCAGGATTTGTAAAAAGAATAATTTGAGGCTGTTGCACATTACATATGCTTTCAAAAAAGGCTCGTCAATCTTTATAATGGGTATCGAGGCATTGAACACAGCCTCATTCTCTAATAAAGCAATATAATTTGTACACGTTATTAACATCGCATCCACATCACAGCTAATAATCCATTCTATTTGCTCCTTAACCTTATATGCTACACCATTACCTTTCGACACATGCTGTAAAACGCCAGGATCTACAAAATGAAGCAGCTCTAAATCTTCCTCTAACTTTGAAAAGCTTGCTCTATGTACTCTATATTTGAATGATGAGCATGCAAGCAGCCAAGTTTTTTCATCAATTGTCCCCCTCTTTCCATTGCAGCTATAGCTAGCTGCTCTCCCATTTCTTCATTCGTTACAACATTACCCCAACGAGCAGTATAATTCAATATTTCGTAGAACACTTATACATACTTTACGCTAAATTCCTTTTTTTGATCATATTAGTGCATATTCAATTAACTCTGTCGTTGCACTCAGTGTACTAGAGCTTTTTCGTACTCTTGCAAAGCCTGTAGCATCAACTTATATATTCATTGGTGCATCCTTTATCTCTGCTAAAATTACCTTCCATAGCTCAACAACTCTTCAATCACCTTTCTTCATATATTTAAACAAAAAGAAACCGTATTATGCACGAATACGGTTTACTACTTTAATTTTTTCTTTATTTTTTGTTTCCTTTTCAATATGCTTTCTTGCTATTTTTAAACGTTGAATGTCCTTTTCTTCCAGAGGAATAACTTCATCCTTCATCATTTTGAATGTATGAAAACATGGAGTAACAGTAAAATCACGGTAAAGGGCAATGCGGCAATTAACGAGGCGGTTTTGCAATGCTTCAAGCCCTCCTGTGTACAATAAAACACCTGAAATTGCAGCCATTAAAATACCCCATACTAGCTTCGATAATATTGTCGGATTTAAAGAACCTTTTGTTGTCATACTTGCCATAATGAATGGCGGAATCGGCAGAGGTAATTAAAAATATAACGATTAACAGTATTCCAATCACAGAGGCAAGCGTTGAAACTGGCAAGTGTTCTAACAACTGGAATAGGGCAACAGTTACATCATTATGAACAGATTGAGCGATTTCTGCATCTTGATGTAAATCAAACCACATAGCCGTTCCACCGAATGTGGCAATCCAAAAGCAAGCAATAATAGGCGGAATAATTAATACCCCCTATAATGAATTCTCGAATGGTTCTCCTTGGATACACGAGCAATAAAGGAGCCAACAAAGGGTGACCAAGCGATTGCCCATGCCCAGTAAAAGATTGTCCAATCCTTCACCCAAGTTCCCCCAACATATGGCTGCATTCTTAAACTGTATTGAATAAAGTTAGAAATGTAATCACCTATCGCTAATGTAAACGTCTCAAGTATGAAAATCGTTGGACCTGTAATAAAAACGAATAACAGTAAGACAATCGCTAAGGTCATATTGACATTACTCAGAATCTTCATGCCCTTTTGAAGTCCTGTCGTTGCAGACAACATATAGCCAATAAACATGATAAGAATAATGGCTACTTGCAAGATAAATGTATCTGGCAAACCAAAGACGAAAGTCAAACCTCCGTTCGTTTGTAGCACGCCAAGCCCTATGGATGTGGCTACCCCCTAACTGTAGCAATGACCGCAAGAATATCTATCGTTCCTTTAACGACTCGATTTGTTCCCGTTATAGGCTCTGAAGCGGTAGAGATGAGCATATTTCTTTTATTGAATTGAACATAGGCCATAACAAGCCCCAATATGGCATAAACAGACCATTGGCTTAATCCCCAATGAAAGAAGGAATAACCCATCGCCAATCTGGCTGCATCCGTTGAAAGAGGTTCTATGTCACTAAAGGGTGGTGAAAAGTAATGACTCATAGGCTCAGCCACGCCCCAAAAAACCAGTCCGACACCTAGTCCAGCTGAAAAGAGCATGGAAATCCATGTTAGAAAACTAAATTCTGGACGACCATCTTCAGATCCTAAGCGAATGGTGCCATATTTGCTAATCGCCAAGCCAAATAGAAAAATAACGATAATAAAGACTGCCATTAAATAAAACCAACCAAAATAATCCGTTGTCATATGAAATACGCTGTTTGCTACGTTCTTAAATTTTTGGTATCGTTGCTCCGAAAATGACTAAGAGTAAAATTGCCCACTAGAAATAAGAAATACTGGGTTCTTTAAAATTTTATTTTGCATGCAGCGCCTCCATTATCCCAGACAGATGACCAAATTTCCTTTATTATGCGTACAATTCAAGTATTTTATTAATGAAAAAAGAAACCGCATTATCAAAAGACAATGCGGTCTACCTATTGTGTTTTCTGCATAAAACGTATTGCTCTACTCATAACAGTTGGTACGATAGAGGCATGATTTTCATCTAAGGCCTCATAAAAATCAACTTCCATTATTTTTTCTAACATCGTTGCCATTTGTCGTGCATCATCCACCATAAAGGTTTCAAGTTCACCTGCGCTAATAAACAATGTTTCATTTCATATCTTGATGCTTGTTCAAAAATACTGACGCACATTGTACTAATTCGTGCTCATTCCACCAAATAGAAGGGCTAATAGCTAGATAGCGTTGGAAGCTAGATTCATGGTGAAATAGTTGCCAAAGCGTAAAATAACCGCCTAAGGTGACCAAATAATGCTTGCTGAGCTTTATTTACTGGATAATGAGCCTCAATTATTGGCTTTAACTCTTCCTCTATAAAGCGGCTAAAATCTACTGCTCCTCCAAGCTTTTCATGACCTTTTCCTTTAAATCGTGCGGGATAGATATACGTCTCTGCTGGCGCTGTAAAATCGTAAAACCTTCTTTCACGCATATCATCACCATGTTCAATGCCCACAACAATGGCTGGTTGAACTCCTGTTTTCGGTGCATTACGACTTTGTAGACGTACGGCTTCTTTACAAGATTAAAATAAGATGAGCCATCTAGTACATACAACACTGGAAAACCTTCTTTTGGTGCTTCCTCATTTGTACAAAGATATTAATCGTGTACGTATAATCTGTCAATTTTGAAGTTATTTGTTGTGTAGCATACTCTGTTTTAGCTGTACTCATTTGTTGTCCTCCTTCAAAATGTCATAGCCATAGCACACAGGTGTATTCGTTACAGGATCTTCCATAATGTGCACGAGCATCAATATTAAATACTTTGCGCATCACCTCTGCACTTAAAATTTCCTGTGGCGTTGGATTGCATAATAACACCTTTTGCGCATCGCAATAAGATGATCTGAATATCTGGCGCGTGGTTAATATCATGTAGAACCATCACAATTGTACAGTTGTGCTGCTCATTTAAACTTTTGACAATATCCAATACTTCTAACTGATGTGCCATATCTAAATAAGTAGTAGGTTCGTCCAACAACAAATATTTGTTTCTTGTGCTAATGCCATCGCTAGCCATACACGCTGACGCTGTCCCCCAGAAAGCTGTGCAAGCTCCCGATTGCGATACTCCATCGTATTCGTGACCGTCACGCCCACTCAATCATTTCCTCATCCTTATTCGTTAAACGATTGACGTTGTTTCGATGTGGATAGCGACCATACGCAATTAACTCCTCCACTTTTTAACTGACCTGGAGCAACAGGTGTTTGAGATAATATAGCTAATTCTTGGCTATATCTTTCGTCGATAAATTTTGCATGTTTTTGCTCCTGCAAATAAACCGTCCCTTGTTGCTTTTTTAAAAATACGTCCAATCGTCTTAAGGAGGGTTGATTTACCGCAGCCATTCGGGCCAATGATTGTTGTCACTTTGCCCTCCTCTATCGTTAAATTGTAATCCCTCAAAGACACGAACCTGCTCATAACCAGAAGCCAAGTTTTCCATTCTAAATGCAGTTTGCACATCTTTTCCTCTATGCCTTAGATTTCACCAGTAAATACAAGAAATATGGAATCCCAATAATTGAAACAACAATTCCAACAGCTAGCTCCGATGGTGCAAATACGGTTTTACCGATAAAATCAGCTAAAATTAACAAACCTGCACCAATTAACGCACTCACGGTCACGACATAACGATGCTGAATACCAACAAGTTGCTTCGCAATATGTGGTGCCATTAAACCGATGAAACCAATACTTCCTGATACGGATACACAAGCACTAACAAGACCGACACTGGCTAATAAAAGCTTCATTTTCTCCTTTTCAACCGCAATCCCTAAACTCGTGATGCTATCCTCTTCAAGCTGAAAATAATCCAGTAAATACGATTTCCTATGCACATAAATGCCTAAGATGACAAGCCAAGGAATCATCGTTAGTACAAAAATCCAATTCGCATTATAAATTGAACCTGCCATCCAAATGGCTGTTGATTCAAAATCTTGTGCCTCATTTTTAAGGATAAGAACAGGGATAAAGCTCCGAACCCACTGTTAATGGCTATACCCGTTAATATTAATCGTTGCATATCGAGATGACCATTTTTCAAGCAAAAGAAAAAATCAGGATAGCCGCAATCGTTCCACCGATAAAGCCGAACAATGGCATCATTAAAATAGACAGCGCCAGCTGCTCATATCTGCACTCACTAGCTTTAATTGAAAGAAGAACATAAATATGACGACTGCCGCACCTGCTCCTGCATTTATCCCTAAAATACCTGGGTCTGCTAGTCCATTACGTGTAATACCTTGTAAAACTACTCCTGCCATTCCTAAGCCAATGCCAACGAGTGTGCAATGACGATTCGAGGTAAGCGAAATTAAAAATAACAAGGTCAAATTTAGAATTTGGCTCAATATGCAATAGTGTTTTGATAACATCCATTACAGACATATCGAAAACACCATTTGTAATATGTAGATAGCTCGCAACTAAAATCAGTAAAACAAGCATCGACATAGTCAAAAAGAATACACTTGAGGTTTTTACGCACGTTTTTCACCTCCGTGCTTACGAACTAGATATATGAAGAATGGTACACCAACCAATGCTGTTAGGACACCAATTGGCGTTTCAATGGATAATTGACAACACGACTTAAAACGTCACAGAGCGCTAAGAAAAAGGCACCAATGACAGCCGCGCAAGGAATAATATAAGCGATAATCAACACCAACAAGGAAGCGTGTAATATGTGGTATGACTAACCCTACAAGGCAATTTTCCCTACTAGGGCTACTGCTGTCCCTGTCAAACCTACTACAGCTGGCATGCTAATAATACGCCACTGCTTTTGTTTTCTGCCCTAGTCCCATGGCAATATCTTCACCTAGTGAAGAAATGGTAATTGCTTTCGCAGAATAATCAAGCCAAGACTAATCCTGTTAAACCAAACGGAATAGAAAGGACGAGCATATCCATATCTACCATATGTACCTTTGTGTTATACCAAGCACTTACTGTTTGTGATGCTTGGAAATACATAGCAATCGCTGTAGCAATGCTACCTAAGTATGTACCAATGAGTGTCCTATAGTGGCTAGCCTTGCTGGTGATAGAACGTTGCGAATCAATGAGCCAAAGCCAAAGACAATCCCTGCTAATGCAGAGCCTAGCATTGACATTAAAATCATTTGATAATTTGGTAACCCTGGAAAAAAGACGATATTTATGGTGATAATTGCAGAGCCATCATTGACCCCATTAATGAAGGAGATGCTACAGCATTTCAATGTAATCCCCTACATGACTGCTCTAGCTACTGCAAAAATCCTCCAACTAGCAATACAGTGACTACTCTAGGAATACGTCCTGTCCGTATAGTTTGATGATCAACATTGAATGGATCGAATGCTGTCATACACTGCCACACTGTCGTTGCACTAATATCTTTGGTTCCTTCAGAAGGGAAACAAGTACTATAAGGACAATCAGGAAAGGAGATACCGCTAATATTGAAAATGACACGATGTCTGTTTTTTTCAACTTTCACACCTTTTTAACTTTCTCCATTTCATGAAACACAATGTCGATTACTCAGGTGATATACCCTTTGGAAAACAACTACCTTCAATGAAAAAATACGATATCTTACAAAAGGCTGGTAATGACGGTGATATCCACCAAATCTACTATAAACCTGTTTATCTTTTTTCAGTAATTTTTCAGCTGCGGCATCTAAAAATTTCACCTTAGACTAAACAGTACCACCTTGTGCTAATGGCTCAGTGTGTTGACGAAAACTTGATTATTTTGTGCTGCCTTAAGCTAGTGAAAATTGGATTCTTTTTGTAGCTCCTCTAACGCTTTTGGAGGAATCCGTATTTTCTGATTACTCAAGTCGAAGGAAAATGGCATCCGGGTTTGCTTGCGCTAATGTTCAAGTGATAATTCAGCTTGTGCTTTTGCAGTTGTTCTAATTTCTGGAACTGAGTGCTCCTAAATCTTCATATAGTACAGGGTTTAAATACACACCTGCTGGATAGATGTACATTACGCCACCGCGAACACGAATGATTAACTTGCTTATCTTTCATTTACTCTTTGGATTTCACTTGTGCATCAGCAACTTTTGCTTCATAGTCTGAGATGATTTTCATAGCATCCTCTTCTTTATCAGCTAACTGTGTCAAGCAATGTTATTTTTCATTCAAATTTGTTGAAATATGTGAGTATGGAATCATTGAATGAATTTTATTCAACTTTTCAGCCATTTCTTCAGGGAATTTCGAAGTACCCACGATTACATCAGGGTCCAGATTAAGAATGGCTTCTGCATTTGGCTCCATTTATTTCCTACAAGTGTAGCACCTTCAAAATCTGATGCTATATAAAGCAGAATTTTGCCACCAACTTCAAGTACATTGGCTGGCTTAATACCAAGCGTGCGGCATCTTTCACAGATTCAAGACTTGCAGCGATAATATTGTTCACTTCTGCTGGGAAGCTCATATTTCTCACCTAAGTACGTGATTTCTGTGTTTTTAGATTGTTCAGGTTGTGATTCCGTTGCACTAGTTTCTTCTGTAATAGTAGTTGACGTAGACTCTCTCTGCCTTATCTGTTCCACATGTAGCCAAAGATGATGCTAAAAGTGCTGTAGCACACATTTAATTTAAAATATTTATTCATGGATATTCTCTCCTTAATGAGCTCATATTGATAATGGTAATCGATTTCATTATGTATGTCAATATATGATTGATGCCTCATTATCTAATTACTGGATATTATCCTAACTAAGTGAAAAAAGATTCTGTGAATGGACGATTTCGAAAACTGGCATGGATTTTATGCCGTTTCATCAAAAAAACTGCTTCTTTTATCATGAAGAAACAGTTTTTATATATAGTTAGCTTCCTCCATTTTTTTCCTTTCGGAATGTGAAGGTGACAAGCCCGCGCTATTATTTTAAAAACTCGGCCGAAATAAAAACAATCTACATATCCGACACATTCAGCTACTTCTGCTAGGAAGTCACATCATACTCCAGAACAATTTCCTTTGCACGTCATTTGCTATCGATATTCTGTTATGTGCTCGGATTCGCTGCCATATGTGCCGCTCAAACAAACCAGCAAAGCGGCGACGCTCAATACCAAATTCATAGAAATATTGATGCGGAAGGTTCATCCATATATTTCAATATATATCTCGTGCCTATTCCAGTCTTTCTTTAGCTATCTAGAACCTTCATTTTTGCCGCTAAAAGAATATTCCCTCCAGCAAATTCGTAAATAAAGTCTTAGACTTAAGTAGCCATATTCCCAAAGAATACGGCTCGCATCAATTGCTGAACATGACTAATAATTTGCGTATTCAAAGCCCTGTATTAATTAAAAAATGTTGCTCTGAAAGTATGACGGAAAAAAACTACTTCCTCATTGGTAGACTGTAGTGAACGACTTCATTGCTCCCCAACCACTTGTGGCCCGTCGTTTTCAGCTTCGATTGGCGATTTGAGGCCCTGAGTGTGATAATAATTCCAGGCTCCATCACAAGGGAGTTCCATTGAAGCTAAAGATTGCACTACCTGCAAGGGGAACGACGTAATCCACACTTTTCGTGGTGCTGTTGTTATGCCCCATCAACTTCACCAGGTTCCATTTTTTTAGTAAACACATCTGTAAATTTTACAGAAGCATGTGCAAAATAAATCAATTAAATATTTAATATCCATAGGCAAACTCCTATACCTGTATAGCTTTCTGAAGCTTGAAAAATGATGTACATCGTGATTGATTAATCTACAAAATAGTCCACAATTGTCAGCTCCGACTGCCCAATTGTAAACGATTGCTGCCATTGCTCATCTGTCAATTGTTGTATGGCCTGAAGTAATCGACTTCTCGTGGAAAATAAAATCTGTCAATGTTGCAAGAGACAGGCTGTTCACGACCTTTTTAGCCGCCATCTTATTCAACTGTGCTGCATCAGGTCCTGTTGAAAGTTAGCCTCTGTAAAAGGAAGAAGTCAGATGATTCAAGACAAATTCATCCCATGACGGAAGATGTCCGATGACCCTCAGCAACTGACCATTTTTCAGGTTCGATCGCCATACGCCATTGATTCTCCGATAGTCTCCTCAAATCATTTATCCAGTCAGTTGATCTTTCATCAATGTTTGATGATATAGATTTTATCTCGTTGCAATGGACTCCTCCTTTTTTACTGAAGATTAATTTCTAATTTTTGCCAACTTACATGCCATTTCTTTGAAGAATTCCTTGGCGATAAAATTATATAACAATCCTTATTTTCGAGGAAGAATGGTGTCGGCTCTACAATGCCAGCTCCTAAATGCCTAATGCCATATAGATGCAGCAATTTCTAGTGAATCATCTATTAATTTTATACCGATTGCCGTTGGGATTTCGGGAAAATGAGCGATTCCATCAACAGCAGATTGATACGGCTTACTACCATTTAGCACATGCATTCTTGCCTGATTTTTCACAGACCACGGCTCATTTGGAGATATCTTTCTAAGTTTCTGTTCATACTGTTTTTCTATTTCTTCTGCTAAATTGATTTTATCAAAATATATCACATCAATATCAGCAATTGGTGTTCTTCTTCTTTTTCATGAAGATAATCCCATACCATGGAACGAATGACCCCAGCACATACCCACCAATCGGGGAGTTGCAATGTATTGATTGTTGATAAAATATTCATCATCCAATCGTCTGCTACTATTAAATTTCTTAGTTCTTCCTCCGTTTGTAGTAATCTCACTTCATTAGCCTCCAATTTATATACCACAGTTATATAAGGGCTGTTCAGCTCACATGTGTCCTCATCTTTGGAAGCTGTACAGGTGCATTTATTGGCTCCTAGTTAGGTTTCCTAGCACTGCCAAATATTCCGTTAAAAGTAGCTAAAATACTACTAACACTCATTATTTCATTGTTGTTTGTCCAAGTCGCATTGAAAATAATTTAATAGGCACCACTCAAATGTTCATGAATTAACTTCCATTCATCGTTCACCCAAGTAAAAATATTTGTTGCTCTACCACTACCTGATACAAATTTTTCGTTATGATAACCTTCATAGTGATATGTATAAAGACAGGTAGCCGTCTTTTCATCAATTGTTAACCATTTACATTACTAGCCGAGTAAACCTCTTCTTTAATGACATGCCACGCATGCTTGAAGTATGCCTCAATCTCTTCTATAGTTGTGCATGTTTTATCAGAAAACCAATAAACCGCTTGTGGATGCAAAATTGCCTTTACTTCTTTAAAATCATGCGTATTTGTTGCTTGTATATAACGTTCTAATGCCTGTTGATGTGTCATTATTTCTCCCCTTTTTTAACAATATTCATCCTAAAATTTCATGATTGTCGTGTGATTTTTTGCTCTAACAGCCTATAATGAAGATAAAACTCTAAAGGCGAAGAATTGAGGAGGAAGCTGATGTTAGCAACTATTGAAAAACAATCTAATCGTCATGTCGTAAAGCACAAAACGACCGTTACCACATTCAGTAAACGCCGTTTGGGAAGTGATTACTACCAATGAAAAATTGCAAAAATGGATGAGTAATCTTGGAAATCATTGATCTACGTAAGAATGGTAAAATGCGTTTTAATATGAACGATGGAACAAATACCTATGAGGAAATAGCTATAACAGATTATATAGAGAAAAAGGTACTGAATTTGATTGGGGAACAGATTCAGTGAGATTTGAATTGTCTTCTACAGACAATGGCTCATTATTGCTTTTTGCAGAGACTTTGCACGAGCTAACGCAGCACACTTCAAGGGATTTAGCAGGGTGGCATATATGTCTTGATCTGTTAACAGATTTGTTGGATGGCATTGAACATCATAGCTTTCCAATGGAGGAGTGGCAACAACGATTCAACGAATACAAAGAACTGCTGGATAGCTATAAAAAATCCTAGAGTAACCATTACTCTAGGATCACTATTATGGATAAAAGGCAGTGGCTATTTCAATGCTTTTTAAAGGATCTTTGATCGAATCGAGTGTGTAGACAAGCTTTTCATCCTGCCACACGATTAAATTGCCTGATTGATAAACATCCAGCTGAGCCATGCCATATTGCTTAGGAATAGGCAGCATATGACTCTCTAAATATTCTACTGCCTGCTTAGCAAGTTTTACTCCTGCTTCAGGATTATCAGTTCGTGCATGCGAGGCAATGGACCATCGTCCCCTCATTCCAACCAGTCCATAATGAGCCAGCACCCGCATCTTGATAACCTTTTATATTATACCCAAGGCCAATTTCTTGCCCACCATTTTTACTAAAGTTATCAAATGCAATCTGTGTGCTTGCCCCTTCTGCGCTTTTATATTGTTTGACCAACAATCTTCCAATGACAGTCGCTGAATTCTTTAATCGAATATCATTAATTGGCATATTCTCTTTGCTTTCATAAAAGATAATTTCAACTAGGTCATCATCAGTCCTTGTTGTAGCTGTTAAAAAGCTTCCTTTAGCAATGGGTAAAGCGGTTGGCATTTTTATTGGTACATTCACATGTATTTGCTCCTTTATTTGTTGAAGAGCCTCAGTCTGTGTCATCGATGTATCAGTATTAGATTGTCTTACAGATGTATCGTTCTTATTGTCATGTGCTTGATGATTAGTAGCTTGATCAGCACAAGCACCTGCTATAGTCATACTTAACAACAAAAAGAGAAATATTATTTTTTTCATCGCTTAAACCTCCAGTTACCAGTTTACCTATAATCCATATTTTTCCCTGGCAACAGTTTATTTAAACGCTTAGCTATTTAAGCTCATTGATTTGCTTCGTCAGCTCGTTAAACTTTTGGTCAAGCATTGGGTAATCCTTATCCTTAGCTGTCAAAAAGCTCAGTTTACCTAATATCTCTTGTCGTTCTGTTTCAAGCTTTAAACGAAGTGCGACTGTGTCGTCTACTTGCTTCGAGCATCTTTTCTCCATTTTTTCTTGATGTGCTGATTGTCAATCTCCCAAACGCTATTCGTTACTTTTTCTAGAAAGTATCGATCATGAGAGACGACAAGTAATGTCCCATTATATTGCGCAAGTGTTCGCTCTAACTGTTCACGCGAAGGTAGGTCAAGATGATTCGTTGGTTCATCTAAAAGAAGAACGTTTTTGTCCTCTAAAATATAAGCCATCAGTTTACACTTGACACGCTCGCCCATGCTCATCTTGCCTATAGCAGATGTCCAATGTGTTGGTGTAAATCCTAGATTCTTCATCAGATTGCGGACTTTCCCACGCTCTTCA
Source organism: Rhamnusium bicolor (assembly GCA_029963845.1). Lineage (NCBI taxonomy): Eukaryota > Metazoa > Arthropoda > Insecta > Coleoptera > Cerambycidae > Rhamnusium > Rhamnusium bicolor. The sequence goes on from JANEYF010000480.1 coordinate 41,583, forward strand.
AATGTTTCTTGATAAAAAATATTGCTCTGGTGTCTGATCTAGTGGTAAATCAAATACTTCCTGTGTTAAATAACCTATGGTTGCTGCAGGGGATAGCCACACCTCTCCCTCAGCTTCTAGCTTCCCTAAAAGAACTTTTAAAAAGCTTGTTTTTCCGCTACCATTCTTTCCTGTAATAGCAATTTTATCTCCAAATTGAGCAGTGATGCTGACATCTTTCAATAACGTACGATCACCAAAAGATAAAGATAAATGCTTGCTCTCCAATAATCGCTTGCCAACACGTTGATTCGTGTTTAAAGAAAAACGAATGTCTGCTTCAGGCTCCACCGCTTCCACACCTTTGCCTTCGCAAGCTCTGCCTCTAATCGCCTCTTCTTAGATTTCACTTTGTGCGTCTAGCCGCTTTGCCTTCACACGATGATACTCCTTAAAGCCTTCTAGTTTTGTTGACTGTGCATGACCCTTTTGTGACCAAGATGTGAGTTCCTGCATTTGGGCCTCATTCCGATCAATGTTTTTTTTGCTGTTTCTCATAGGCACGTTGCTGCGTCAATCTTCGGTGCTCTCTTTCAGCCATATAGCTTGTATAATTGCCATAATGTTCAATTAAGCTCCTGTTCCTCAATAGACCAAATTTTTGTAGCAACCCTATCTAAAAATAACGGTCATGTGAGACCACAATAATCGTTCCCTTATAGTTTTGTACTTGTTTTATAAGAAAAGCGGTACTTTGCTCATCTAAATGATTCGTCGGTTCATCAAGCAATAGAATCTTGAGCATTCTGAGCAAAACCTTCTGCAAGACGCATTTTAAGTTTCTCTCCACCGCTTAAAGCTGCAAATGATCTATTGGGTACCTGCCATTTTGCCAGCAAATCAGCCTCTCTTGCAGATATTGCTGGTTTGTCAAAATGAGCTAGCTCCTGTTCAACGATTGTGATTTTTACAGCTGATAACCCTTGTATTACTCCCGCAGTTGGCAATAATGCACCTTGAATCAACTGTAACAATGTCGATTTCCCAGCACCATTTCTTCCAATAATGCCGATAACCTCACCTTGTTTTACGGTGCCTGTCACATGTTCAAATAGTAAAGTATCCTTTATTTCATAACGTACATCCTGTAATTTTAAAAGTTCCTTCATACTATCCACCCTCTCCAGTTGGAGGGACAAAAAAATCCCTCCAATTATTTTGGAAGGATTAGTCGCTACAATATCATGCACAAATAAGCTATTGTAATAGCTATATTTATCACTCCAAAAGCAAGTTTTGGATGAGCTAAATATTAGCAACTATGGGCCAATATTTAGCTATTATTATGGAAAATGGGCAGACTAATCCTATTTTTGTTTTTCGTGAAATATAAATTTCATGTGCAAAAAATAAGATTAGTTATTCATTAGCCACCCATCTTCCCTTCATTTTTAGTTACCGTCATTGTAACACCTTTTATTAAAAAATAAAAATCTCTACTCTAGAGTAGGTTTATCTAAAACATTCATAGGAGCGAATTTGATTTCTTGAAATGGTACGGAAATACCAGCCATATCTGCGGCTCCAGCGGAAACTCCGCAATGATTTCCCTTCCTATAGCAGTTGGGAAAAACCAAAAAACTCCGACCAGTGTTCATCCAAATATACGTATTTCTAAACAAACAAGAACGTATACCACTTGATCCTACTCGCCATGCAGGAATCGGTGGCGAAAAACCTGGTGGTGTGCTCATGGGCATTTGTCCTGCCGGAGGAGGTCCGAAATGAGTTGGCCCAAATGACGTTGTTTCAAAATCATCATAATCTCCCCAGCCAGGTCTTCTAAAATTATCTTCTCTAAATGGATTATTGTACACACAAACCCTCCTTTTACATTACTCAATATATGTAAAAGGGCGATTAACCGTTGAGCCATTGCCCATCTATCGAAGGTAATCCGTTACCTATTAATGTATAATGAAAGGGATATTTTTCAAAAGGAGTCCTTATGAGAAAATTACTGTTACTCTTACTAGCCATTCTTATCGCAGGAAGTATGTGGTTGCTACTTGCTCAAAAATCCAGTATCTTCTTCCACTAGTATCCAAGCAAAAAATTGTTGACGTGAAAGATTACAAATACTACTTAGATAAAGGCAATGCTGCCATTGGTAAGGACATGACTAAGCTTGATCTAGTGATTGTAGAACCTATTGAAATGCAGCAGAAGTATATTGACAGTGCCCAAAAAAGCGGTACTTTAGTGTATGGCTATATTAATGCAATGGAGGCAGATAAATGGAACAAAGCCCTCTACCATCAATTAAACGAAGAAGACTTTTATCGAAATAAACAAGGTGAAAAAGTGTATTTTGCTGAATGGGATTCCTATTTAATGGATATGACTTCGAGTCATTATCAAGAACTTTTACTAACGGAAATCCAGAAGCAAATTGTACAGAAAGGCTTAGACGGTGTGTTTTTAGATACGGTTGGTAATATTAATTCTTATTTACCCCAAGACGAGCAAACATGGCAAAATGAAGCCATGTTATCATTTCTCCAACAAATTAAAAAAACACAATCCTGAACTATCTGTTGCTCAGAATTGGGGGTTTCAAACACTAGCTGATTATACAGCACCCTATGTTGACTTTATTATGTGGGAAGACTTTCTCTTACCCAGTGGTAGGAAAAGACGAATGGTCACTCGATATGATGCAAAAAACTCGTCCATATACGAGATGAATTTGGTACACAGGTTATGGCAATTAGTTTTGAAGATGCAACAAAAAGTCGTGCATTAGCTGAGAAGTTTGATTTTAAATTCTTTTATAGCCCTGCTGGTTCATACTATAACACCTGGCAGTGACGATATCCCCCTCACAAAAAGACTACTGTTTTTGTGGGGGATATTTTGTTTAAGTGCTCACCTCATGGGTAGACTAAAAGAAATTCAGCTTGAGGTGATATGATTGGGTATGACAAAGATGTACGAGGAACAAAATCATAAACACGAAAACCGCTTTCAATATAAACAACGTAATATGTGGACAGGCATATTATTCGGCCTTGGGGTTGTGGCATTTATAGATGAGGTCATTTTCCATCAATTATTACATTGGCATCATTTTTATGATAAATCTACAGCTGCTATTGGGTTAGTGTCAGATGGTTTATTTCATGCATTCAGCTTTTCGCGACGATTGGTTCTGCTTTTTATTGGCTGACCTACATAGAAAGCATGGATTTTGGCTAAAAAGATGGCTTGGTGGTATTCTTTCTAGGAGCTGGCATATTTCAATTATACGACGGGATTATTCAACATAAATTCATGAAACTGCATCAAATTCGTTATCATGTTGATATTCTCCCATATGATGTGATTTGGAACATATTAGCGGCTCTATTAATTGTTATTGGTGTGGTCTTGTTACTCCAAACCAATCAAAAGGGACGTTAGGAGGTTGCCCGTTTTGCATTCTGCTCATGCTCAAAGCTTTCCCATTATAGTACAGCTACTAATAGCTTTGCCATTTTTTATAGCCATTATTTTTTATATCGTAGCTGTCATTGTTTCGAATCAACATAAAAAACAATGGCCGCATTTTCGTACTATCTGTTGGCTTGTGGGAAATGTAAGTGCCATCGTGACACTAATCGGTCCATTGGCTTCTCTTAGTCATGTCCACTTCGCAGCACATATGATAGGGCATCTATTGCTTGGCATGCTTGCCCCGCTACTTATGGCATTAGCAGCTCCCATGGCACTCCTTTAAGGACATTACCAGTGAACACGGCTCGTACTCTTTCTCGTACAATGAGGAATCCTTATGTTCGTTTTATTTCTCACCCAATTAATGCGTCTATTTTAAATGTAGGTGGCTTATGGTTACTCTATACGACATCACTTTTCAATCTATGCATGAACATATACTTCTATATATTTTCATTCACCTTCACATTTTTCTAGCAGGCTATGTGTTTACCATTGCCTTTATTTATATTGATCCTACACCCCATCCATACCCTTATGTCTTTCGATCACTTATATTAGTAGTAGCACTAGCAGCTCATTCTATATTGGCAAAATATATTTATGCAAATCCTCCTCAGTATGTACCTGTCACACAGGCAGAGCTAGGTGCCAAGATCATGTACTATGGTGGCGATGCAATTGAAATCATCCTTGTTTATATCCTTTTTATCAATGGTTTAAAAGCACAAGAAATGCTATTCACACAAAGACAACCATTTCATCACGCTAATTCTACCTCTGACTTAAGAGGATAAATAGGATTGAATAATCCGTCAGTCCTCTAGCTTTTCAGCAAAAGATTTTATATTTTTTCCTGGGATCGGACTGGTTGATGGCATTTTTTTATAAGCACGTTCTTCTAAAAGCTCTAGACCTATATGCTTTTTAAAATCCTCAAATGCTTTCGCTCCATTAAAGAGTACTAACTGGATATTAGGATATTCTTCAAATAAGGTTTGAAAATCATTTGGTTTTTCATTGCGAATTGCTGCGTCTAAGCTTCCTTCACGCTCACAAGTTTCAACCGTGTCCCAAAGACCGATTGCATTGTGTTTTAACAATGCGATTCTCTTTACATAATCGTCAGGAACCTCCGTCTCTAACAGCTCACTCATAATGGGCCAAAAGTGATTGCGTGGATTGCCATAATACTGTTGCTTTTCTAATGATTGCTTTCCTGGCATTGAGCCTACAATGAGCACCTTGTTGCTGAATCTACGACTGGTAATAATACATTTTTTATTTCACTGGACACAACAATCACTCCTTTCCTCTATTGTAGCGGAAAATCTGAACCAGCAAGTATATCTTTGCTTGACGTAAATAGGAGATGTCGGGATGAATGCTTCTTACTATACGACTGAACAATTTTATAGCCTATACAGTAGCCTATCCAAGGTGGTAGCTCACCACCGTATAAAAACGGCCTATGTTTTTCTACTCCTTCAACCTGTAAATTCTGCAAAAAAATGACTTTTCCATAAAACTAAAAAGCTCTGTAGCTGAATATTTTTTTTAACCATGGTGCAAGCCACTTTTCTCCGTATAAGTCTTTCACTGCATCTCTGCTAAGCCCTCTAAAATAAGAGCATCCAACAAAGTCATCTCATCGAGGGATTTTTTTAAATTGTGTAAACGGCAAACATGATTATATTCATGTGCGAACAATGCTTGCAGTTCCTGTGTCTCTACTTCTCCGATAAATAAAAAAAGAGCCTGAGGATAAGCCACACCGTTTTTATTGGTCATCGTTTGCTGTTGGGTAATTGGGAAAATATAAATCGGTATAGTCGGACCATTCCATTTCTTTTGCAAGTATATAAATTCTTGCTGTACGCAATCCCACACATTATGCTGCTTTAATTGCTCTACATCGACTGTCTCATCTGGTAGAAAAAGTCCCTGTTGCTGTAAAGAATAGTGTATTTCTTCTGACAAGCCATCTTGGAATAATTCGACTAAATGATCACAAAGAATGGAGCATTGCAAACTATGTAACTCATCTTTTTTTGTGGATTTTCTGGCATAAACAAATTCATCTAACCACTTATCTGTTGGCACAACTGCCATGTCATCACCTCTTCTCAGCATATGTCGTGAATAGACAATCGGCTAGTGATAAATGCTTCGGATCGCATATATTAGCTTGTAATGACATCGAAAGGAGGGATAATATTGAATCCAGCTGATGCTTATAATCTTTGCTGTAAATATCATGGCAAACGCGTTCGAATCTCGGATTCATCTGGTAGGGTACATGTTGGGGAAATCACTAAGGTAGACAGAAGACAGGTATGGATTCTACCTGATAGAAGACATAGTGGTTATGGTTTAGGTTTTTGGGGATTTGGAGGATTTGGTGGGGAAGGTTTTGGCTATGGAATTGCTTTAGAACAATCTTAGGGATTGCACTAGCTCCAATCATATTCTTCTAACTCAAACTTTTAATATATGTGAAAAATAAGCCATCTTCAAACCTTGTTGAGATGGCTCATTTTTTCATTATTGAACTTGCTCCTGTTGCTGTTGTTTACTTTCAATCATCTCGGATATTGTGACAAATGTGTAGCCCTGTTTTTTTAATGCAGGGAGGATTTCTTCTAATGCCTTAATGGTTTGTGTACGATTCCCACCACCATCATGAAATAAAATGACATCTCCAGGCCTCGTTCCCTTCATCACCTTTTGCACAATTTTCTTTACACCAGGCTCTTTCCAATCTTGCGTATCCTGATGCCAAGACCACATCACAACCTTGTAGCCATCCTTTACAGCAGCATTAATCATAGCATCCGTATAATTTCCACCTACAGGACGGAATAAAACTGGGGAAAAACCAGTAATACTATAAATCGTGTCATTTGTCTTTTGAAGCTCCTCTTGCAATTTTTTGATGGAAACTTTAAACGGATGTGTATACGTATGATTGGCTAATTCATGGCCTTCTGTATAAGAACGTAAAACAAGCTCTGGATATTTTTCTGCATTCTTTCCAATAATAAAAAAGGTTGCTTTGGCATCATATTTTGCTAATAAATCAAGCACTGCCGCAGTGTACTTGGGATGTGGGCCATCATCAAAGGTGAGGGCGACAATTTTATCCTCTGTGTTGATATCCCATACCACTTCTCCTGTTTCCTCATAATAAGGGCGACCCTTATCAGCATAGCCTTCTCTCCTAAAAATCCCGAGATGATTAAAAAGCAAACTGTAAAAACCAATACATGTATACGTGTCATAGCATCACCTCCCAAGTCCGAATTCACAGAACTCCGTCAACTTACTATTTACGAATTGCAATGAAATATACTTGTGAAGGATTGTCTGTTTTCTCCTTTTAATTATTTCATAACAATTTTGAACGATATGTGAAAAACAAGGGTTAGTGCTTTATTTTTTTCTTTTATTGATGTAAAATAAAATTATAAGTGATATATAACAACTCGAAAAATAGACACAATGTTATGTAACACAATGGAAGGGATGACATATATGTGGGTTATTACAGTATTTGAAGAAAACACTTATCGAATGTTTGAATATCGTTCTAAAAGTGAGGCAACAACTGCATTACATAAATTTAAACAAACTGCTCTGCTTTCTTATACAAGGTAAAGAGATACAAGGAATCTATTCATCAGGAGTAGATTCCCTTTAATTGCCTCCATTAACTTCATCCATCATCTCATTCGTTTTCAGCATTATTCATCTGATGACTTTTTTCAAGGAAATGTTGAACACCTTGCTAGTCATCACCATATGTATATAGAGAAAAGGAGTGATTTCGATGGTGACAATTGAACCTATTATGATTAAAGGGCATTTCTTCACTGCAGTAGTTGTTCAATTACCTAAAACAACGCTACTGACCATTTCTAATACGACAGGCTACATTATGTGTGGAGCTTTAGATGTTGGCCTATTAAATAGTCGCTTAGTTGATCGAAAAATCGTTGCTGGTCGTGCAGTAGGTGTTAAAACAATTGATGAGCTATTAACAGCCCCATTAGAATCGGTAACGTATGAAGCAGAACAACTTGGCATTACTGAAGGAATGACTGGCGTAGAGGCACTTTTAAAAATGACTCTAATTGGCTATAAAAAAGCGTCAACTAGACGCTTTTCTTTTTGTTTGCCAACCGATAGTTGAATAAGCAATATCCCCTTCCACATACTGTGGGACAAAGGGAGTGGTTGTTATGAATAATGGTCAACATTTTAAGATACACTCAACCTTACTTGCTATCGTCTTAATTGTATTTACCTGGTCAGTCATTAAACCATCTTCCTATTTAGATTGGCTGGCTGAGGTTAGCCCAGGGTTGTGGCAATAACAGTCGTAGTTTGAATTTATCATAAATTTCTGCTTCACCACATTTTCTTATATCATCATTGCCCTATTATCGATCCTTACTTTTAAGGTGGACATTATACCTATTCAGAGGTTCCTCTTTTAATTGGCTAAAAGAAGAATTTCATTTCCAACGCAATCACTATGATCGTTTCGGTCATTTTTTAAAAGGTTTATTAGCCATCGTGATAAGGGAAATATTACTTCGAAAGACGCAGCTTACTAAAGGAGCTTGGCTAACAGGTATTACAATTAGTATTTTGCTCGCAATTGCTGCTTTTATGAAATCATCGAATGGTTAAGTACAAGAATCTCGAAGGGCAGTAAAGGGACGAAAGATTTTTTAGGCATGCAGGGAGATCGCTGGGATGCAATAATGGGACATGTTTTTAGCCTTGTTGGGAACTATTTTAACTTTACTTTTTCTTCACAAAGCTTCATGATAAATATTTAAAAAGACTAAACAAGGAATAAATTTCTTTGCATAGCATTATTATATACCTTACGAAAGGTGGTTTTGTATGTACTATGCACAAGTCAATCAACAAGTACCCCATCTATCACGCGTTATTACGGTAACTGGCAATGGCCAGGTAATGGCTACTCCAAGCTCTGTACAAATACAAATAGAAGTCCAAACACAAGGCAATAATGTACAAGGCCCTCAGCAGGAAAATGCAAGGATCATGAATCAAGTCATTCAGTCACTAGTAGCCCTCGGTATTCCAAGAGAACAAATACAAACAGCTAGTTATAAAGTTACACCACAGTATCATTTTGAGGATGGCAAACAAATTTTTAATGGCTATGAAGTGGTCAATGCCATTACCGTCAATGTATCAAACATCGATAATTTGGGCTTAGTCATTGATACAGCCATAGAAAATGGAGCAAATCGTATTGCCAACATTCAGTTCAAATTGGACCATACAGACGCTTACTATCAGCAAGCATTAAATTTTGCCTTTCAGAATGCACAGTTGAAGGCGAAAACAATAGCAGAAACCATGCATCTTCCTTTTACAGCCACTCCCTATAGAAATTGTGGAAGAGCAAGCTAACACACCGATCCTTTACCGCTCTATGGCTGTTTCCTCAGGAGTTACGCCTATAGAACAGGGACAAATTGCTATTGATGCTACTGTCCGCGTAAAATGTCAAAAAAAAAACGCCTTCCACTAATTGATTAGTAGAAGGCTCTCATTTATTTTACAAGTGTATTTTTTTTTCAATAAGGATTTCATCATCCTCTGTTTTAATAACCATATCAAAATGTTGGCAATATGGATGCATAAATAATTCATATTGAATACGTCGTTCATCATGTGATTGTTTTAAATAATTTATATCTGTCCCTCTATCAAGTACATCACGATCTGATCTTCGCTTAAGCTCTGTAGCCCCATCTGTATAAAAATAAATTTTGAAATCCAATAACTCTGGATCTATAAATGCTACACTCATTCCTTCTACTATCGTGATCTGTTTTTTGAAGAAATTAATGTGCTTTTCATATAATGTGTACCGATTGTCAATAAATCCAGCCCTGCTCTTATCATCTGAACATCTCTTTTCCAATGAAGGAAGGTGATGGGCAGCGGGATGACAAGCGGTCATTTTAAAACGATGATTTACATTTTGATATGTATAATTAATCATTGTCTGTTTGCGAATATCTGAACTAACAATATAAGGATCAGTATTCAAATAATTCACTTCAGCTTGATTTAAAACTTTTAAAAGCTTTTCAGCAAATGTTGTTTTTCCTGCAGCTCCATGACCTGAAATGCCAATAATAACTCCTTTTATCAGCAAATCTGATCGATTCCAATATTTCTTGAAAATCTTCTCCATAGTATTGTTGTCCTCCCTAATTAAAAAGGTATGATGGAAAATTTGCACCATACTCGCTGTACTTTAAAAATAATAACAAACAGTTACAATACATAGAAGTTCATTTTCCAAATTTTTATGCGTTAACTCCATATCATTTCTAGCTTCGATCTAATAAAAACAATTTGACAGGTTGTCAGTCAATAATTATAATAAAAGCATCTTAATTGATATTGATTATCATTTAAGATGCTTTCACTAATAATTAAATTTAACTTTCACAGTTTGTCTTAGGAGGGATAAATCAAATTTTCCATGAGGGACTCCGAATAAAATGTTCGAACGTAGATTGAATGGCTTTAATTCTAGCAATACGTTCATCTTTATTCCATTTAAATAACGATGAATCTACCCAATGGTGGATTGTCGATAGGAAAATTCTGCCACTAGCGTTGGATTTTCAATGTGAAAGAGCCCCTCTTTATTGCCTTGTATATTTAAATCTGTTAGCAGTGGCGTAAACTGACAAATGGTTTGTACATGTAATATTTGACGCAGAGTAGCATTACTATCATGTTGTAAATATTTAAAGATTTCGACATGGCCTGTTGGATCATCAAGCTCATAAACAAAAATCCATGCAATTTTCTCATACGCCGTAAGTGTCTCATTATAGATGACTTCTGTAAATTCTTGCTTTATTCCTTTTGTTGTCTATCAATTAATGCATTTGCCAATGCTTCTTTGGATTTAAAGTAATAGTACAGCGTTCCCTGTGCTACTCCCATCCTTTTAGTTATATCAGTAGTTGAGGTTTTTTCATAACCTTTTTCACTAAAAAGAGACTCTGCTGTATCTAAAATCTCATTTCGTCGTTCTGATGCACTTTTTGTTACTCTAATCATTTTCTGAACTACCCCTTTTTTTCATTTAAGCATTTGACTAATAACTAGTCAAATGATCAGAGTGAGAAGAAATATTGTGAAACATTATTGAGTGACTGTCAGTCAAATACTAATTTTTAGGAGGATTTAAATGTTAAAAAAAACCCTTTCTCTATTAGGTTTCACACTTATATTGCTGATTTTAGGTTGTGCACAATCACAGGAAACTATTTCTGAGAAAAAGACAATACAACTATTAATGGAAACTATCCATTAACACTAGATACCTACACTTATGAAGGACAGAAAATTTCTCAGACTATCCCCAATGCTCCCGAGAAAGTGATGGTCATCGGTTCAGCTGTAGCAGAGTTAATAGTTAAGTTTGGACAGCAAGAAAAAGTCGTTGGATTTGCATATAGTGATTTAACAAATTCAGACTACAAAGATGACATTGACAAACTACCTTTAGTTAGTGAAATGTGGCCAGCTAAGGAGGCTATCATGGCTCTAGAACCTGATTTAATCTACTCTATTGCTTCTGCATTTAGAGAAGAATTAATTGGAAGTATCCCTTCTTGGAACAACCGTGGACTGCCTGTTGTTTCTTCCACCAACTTTACAATAGGACGTAGCATAGATATTTACTTTGAGGAAATTCAAACATTTGGGAAGGTTTTTAATATAGAAGATAAAACGAACAAATATCTAACTGAACAACAAACACGCATAGATGCCATTACTTCTAAAGTTAAGGATTCTAAAGAAAAGCCTACTGTCCTATTGATAAGTGGCGCTAGAGGAAAGTATTTCTACTTCTCACCAAAATGGGCCATGATTGACGAGATGATTGAAGGTGCAGGCGCTACATATTTAGAACTTTCGAAAGAAGACTATATTGAGCTTTCAACAGAGGCAATTATTGCAGCAAATCCAGATAAAATTATCATCACAGAATTCCAAGAGCCTGATCAAGAAAAACAAAAAAATAATTTAATGAATGATAAAAAAGCTTCGAACTGTAAAAGCCATTCAAAATAATGAGGTTATGGCCGTAGAATATACAGGAGCTATAAATGGTGGTATTGAGATTGCTGATTTATATGAGGAAGTAGCTGCATTTATCAACCCTGAAATAGTTAATGGAGTGAAAAAAATGCTCAAAAGTAAATTTTCTTTTTTTACCCTACTTCTATTTTTGATAGTGCTAGTTTTCATTTCTATAATTGCTTCTGTTTCCATAGGACAAGTCAGTATACCATTTCTTGATTCTTGCAAAATTGTTTTATATCAAATTACAGGAATAAACATAGGTCATATAGATACAACTATTTCTAACATGACACTTGAAATCATATGGCAAATTCGTTTTCCCAGAGTTTTATTAGCACTATTCGTCGGGAGTGGTTTGGCACTTTGCGGTAGTGTGATGCAAGCAACCATTCAGAATCCACTTGCAGATCCTTATTTACTTGGTATCTCCTCAGGTGCTTCACTAGGTGCAACATTCTCTATCATATTAGGGTATCAGCTCAGCCTTTTTGGAGAATCAAATTTAATGATTTGGGCGTTTCTAGGTGCGTTATTGGCAACATTTCTAGTATTGCTGCTATCAAGTATTGGGGAAAAAATGTCTGTTATTAAACTTATTCTAGCCTGGAACTGTTGTCAATGCACTATTTACAGCTCTATCTAATCTATTTATATATTTTGCTAAAGATGCGGAAGGTGTACGTTCAGTATCATTTTGGACAATGGGGAGTTTGTCCACTGCTGATTGGGATGACCTTGCCTTTAATCGCTACTACTATTATTATTATAGCTGTATTTTCCTTCTCCCAATGGCGCATTATGAATGCAATGCTTATGGGAGATGATGCTGCTATGACATTAGGTATTAATATAAATACTTATCGAAAAGTATTTTTAGTTATTTCTGCCGCTTTGACAGGCATTATAGTTTCAACAATAGTGGAATCATTGGCTTTGTTGGGCTTATCATTCCACATATTGTACGCATCTTTACAGGGTCAAATCATCAACAACTACTACCTATTGTTATTTTAGTAGGGGCTATCTTTTTAATCTGGACAGATTTATTAGCAAGGTCAATCATTCCTAACAGCGAATTACCAATTGGCATCGTAACTTCATTATTAGGTGCCCCGAGTATTTATGCACATGTTAATAAAAAAGTAAATATGGTTTTGGGGGTAACTAATATGGAATTAGATGTAGAAAATGTTTCATTCGCAGTATCAGATGTTGAAATTATCAAAAGTATTTCGCTAAAGGTGAAAGAAGGACAATTTGTTGGCATTATTGGACCGAATGGTTGTGGAAAATCAACACTATTAAAAAACATTTATAAAGTCATAAAACCCACTAGTGGCAAGATTTTTTAGATGATATAGATATTGTTAAATCCTCTGCCAAAGAAATCGCGAAAAAAATGGGGGTTGTTGGACAATTTAACAACTCGAATTTTGACTTTACTGTACGTGATATGGTGATGATGGGAAGAACACCACATAAAGGAATATTAGAATCAGATACAAAAAATGATATTGAACTTGTGGATAACATATTACGAAAAGTAAACTTAGAGCATTATGCTTCAAAACATTTCTCTTATCTTTCTGGTGGTGAAAAGCAACGTGTCATTCTCGCACGTGCCTTAGCTCAAGAACCACAGTTTTTAATTTTAGATGAACCTACAAATCACCTGGATATTAAATATCAAATTCAAATTTTATCACTAGTGCAATCATTACAGATTGGTACACTAGCCGCATTGCATGATCTATCTATTGCTGCTATGTATTGTGAATATTTATATGTACTAAAAAATGGTCGCATACTAACACATGGCAAGCCTGAGAAGCTATTAACACCTTCATTAGTAAAAGAGGTTTATGAAGTTGACTGTTGTATCTATCAAAATAATGATACGAAAAATATAGTCGTTGCGTATCATCCAGCTTTACCCAATCACTAAAGCTATTTTTGACTGACAACCAATCAATATAAGGAGGAGTATCTATGAATCCAATTTCATCAGAAAAATCAAGTACGTTCTATTCATATAGATGGTTGGCATTAGCGGTGATATTACTTCCAACATTATTAATCTCCTTAAATACTTACATGATACAAATTGCATTACCTTCCATTCAAAACGACTTGCATATATCCTTTTCTCACGCTCAATTACTATTTTCAGGATATTCGGTTGGGCTTGCAACTGCTCTAATAATTGGAGGTAAACTAGGCGATATTTACGGTAGAAAAAAAATATTATGGATTGGCGTATTGTTCTTTACCCTTACTGCTTTCTTAGGAGGAATACTTTCAAGCCCATTGTTATTAGTTGGGATTCGATTTGTTCAAGGCTTAGCCGCAGCCCTTATTCAGCCTCAAGTTTTATCAACAATCCAGGAAATTTTTCCGCCTAGAGAAAAAAATTTAGCTTTCGGCTTGTATGGTGCTGTCATTGGAGTAGCCTTTACCTTTGGCTTAATATTAGGGGGATTATTAGTTCAATGGAATATATTTAACGGCGGTTGGCGAACTGTATTTTTTTTTCAATGTTCCAATTGGCATGCTAGTACTCCTTTTGCTCCCTTTTATACAGGAGTCAACGGATAAGAAATCCAATCATATTGATTGGATGGGTTCAATTTTATTAATGGTTAGTATATTTCTACTTATTTATCCTTTATCCGAAGTCCAACAACAAGGATGGCAAACATGGATTTTTAGCTGTCTACTGCTTTCATTTGTTGTACTTATTCTGTTCATTTATCTTGAGCGATTTAAGCAAAAACTTCAACAATCACCTCTCGTAGACCTAAGTTTATTTAAGCATCGCCCTTTTGTATTTGGCATTTGTTCTGTGCTAGCTATTTACTTAAGTATGTTTGCCTTTTTCTTTATCCTTAGTTACTTTTTACAATATGGCCTAAAGTATGATACAGGAGAAACGAGTTTAGTTTTTCTACCAATAGGAATTGGATTTTTTTTAACGTCTATTATTTCTTCAAAAATTATTAATAAGTATGGTTTTATTGTTTTAAAAATGGGTGCATTATGTATGAGTATGTGTACTTTTTACTTGTCTCTTTTTATGGATGGAGCAATATAATTTACTCAGAACTGATGCAATAATCCTTTTATTCGTCTATGGCCTTGGACTTGGTCTTGCTACAACACCTTTAGCAAATGCCATATTGGGTAACATTCCAAAGATTCATATGGGGGTTGCTGCTGGTCTATTTACAACCTTTATGTACTTAGCAAATTCCTTAGCAGTCGCAGGTATTAGTATACTATTTTCTTATTATTTAGGAACAAGTTTAGAGAGCGCTTCTTTGTTAAATTATATACATGCTTTTACTATAAGTTTAATTGTCATTGGACTGTTTTCTATGATAGCCTATATGATTTTGTTCACTTTATCATAAAATGATTTTAAGAATAAAAATAAAGCAACAATAAATTACTATTTTGATTTATAGATTTTTCAAATAATGTATGACAAGCTCTTCATTATTTCGAGCTTGTCTATAGTCTGAAATCACCTCGTACACTATCGAGGTGATTTTTTTATAACCAACGTTCACTTCTTGTTTCTTTTCGACAACAAAAGAGCACAAAGAATAATACATATACCTATGAAATGTTTGATTAATAACGGTTCTTTCAATATCAAATATCCAAGTAGAACACCTACTACAGGAACGATATAATTACTAAAAGAGGCAAATAAAGCACCCTCACTTTTAATTAAAAGATTATAAAGCATATACACAATCCCTGCGTGGAAAATGCCTAATATAACAATGGAGACGACCTGAATCCCATTTATGCTTAATCGTAATGGTTGTTCAAGGATAAATGCCATTGGTAATAAAATCACAGTGGCAATTCCTAAAACATTTCTCATATGAACGATTGGTGAACCACCCTCTAACTTCTCCATTAAAATTAACGAAAATGCAAAGCTCAGTGCTGCTAATAGTAGCAGCACATTCCCTAATACTGTCCCTGAACCACTCACCCCTTGTATTGGCCAAGAAAGAATGATGATCCCCAAAAAGCCTAATAGAATGCTAATCGTTTGAAACGAACTAACTTTTTTATTAAAGAAAAAAACAAAGAGAACTGACGTGATAATCGGGACCATTGCTATGAGCATAGACGCAATACTACTGGATACATATTTTTGACCTTGCGCAATGAGGACGAAGGGAATCACTACTTCAAAAATGGCAATCCCAATGTATAATTTACTATTTGCTAAGTAGTTTCTTTTTTCAAAAATAAGCTCATAATACTTAAGCAGATTGCACCGATTAAAGCTTTTAACAAAGATAAAGTGACAGCTCCCACATCATTCGTAACTAATGCTACGAAGAAAAACTGAGAGCCCCATATACAACTTATTAATAGCAAAAGGCTGTATTTTCTCATTACACTACCTGCCTCTGCCCAAAATAATTTGTTCCTATGACGCCAATAATGATGATGATTCCACCAATAAAGTGATAAAGGTGAAAGACTTCCTGTAAAAACAAAACACCTGCAAGTATTGTAATGAGCGTAGCAAAGTTACTAAAAACACTCATTTTAGAAGCCTCTAATTTAGATAACGCATAATTGGATAAATAGGACGTACCGAGCGAGGATAATAGCCCTAAATATAAAATCGCGATGACAAAATCAACATGTGTTAATGGCTGAAAAAATTCATCGATTGTACCATTCATCAGATGATTTCCAAGAGCCACCCCATTAAAAATGACAAATCCACATAATGTCATCACATACGTTAAAATCAGTAATGAATATTGCTTTGTAAGCCTTCGTGCAAACACGTTATAAAGCGACGCAGCAAGGGCTGAAAAGTAAAAATAAGTCCACTGCCGATGACATTTCCTGTAGTTGCATTGGCCCCATTCATAATTAGCATGTAGATAACTCCAAGTACAGATAAACTAATGAAGACGAGCTGTCCACGAGTAGCTTTTTCCTTTAATAATAAACCTGCTAGTGCTAATGTAAAAATAGGAATCGTTGCTTGAATAATTCCAGCCTCTGAAGAGGAAATTTTAGCAAGCCCAAGCACTTGAAAAGTGAAAAAAACAATGGGATACAATATGGCTAACGGTAAAATTTTTAGTAAAATCATATTTTTTTATTGTTAGCTTATTTTTCGTAAATACCATTAAAATAACAATACCGATGAAGGCAAACGTAAAGCGATGGGCTAAAATATCAGTTGGACTCGCCACCGTTAATGTAACTTTCACAAACATGAATGAAAGGCCAATGATAAATGCATACGAAATCGCTGCTATATAGGCTTTTCTTTTTTCTGACATACGATAATGCTCCTTCTCAAATCATTCCAACTTAAGTATAGTTATCGTATTAAAAAGAGAACCTATAGACGATATGAAAAAAACACATCTGTACCGATACAGATGTGCTGGAGGCTGTCTATGCTTAAATATGAATGGATTTATTCTCAGCTGCTGACTCAAATACAAGCAGGTACTCTTCAATCAGGGGCAAAACTACCTTCCTATCCGCCAGTTATCACAGCAATTTTCCTGTAGTAAAAGTACTATTTTAACTGCTTTAAAAAAACTTGAGGATCGGCATCTTATCTATGTATTACCGAAAAGCGGCTACTATGTTGTTGACCATCAGTTACCCTTACAACCACAGGAAAGAGATCACATAGATTTTGCTACATCTTCACCCAGTTGGAATGCTTTCCCATATCAGGATTTTCAACATTGTATAAACAAAGCTATTGATACATACCAAACAGATCTATTTAGATATGGAACACCAAAAGGCTTACCATCTTTAATAACAGAAGCGAAAAAATTATTAGCAAACTATCAAGTATTCGCAAAAGAAGAAAATATTTTTATTACTTCTGGCGTCCAGCAATCCCTGACTTTGCTAAGTATTATGCCATTTCCAAATGGTCGTTCAACCATTTTAGTGGAACAACCTAGTTACCATTTATATATGGATTATTTAAAAACCTATGGAGTTTCGGCAATCGGCATCAAAAGAACAATGGATGGCATTGATTTACATGAATTAGAAAGCATTTTTAGTAAACATGACATAAAGTTTTTTTACACGATGCCACGTCTGCACAATCCTCTAGGTACTTCTTATAGTAAAAAGACAAAAGATCTAATCCGTAAACTTGCTTATCAATATAATGTTTACATTGTTGAAGATGATTATTTGGCAGATTTCGAGCAAAATTCGAAAATAGATCCCATTTATACAGATGATACACAGCAATATGTTATCTATTTAAAAAAGCTTTTCTAAAATCATGTTTCCTGGCTTACGTATTGGACTTGCCGTTTTACCAGATGTCTTTACTGACACATTTCAGCAGTACAAAAATACCACTGATATTGATAGCTCCATGATTTCACAGGCTGCCTTAGAGCTTTACTTGAAAAGTGGTATGTTTGAACGTTATCAAAAGAAAGTCACCGAAGCTTATGCAAGCCGAGCGAATAGCCTTCAGCAATCCATAGCAACGCATTTAGCCCAATATCAGGCATCAATAGAAGTCTGTATGCATAGCCATATCGTTCTACCAAGACAGGTCAATACTCAAAAGCTTATTCAGCATTTGATGCAACACAAAATTTATCTAGATACGATTAACCGCAATTATTTAGATGCATTTGATCATGAGCGAATATTAAAGCTAAATGTGTCCAATGTGGAGGAATCTAAAATCAACGTTGGCATAAGGGAAATTGCATCAGCCCTTCAAAGTCCTAGCAATTACTTCTAAAGAAAAAAATTCATGAAACCTTATTGTAGCTCATATAATGAGACATCTTAAATTGCTTAATAAGGAGGATTCAATGCAATCTGAAAAATTGCGATTAAGGAAAATTCAGCGTCTTGCATATGAAATCATGGATGAGATGCACAAAGACAAAGACCGTACTGAATTACACAAACTCATTCCAATTATCGATAATTTATCTCGGGCCATTGGTGATTTAACAGATTCCGTTGGTAAATACTCGTTAGATTATGTGGAAGAAAAAGTGAGCAATGCACATGCACTTTTATTTAGTAAAGAAAAGGTGGATATTTTTTATTAATAAAGACAGGGAAAAGGGTAACCATATACATGGCTACCCTTTGGCATTAATGCGTTTCAGGTTCGAATGTTTTACAGTCTGTTTCCTCGCTGTTGGAAGCATGTTGTCCCTTTTGGCTGACAACATAAATTTTTCGGCTGTACATTTGTTACCAGAATCCCAAAATGTGCAGTTATTGACTTCACAAGAATTTCTTGTGCCATTGTCTCACACCTCCTCTTTGTTAGTTTTAACAAATTAGAGGTAAACAATACGTTGTTAAACAAAGTCAATCGATGATTACATTGCCTCCATTAAGCCATACTAAAGTCTAGATTAGCTGGATGGGTTGGTAAATGCTCCTGTGAAAGCATATTCGTTGTTGGAACTTTGTCATCTACCTCTTCAAATCGGAAACCATCTGCCCATACTTTCCCAGAACCAATTAATAACACACCAAAATAAATGGAGTCACCTTCTTCAGGTACGTCTAAGACAATAGAATAATGATTCCATTCAGTAGAACCTGTCACAGAACGCTGATCCATATTATCAAATTGAATAGTATCACCCGTACCATTGTCAATACGCATCCATGCACCACACTTTGTGGCATCTGCCGTCTTTAAATAGCAAGACATTTTCAAGCGCTTTCCTTTATAGTCAGTAGCCTGAAAGCCCTGCATCATCGTAGCAAATTGTCCCTGATTTGCTGATGCAGCTGTGGAATACAATACGCCTGAACGCTTCCCTGAATGAAACACCTTGTCATCTGTATGAAATTTATATAATTCTGGATTCGCTCCACTCAACATCCAACCTTTAACCTGTTCAACTGTTTCCATGTAATTTTCCTCCTCCAACATATTAAGTGATTGCATCAATTTTCGATACTTCCCTGGTGGTAATGCATAAACTCTTTAAAGGCTCTTGTAAAAGCTTCTTGTGATTGAAACTGAAGTGTAAATGCAATGGTTAATATCGATACATTAGAGTACATCAAATAACTCGCAGCCATGGCTAGTCGACGTATACGAATATATTCACCAATCGTAATCCCCGTTTCCTAGCCTAAAAATACGACTTAGATGGAACTTCGAGTAGCCAGCATTATTAGGAAGACGTTCAAGTGAAATTTCTTCCATCAATTGCTCCTCGATATAGGCAATCGTTCTTTGTGTTGCCTGACTATACTCCATGTTACTCACCTCATCTTTATTATATTGAAGAAGGAAAGAGATTTTTTGATGGAAGTTGCTAAATTTAACTTAATCAATTATTTTTGTTGGTGTTGCTTCTTGCACAACAATGAGACCATCATAAGCCTCTTCAGGTGTCATTTTAATGGTATACAGCATTTGTGTTAGCTTATACCACGGACGGAAATCATCACCGATATTGCCCATTCTTTGCTTTTGGGAAAGGATATCTGCCAGCTCCTTCGATTGTTTGGCAGTTTCAAAATCCACATAAAAGATGTTGCTATCGATGTCACTAAAAGCATCCACTAACACATTATGATGTTCAATTGAATATTCCTTTCGTTCACCAGAGCCGTTTTGTGCTTGAAATGTATTATTGACAAAGTCTGTGCCAATCGCAAAATAGTGTTCTTTATATTGCTCATTTAAGTATTGTCCCATTGATTGATAGCCTGCCATCGAAGCAGAGGTTTTCTCAATATGACCGTTATGAGCAGACATTAACACTTTATCATGCCCTTGCGTTGCTTCGTACTCCACAATCCATTGTAAATTTTCAGCCAAATATTCATCCCGTAAATTCATATAGTTTCCATCATTTACAAATAATTGCGTACGTTGCTTCATAATTTGTGCATATTGAGCAGCAAAGGAGAAGGCATCCTTTGATGATTTTTCTCATATATCGCCTTGTTTGATTGTAAATCGTTGATGATTGTATCAATCGTTTTATCAAGCTCTATTAGCTGATTATTCGATAAATCTCTCATCGTTTTGTTGGAAACATGCTCTAGCTCAGTCGTAAATTTCTTAGCATTGTCAGCATGTACCTGTGCATAATAATCAAGCAATCCCTTTTTTGCTATAATCATAGCGTTGCATATCATTTCCGTAAAAATAAATTTTATCTTGTTCATCGACTGTTAAGTTATAATCATGCATCCATTGAACAAGTTCAATCATTTGTTCTGTTTTATAAATGCCATAATCAAGAGCCTTTTATAGCTTCCTCCGCCGTTCCAACACCGTTTAAAATAAATTGATTAATCTGCTGGGCTCCACCAAAATCTCCTTCTAAGACAAAAACATGGACATTTTCATTCTTAATCATCGCTTTAAATAGGTCTTTTTTTAATGTTTGAAATTCGATATTGCCATGTGTTGCTTCTCCAAACCCAATAATTTTTACATCATCAGGGATATTGATATCTTTTATTTCACTAGTATACTGCGAGACATCTTTTATAGACTCCCCTGCCCACATCCAGCTAAAGCTACTAATAGCATTGATGCAGTTAAAAATCGGAAGCTTCGTTTCATTATTCTCATGTCAATTCTCCTTTAAGGTGTTAAATGGCTTTTCGTTGGAAATAGTAATATCCTCCGAGGAAAAATAGGATGAACCCACCACCTACTACTGTTAATAATTGCTCCCATGGCACAAAGAATACATCGTCTGTCTTGCCACCTATGTACATCATTGAAAAAGGCTGTGCCCAGGGATAATATGGACCAATTCGTTCAGAGTTCACCGCTAAAATTGATGGCAACGTAAATATGACATTGACAGCAAATGGAGCAGCAAAGCTTTTAAACATTATGGATAACCATAATTGAAGGGCCACTAAAGGCAATGTTGCTACCCATCCTCCAACAATACTTTTCCATACGATTCCCATTGGAAAAGGATCTGTATAGCCCTTCAGCATACCTACAGCAAAGATGGAGCCTAAATACAAGAGCTGCATCGCTAGAACAAGCAGCATAATTAACACATATTTTGCTACAAATACTTTCCCTCTCGTTACTCTAATGCTAAAAGCTGCTTCCATCCGCCAGACTGATGTTCATATCTACAGATGAGACTCGCAAAAACGCCCGTAATAAGAGGTAAAAATAATAATGCGTATGTTAAATTCATTGAAAATAAGGCAATATACCATTCATTTATTTCCAGTCCCTGCATATTGTCCTCTAAATTTGCTGATAGTCCAATGAAAAGCCCAATCATGGGCCCCGCCAAAATAATAGGTACCATTTTTGATTTACGCAATTTAAACCATTCAGCTTGCAGTAAAGCGTTCATTATTTCACGTCCCTTCTTGCAAAATCGACCATGCCAGCAATATAGAGTAAAATACCAATCCCTACACCTAGCATGACATTGATTATCGGCTCATCCCAGTGGTTCATCAATGATGGCCATTTCCATATCATCCAGTCAGGTAGAACATAGGAGGAATAAGCAAATATCACCCCAAAAATGCCTACTGTAATAGGAATTCCTTGATTATGGCTTACACTCGCAATCCACAATTGAAGTGCCAAAATAGGCAATGCTGCAAGCGCAGGGAAGTAACTAAATTTAACTAACTCCATATAAGGAATAGATTCACCTAGATTTAAAAACAGCCCATAACTCAGCGTAAAAATCATGAGTAGTGTTGAAGACAAAAATAGTAGAATAGCTAACACAGTATATTTAGATAAATACACAGTTAATTTGGATACAGGTAATGCGATAAGCTGCTTCCAAGCGTTAGTCTCGTTTTCAATACTCGCCATGAAGGACGTTAAAATGGCAATGCCCAACACAATGGCAAGCGGTGTAAATGAATGAACATTTAGTAAATAATAGCCCCAATCATCTTCACTTTGCTGTAAGAGGTAATCCTTCCTTACTCCATAATTGACCATTTGTAGAGCGACAACACCTAAGGACCTAAGAGCGTTAAAAACCATAATCCTTTGCGTTTGATTTTTAAAAAATCAGCAGTTAACAGCTTGCCCATCATATCGCCTGCTCTCCCATCGTCATTTGCAGGAATATATCCTCCAATGAGCGTTTCTCTTCCTCCACTCGGAATACTGAAATACCCTCCTGAACAAGAACATGGACAATATGAGCAACTTTTTCATCTGAGCATTCCTCTAATAAAATAACCCCATCTTGATAATCTGCTTTAATGCCATGGGCTAATAGAGAGCGCCATCCTTTTTCACCATTGTTCACTTTAAATAGAATCTTTGGTTGAGCAAACCTACGCATCGCCTCAATAGAATCTTGGAAAATCAATTTCCCCTTAGAAACAATCCCTACTTGAGTCGCCATTTGATCGATCTCTGATAATAAATGGCTGGAAATAATAATAGTCATGCCGTATTCCTTTGGTAGCCTTTTAATTAAATTACGAATTTCAATAATTCCTGAAGGATCCAGACCATTCGTTGGTTCATCTAAAATAAGTAATTCAGGATTATGCAGTAGAGAAGCAGCAATACCTAGACGTTGCTTCATCCCTAACGAAAAGCCCTTTACCTTTTTTATTAGCAGCTTCCTTCAAACGGACAATTTCGAGAACTTCATCGATTCGAGATTTCGGTACACCTACTATTTTTCTTAGTGCCTCCAAATTCTCATATGCTGTTAAGTGTGGGTAGTAGGAAGGATTCTCTACTAATGAACCTACATTGGCTAAGATTTGAATACGCTCCTTCGTAATGTCTTTTGAAAAATTTTAATGGTACCTGTGGAAGGCTTCATTAAACCAAGAAGCATACGAATGGTAGTCGTTTTCCCTGCTCCATTTGGCCCTAAAAATCCGTATATTTCACCTTTTTGTATTTGTAAATTCATATTTGATACAGCTTGCTCTTTCCCAAAGTGTTTTGATAAGTTTTGTGTTTGTACGATATATTCCAATGTTCTCACCTCATTTACTATCATAAGAAGAAAAGGTTAAAAACAGGTATGGACCAAGTTTAAATTTTGTTTAAAAAACTTCTACTCTTTTTATAAGAGCTTTCCTTTTCTGCTGCTATGCTTTCGATACAAAAAATTGTTGCATCAACATAAAAATCTGCGAGCTTTTACTTCCCAAGCTTCGCAGATTGAATCACATTTTTTATAATAATTTTTGTGCCCGAGTGATTGGAGTTTATGTCCCATTCTAAACCCATACCCTTACTATTACATCAACAATGGATAAACCAATTCCTGCCCCCTTAGCATTCGATTCATTTTTCATCCCTTGACCATGGTCCTCAAATAAGAAATGCTCTGTAGCTCTCAGTTGATTCCGTTGTCACCTTTATATATTTCCCACTGTTAGCGTGACGCAATACATTTTGGAATATATTATCAAATATTCGTCCTAACCATAATGGATCAACACGCCATTCATTAGGTTCAAATGCTTGCAGTTCAATGTCGATCGTAAAACCTTCTCGCTCAAAAACTGGATACCAGGTTGTTAGATGTTCCACACAAACCGAATAACATTGATGTTTTTCGGTTCGAAATTATATTTACTTATCATTAACAATGTATAGGACATTAGATTTTCGATTAAAGCATCAATATTCACTATAGATGTTTCCATTACCTTCAAAGCTTGTTTGCCTTCCTCTGACAAGGTTTCTTTGCTAATCGTATAGGACTGGGCTCTTACTTTTGTTAACGGTGTCCGTAAATCATGCGATAAATTGGCAATCAGTTCCCGTCTTAGCTGTTCTTCCTTCTATTGACGCTGACTTACTATCTCTCAGCTCGCAAACCATTCTGTTCCATGCTCTAATTGCCCAATTTCATCCCGCTTTTTCACATGAATCTCAATAGGTAGACCGTCTACATCACGTTATCTCCATGGCCTCTTGGAGATGTAATAATCTTTTCCGGATTCCTTTGAAAAATAAAAGCGAAACGACAATAAAAAATAAAATAACGGCAATTACACCAAAAAGTAAGAAGCTACCATAATTATCATAGACCTTAATAAGCGGTGGATTAAAGGCTTCCTTGAAATCTCTAATACAATAAAGCCATTTGATACATCACCGCCTAAGAAAGCCATAACAGTAAATGGATTACCTCCATAGCATTCCTTTATAAATTGAGTTGTATAGGCTGGTGTCCATTTTGTTGGTAACTGCTCCTTCCACATTGACAGTAGTCAGAGATTGCCCTCTTCACTTACCCAAAACATAGAGGCTGTAGGATATTGCTCTTGCCTTTTTGAAAAAACTCGGCAACAGTATGTGATCGGAAGCTTGTTTTATGTTGTTGGCCTCTGTATGCCATTGCTCCTCGATTTCACTTTCCAGAAGAACATCACTTGAAAATTCTCCAGACGCTGTTTTTGTAATGCCTAATACGAAAATCGCAACACCCAGATAGATATTTGCACAATTGATATGGCTAATAAAATAATTAGCATATATTTTTGCTAATAGTGATCGGAAAAATTTCATAGTTTCACCCTATAGCCTATACCTCGAATTGTTTCGATAATCAGAGGCTTTGCAGGATTTACTTCAATCCTTTCTCTTAAGTAACGGATATGTACCATCAATGTTTTATCACCTTCTATATAACTCTCACCCCAAACACCCTCATAGAGTTGTTCCTTCGTTAAAATTTGATTGAGGTGACGTATAAAATACTGCAATAAATAAAATTGTTTACCAGTCAAAAGAATTTCTTCTTCATCCAATGTATTGATAATTCGCATATCTTTCGTATAAATTTTTAGGTGCTTCAATGCTAGGACATCATCATTTTTTTGATATCTTCAGTAATACTTCAAGCCTTGCTACTAGTTCATCGGGGTGGAATGGCTTTGTTACATAATCATCAGCGAAGTGGAGCCTTCAATTTTATCCTCAATAGCCGTTCGAGCTGATAACATTAATATTGGTAAGTCCTTATTTTCTCGTTTAATTCTTTTGCCAATGGAGAAACCATCTAAGCCAGGTAGCATCACATCCAATATAGCAATATCCTTTGAGGCAATATGTTGCTCAAGATCTTCTCCAGACTCTAACCAGGTTACTTCATAGCCTCTTTCAGTTAATTCCTTACTGACCCATTGCCCTATTTCTTTTCATCTTCTATGTACAATATACGAATCATTGGTCACCCTCCTTATTACTAATTAAAAATTATTAAAATACCATATTTTGCATTATACATTTAATTAGAAATTAAAAACAATATAAATCCCATACATGGTTATTATAGGGTAAAATCTTATTAATTGTGGGAATAGGCAGGTATACATACAAAATCCTACTGCCCTGTGGATGAAAAGATTCTTTACTTGTCTAAAGCTGCTCAAAACTTAGGATATTTAACAGTTCATGCAAAAGAGAGCAAACTAATGTTTCTAGTTTGCTCTCTTTAAGATTATTAGTGAATAATCAGCATATCATTTTCATCAAACTGCCACATGTCACCATAGGCTACTTCCCAGTAGTAGCCATTTGGATCTTGGAAATAGCCACTATAGCCTCCCCAAAACACAGTTTCTGGCTCTTTCACAATTGTCGCTCCAGCCTCTTTTGCTAATGCAAATACACGATCCACTTCTTCTTTTGTTTTACCATTATAGGCGCAAAGTGTAATTCCGCCAAAGCCACGGCCAATTTCTGGTGGGTTGGCTTCATTGATGTCTTTTTGACGCGTTCAATTGGAAAAAAGCGATATTTTCGTTCCTCCATTATTAAAGAACATCACATGGATCCGTTTCATCCCCGTACACGACTATCTCAAAGCCAAGCCCCTCTCGATAAAATGCTAGTGATTCCACCATATCTATAACACCTAATGTGATTAAATTTAACCGATTCATCTTCCAATTCCCCTTTATAAAGTTTTACTATTTTTAATTTAAATTGCTATCCCAACAAAAATTCCTTTATTACACGAAAAAAAGTCATTCATTTACTTCAGTCCAAGTACACTTTGCACAGGCAATTGTCATTCCATAGCGCCCCATATTTTTCTGATTAGAAGATGCGTGACCAATTAGGGGCTTACCATTTTGTTTTAATAGCAAAATTTTTTATTCCTCTAACCATTGTCAACTCCAAAAGTTACCTCGGCGTTTCTATGGAAAGCAAAAATGTGCGTACTTTTTTCACCTTATCGAAACATCATAATGAAAAAGCAATCAAGCAAACTCACAAATTGGAGGAATAAAAATGATTACTCATTTACAGATACAATCACATTAAATAATGGCTTACAAATGCACCTGTAGTAGCAAGTTTAGGTGTTTTCCAAGTAGCGAATGGCGCTACTGCGAAATGGTCAAAAACGCCATCGAGGTCGGCTATCGAAGCGCTCGATACAGCTGCTATTTATGGCAAGGGAGGTGTAGGAAGGTATTAAACGAGCACTAACGTCCATAGTTTACAACGTGAGACCTGTTTATTATCAAAGGTGTGGAACGATGGATTAAGCTATGAGGAAACTATTACAGCCCTATGAAAAAGAGTTTAGAAAAACTGGGTTTAGATTATCTGAATCCCTATCTTATTCATTGGCCAGGTAAAGAAAAATATACTGACTCTTGGAAGGCTCTGAAGACTTATATGATCAAGGTAAGATAAAAGCAATTGGCGTATGTAATTTCGCAGCCTCACACTTGCAAAACTTACTATCATTTGCTCGCATTAAGCCTGTTATCAATCAAGTGGAGATTTCATACGCTTGTAAAGCTGAGCTTCATTCGATGTAATAACCACCAAATTCAACTACAGAGCTTAGGCACCTTTAATGCAAGGTGAACTGTGAAAGAAAATGAAACGATTTCGAAAATCGCAATAAAATATGGAAAATCTAATGCTCAAGATATTTTGCGCTGGGATGTACAAAAGGCATTATTGCGATTCCAAAATCTGTGGTCGAAAAGGAACGCATGCTACAAAATGCTGATATCTTCGACTTCCTTCTAACAGACGAAGAAATGGCTACAATCAATGCGATGAATCTTGAACAGCGTGTCGGACCGAATCCAAATGAATTCGACTTGCTCTATAAGCATAAAAGAGGAAAAGAGACTGTCTTACATGTGACAGTCTCTTTCTCCCTCATTAGATGTTTACTTTCATTGCGATATCTTCATCACGTTGTTTAACAGTACCATCTTCACCTTACTGTAATAATTCAACATGCTTTTCGCCCCAAGTGCAAAGCATGTTCAAAATAAATTCCATCCACTTGTCATAGGTCGTTAAAGAAAAATCGACTTTTGGTGGTACTTGATTGAAGACCTTTCGATGAATTAATCCAGCCTGCTCTAACTCTCTTAATTGACTTTAAGCATTTTTTGAGAAATACTAGGAATTAATCGGCGAAACTCATTTGTTCGAATTTTACATGGTGGTTTAAAGTGACAAAAGAATGACTGGTTTCCATTTACCGCCGATAACTAGGCGTAACTTCAACACCAAAAATTATAAACTTTTTGCATTGTGACCCCCTGTAATATTCAAAAGTAACTAAAAGTACCGTACATATCTTTTAGGTATGTATGAATAGTACTACACACAATAAAAAAAATCAAAAGGAGATTTTAATAGTATGTCAAAAACAAAAGAGTCATTAACTAAATTAACCTTACTACTCTTGCAATCCAGTGCATTCGGTATAGGTTCCACTGAATTTATCAGCGTTGGACTTCTACCATTAATTACAGATGACTTTGGTATCTCTCTAACCACAGCTGGCTTAACCGTTTCTATATATGCACTAGGGGTAACTGTTGGAGCTCCATTGTTAACGGCCTTAACATCGCATGGTCGAAAAACCGTATTATTGCTTGTCATGACCATCTTTATAGTAGGTAACTTAGCAGTCGCTTTAGCACCTAATTTCTCTTTATTATTAATCGGACGTATTATTTCGGCATTAGCACACGGTGTGTTTATGTCCATCGCTTCCGTCATAGCGGCTGATGTAGTGGAACCAAATAAACGAGCCAGTGCTATTGCCTTTATGTTTACAGGCTTAACTTTGGCTACTGTAACAGGTGTTCCACTTAGTACATTTGTTGGTCCAAGTAACTAAGACTGGCGGATGTCGTTCATCTTTATCGTCGTCATTAGGATTATCGGTTTAATTAGTAATGCGATCTTAGTACCTAACCAATTGTCGAAAAGCAATCCTATCTCTATTCGTAATATTGGCAAAGTATAGGCAATATTCGCATGGTCTAATAATGTTCCATTACCGCAATTGAATACGGTGGTGCCTTTGTTGTCTACACATATATTTCACCTATTTTAGAGCAATATATGGGAATATTCTCCCTCATGCAGTAGTCATTATTTTAGTGGTCTATGGTATTTGCGTTGCGATCGGTATGCATTAGGTGGTCATTTGCTAATCATAATCCGCTTCCCTACGTTCTATCTTTATTATTTTTCTAGGACTTGCCTTAGCGTTGCTCGGCATTGGCTTCATGCTCGAATCACCTATTATCGGATTAATCATGGTATTAGTAATGGGCTTAGTTATGTTTATGAATGTCCCAGGATTGCAACTATATGCTGTTTACTGTCTGAAAAATATGTACCATCAGCTATTTCTATGGCCTCAGCATTAAATATTTCTGCCTTCAACATTGGTATATTTTTAGGGTTCTACAGAGGGGACTTTGTTCACCATCAATCATTAGCGCATACTCCCTTGTATGGATTTTTAATGGTTATGCTTGCAGCAATTGTTACATTAGTCTGGTACATTTTCGATAATAAAAAACAATAGGAAGTCAAATTTCATTTGTATAAAAAAGAAGTAGAGAATGTGTATTGTTTGTTGATATGTTGTGTCCTATAATTTACTTGAATCAAACGAGAATGATTATCATTCTAGATTAAGATGACATTCTTACTGTTTTAGTAAATTAATGAGGTGAATAGCAATGCGTAGAGGTCGATATTTTTCATTTGTCCTTTTACTTACACTAATGTTCGTGTTAGGTGCCTGTGGCTCAAATGAAGTAAAAGAGGATACAGAGAAAGAAGATCAATCAACTAAAGATACAAAGAATTGTAGAAGATGAGTTTGGAAAAGTAGAAAGTCCTACAAACCCACAGCGTGTAGCTGCTATCTATGGAGGATTATTTAACTGCTTTGGATGTAAAACCTATTGTGCAATGGTATCACCCATCATGGGGTAAACAGGACTATTTAGGATTAGATGTTCCTGAGTTCGACATTACTGATAGTATGGAAACATTGCTACAAGCTAAGCCTGATTTAATCATTGTGGATGGCGCCGCGGAAAGGCAAAATAAGAATACTCAAAGGTTGCACCTACTTACAGCTTAAAAGAAGATATTCTACAAAATCCACGTGAAATTGTAAAAACAATAGCTGATGTTTTAAATATTCCTGATAAAGCAAAGGAAATCGTTGACAAATATGAGCAACGTGTATTCGATTTAAAAGCAAATTAGATGAATCAATTGGAGACGAAACAGTTGCTGTTGTACGTCTAAATGTCGCATAAATGGCCCGGCATTAAAAATCGCTACACTGGCTATATTTACTAGAAACGGAGCTTGACACCACAGCCGTTAGCACGTATTGACGAAGTTCATGAAGTCTTATCTGAAGAGGCTATTCCAGAGCTAGATGCGGATCATATTCATCCTTTTCCTTCAAATGGCACTTAGGATTTGAAGAAAATCAAGAAGCGATTAAATGGTTAGATAGTACACTATGGAAAACAGTACCTGCTGTTAAAAATGGGCATGTCACTATTGCGGATCGAACATATTGGCAGTCTGGAGCTATCACCTCCTGCTGAAATATGATGATGAAAAATTCCGTGAAATAATTTTCAAAAGAAAGGCTCTATGAGGGGGCTTTCTTTGCATAGCGTTGAAAAACAAAACCATCCATAAAATTTTGTGAAAGATGAAAATGGATTTCCGTTGCAGGCCACGCTTTCCTGTGGGCAAGCGCTGAGCCTTCCTCCGTGCATGGGCTCGCCTGTCTCGCTCTCCCATGGGAGTCAAGAGCCTTCCACTCCAACCCACAAAAATGGTACCTCTCAGCAAAGGTTTTCAAATAAAGTGAAGGTGTTTGCTACTTATTTTATGGAGGATGATTGTCATTCATCACTTCTCCATATCAGAAAATAAGAGCCTATCCCCTCTAAGAATACAGATAATGGGCTATTTGATCCTTCTACTACTATGAAAAAAGTAAAGACATTCTGCAGAATGGTTGATTGGAGTGGAGCCAGCGTCACTCCTAGGGGATTAGCGTCACAGATGAGACCCTGGAGCGAGCGTAAGTGAGTGAAGGCGGCTCATCGGACGCCCCCTGGAAAGGGCGCTGGCGGAACGGAAATCAGCCTTTCACCTTGCAAATTGCTTTTTCTGCCGTTGACATCATCTTTTTTTCAACAACTTGAAAGAAAGCTCTTCAGAGAGCTTTCTTTGTGTTGTTCTCAAATTCAATTATAAAGGGGTGAATCATCAATGGGTAACTTAACACATGTCTATACGTTACAAACTATTGCTTATGTGATTCAATCAACGAACAAGCAGCAGTTTAATAGTGATTTCTATACACTTTTTTCATCGTAATGAGTGGCAGCGGAAAGCTAGAAATAGATCATAACACCATTCATCTTAGTGAAGAAAAGTTGCATATCGATTCCTCTAATAACACGGCTAATATACGCATTCAAAACGAGCACCTTTGTTTTTATCAATTACAGTTCAACATTGTCCATCTTAGCAATAAACAGACTACTAGCCCTTTTAAACGTGATAAAAGCAACGTCTTCTCCCTTTTCGCAATGTCGTAGACTGCTAGAAGCCATTTATCAGAACCGTCTAGCGGAGGATGAGCACACCATCTTTGAGCAGCATGTACACTTTCAAGAGCTGATGTTATTGCTCTTACATCAAACAATGCCCAAGCTGGTGCAAAAAAATGATCGTCAATCTGTTGAGCAATCCATTAATTATTTGCATAACATTTTTGAAAAAGAGTGGACTGTCGAGCAGTTAGCCAGAGCTAGCTGATGTTCCAAGATGGAATTATACCCGTATGTTCAAAGGGATTACAGGGCAAATCCCTCTTCACTATTTAAATAACATTCGCATTGAAAAAGCCAAGCAGGTATTAATGACAACAAATGATCGAATTATTTGAAATTAGTCAGTCTATCGGATTTAATAATGAGTATTATTTCAATCGTCGTTTTAAAGAACATGTCGGCATCTCTCCAGGACAATATCAGAAGAAACCAAAGCAGCAATCCACGTGTATTTGCACCATTCTTAGAAGACTTCTTTGTCGCCCTTGGGATTACGCAATTGCTCAATTCAGTCATCCAAAATGGGGAAAACAAGACTATTTTAGGTCTTCAAGAAGTGCCTGATATCGATGTACAAAATGGAGAAATGGATCGACTCCTACATATAAACCAACATTAATGTGCTAGATGAGGTATAGAGCGATGGGAATCCTGTCATCATTTAAATGAAGTAGCTCCCGACTGTCATCTCACATCCTGGAGAGAACGGGCAGTCTACTTTGTTTAAGATTGTTGATTTAACAGGAAAAACCGCCTTGATGCAAGACAGTGATCCTACAATGAGGATAAGGTACAGCAAGCAAAAGGAATTCTTAGTAAATCCGTTTATGGGCAAAGTGTAGCATTTCTCCGCATTTCAACTATTGGCATTACTCTATATGCAGGTCCTGAATGTGGCTATACAGGGCCAATTTTATATCGTGACCTCGGTTTAATGCCACATCCACTTATCTGGAGTATTCCGCACAATCAACGTAAAGCACCACTGACATTTGATCAATTGCCGCAATTAGATGCGGATCATTTATTTATTACTTTTGATAAACAACATTCCATTTACGAGAACGAGGAGCGTACGATTTTAAAAACTTCTATGTGGAAAATCTAGCTGCGATAAACAAACTGTGTATATGAAGTGGAATTGTAACATGGATGAATTACGGTATTCTGTCTCATAGTAAAACATGATGATGTCTTACATGTTCTCGGCTAAAAGAGCTCACTTTGGCTTCCTTTTTAAATGATTAGGACAGACATTGCACTGCAAAATAACACCTAAAGACGTTTAGCTACATAAGATAAGATATCAGCTATAGGATGGGAGGAATTACATTGTATTACAATCCATATCCGTACTTTGTTCATCCTTATCATTACCCAACGTCGCCACTTGCCCAACAGCTTGCCGTTAGACCTATTCCTCAACATTTGGCAATGCCGAACACCTACCCCCTTTCCACCTGTCGACACATAAATTAAAAATGTCAGCTACACGGATAAAGGCGATAATGCAACAGGCCAATTGCTTACAGGATAAAATTGATAGCTCTCAACAATTTGCACGTGATCTAATGAATGCTGCACAGCTTTCAAATAAAACAAGGTTGATAAATTAATCACATCAACAGGCATTACGATGAAATTTGATGCAAATTATACACCAGACAATTTCAGAATACATCTTATGGATAATGGTTGTTGTGGCATAACCATAAATTTAAGTTGGTAAAAAATTTACCCTTATATCTCTATCGAACTTGTAAACTATAAAATTCTATGCTAAAGTGTTTTTATTATTATTTCTGAAAATTCTTATATCACTTTTTCTTATCGAGAGAGACGGAGGGATTGGCCCGATGAAGTCTCAGCAACCAGCTCAACAGTATGGTGCTAATTCCAATTGGCAAAATTTTAAGCCTGAAAGATGAGAAGAAGAACTACCGTTGCTTATTCTGGAGTCCTCTTCTAAGGGACTCTTTTTTATGTTCTGCTAATTTTAACAGAAAGCAGTGAAATCAATGTCAAACCAACTTTTACAAGCATTACAATTATTAAAATCAAAACAATGGGTTGATTTAACACATACATTCGGCCCTAATTCCCCACATTTTTTTATGTTTGAAGATGCTAAATTTGAAACATTATTCTCTCATGATGACGGGTTCTTCGCACAACAATTCACGTTCCCAGGACAATATGGCACACATATCGACCCACCCATTCATTTTGTGCGAGACTCCCGCTATCTAGAAGAATTAGAACTAAAAGAACTAGTTCTTCCTCTTGTCGTCATTGATAAATCACGAGAAGCTGCTAGCAATCATGACTTCTCGCTAAGTGTGCAAGATATTTTTGATTTTGAAGCACAACATGGAGTAATTGAAGCAGGTACCTTTGTAGCGCTACGTACGGATTGGAGTAAGCGCTGGCCAGATAAAGAGGCATTTAGTAACCAAGATATGGATGGACATAACCATATACCAGGCTGGGGCTTAGAGGCTTTACAATTTTTATTGAAGGAACGTCAAATAAGTGCACTTGGCCATGAAACATTTGATACTGATTCAGCCGCTGATTTTCACAAAAATGGTAAGCTAGATGGCGAATACTTCGTGCTTGAACAAAACATCTATCAAATTGAGTTGATGACTAACTTGGACAAGCTACCTGCGAAGGGGGCAATTATCTTCAATATCGTCCCTAAGCCTGAAAAGGCATCTGGATTCCCTGTACGCTCATTTGCTATTTTGACATAACACAAAGGTCTGTACGATTCATGTGTTGAATCATACAGACCTTTATTTTCGTATATTTCTTTTTTGAATAGATAGTAAACGATGAGCATTACGAGGCCAAACAATAGGATGAGATAAATACTATAATGGGATAAATAATAACCAACAAACCGCCACTTCTCCCCAAGCATCCTCCCTAACGTTATAAATGTGAAAGTCCAGATAAATGCCCCTGTATAGGCAAAAAAGCAAACTTTCTATATGGATAATTATTAATTGCCGCAATATAGGCTGTCAGATGCCGTACACCAGGTATAAAATAGCCTATTAATAATAAAGTTGGCCCAATTTTAGTAAACAGTTGTTTTGTAAAATCAATTTTTTGCTCCGTAATATGAATTTTGGGTCCATATTTCTGCAATAATGGTAAGCCAAAACGATAGCCGATATAGTAGCTTAAGGTAATACCGCCAACTGCACCAATCATTGCACTTACTAAAGCGGGAATGTGTTCAAGGCTTTCTATATAAACACTGTAGCCAACATATGTTAGAAAGACCTCATCAGGTAGTGGCAACCCAACAATGCCTCCAATTAGGATCACGATAATACCCAAATACCCGTAATGTTCAATTAGAGATTGCACATGATGTGCCATATAACATCCCACCCAAAATTTATTAAAACGCATTGATTAACAAGTTCCTTCAATAGATCTAAGAGAACCTGAGGCATCGACTTTAAGACCTTCAGCAGCTTTATATCATTTGAAACTGCCGTAAAGCAAAGTCAATACCACCTTCAGTGGAACTCTTTGTAACAAAATTCGCAACTGCTTTTAGAGCTGCACTACCATTTCCCATAGCAATACCTAGCCCTACATGCTCTAACATATCAATATCATTATCCCCATCTCCAAAAGCAATAGCATTTTCAGGATCAATGTTAAAATGGTCTAGTACCGCTTTAACAGCTATCGATTTAGCAACATCCTGCTGTAATACATTCACAATATAAGGATGCCATCGCTGCCAAAATATATGCGGAAATTGGCTAGCATATCTTTTTCAGCCTCCTCATCTGCATATAGACACATGAGAAAAACTTCTTCATCCACAATTTTTTCATTCACAAATCGAAAATTTCGTAAAGATAGAGTTGCCTGCATCGCATTGAAAGCAGCTGGATGCTGAATGCCATTCATCGATAGTTGCTCTGTAAAAAATGTGAGGCTATGCTGCTGTTCACGTGCAAAAGCTTGTACATTTTGAATTATGTATGATTAAATCCTTGTGTTTCACATATGCCCCATTTGCTGTAATAAAAGGTTTCAATCCCTAGCGCTTGTATCTCCTGACACATCGATAAAGGTCTTCCTGTAGCCGCTACAAGGTGAATTCCTCTCTCCTGCAAAAGTTGAATGGCCTGCTTTGTGCTTTCTTCCACACAGCCATCTTCGTAATTAATCAGTGTTCCATCCACATCAAAAAATATGATATTATAATTCATCTTAAGCCGCCTTTATAAAACAGTACTTTAGAATCACAAACATTTAATTCATTCCTTATACTTAATGAAAAGTATGAAAGTATTTTGACAAACTTTCAGCAAACTCTATAACTTACATTAACAGCACCGATAAATACTATTACAAGCATAGATTTAATGACAATTAACTATAAAACAGATGAATATTTTTATTTTAATAATTCTAAAGGAGTATACCAAAGAACACAGAATTGTTAAAATAAAAGATATCTACTTAAATACATTGAACGATAAACATTTACGTATAAATAGATCAAAAGAAACAAAATTTTAGAGCCTGCAAAGGAGTTGATTCTTATGGCATTTAACATTTACTACTATGAAAGTAGTGTAGATTGTAAATTTTGCAAAAAGCATTTTACAACTTATAAAGTACGCCCTAATCGATATAAAATCATCGAGGAGCAAACAGATTTCATGCCTGTTTATGATGGCTTAAATCCTTTGCTGTATGAGGTTGCTGTTTGTCCCCATTGCGGCTATGCCTACCATAAGTCTATGACACGGACATATGGACCTTTCATGCAACTCATTGATGAAATTTACATTAAAGAGCTCCAGAAGCCGATGGATATTTGTCAAGAACGTACAATCGATGATGCCATTGTCAGTTTTAAGCTTGCTTATTTGGTATCACGATGCTTCCGTGGAGGAATCCCTTTTAATGGCGAATTTCGCCTTGAAAATTGCTTGGCTTTATCGTTTAAAAACCGATGAGGAATCCGAAAAGCGTTACCTTTTTGCAGCTAGAGACTTTTATAGTAAATCCTTTGCATCCAATCAGGAGGGTGGAGAAAGAATCCAGTTTTTACATGCTGAATTAAGCCTTCGACTCGGTGATATTGTAGAAGCTAAAAAAGGATTCTCACGTTTAATTGCCGATCGAAATGTATCACCAAAATATCGAAAGCTTGCGCGTAATCGTTGGGAAAATTATAAATATGACGAACAACCTATAACAGTTAATGAAATCATTAATTGATTTGACGAGGAGAGGACTAGTTATGTTGCTATTCCATAAAAGAATTGATGTGAGAGAAGAGGATATATTTTCAGAGTTACATCATTTTTTATTAAGAAAAAATAATCGCTACTTAACAAACGATGAGATAGTCGCTTTAACAGGAGTGTCACCTGAACTCCTTTACAAATGGGTAAAAGCAGGAAAGTTAAAAAAGTCCATTTTTCCCTAATTTAGGAGCGCCCTGTGAACGATGTGGACAAATTACACAAGCTAAAATTTGTGTGAGCTGCTCCTCCTCCATTGTTGGTACATTAAAGCAAGAAGAAAAGGATCGTGCATGGTTCAATCAAATTCAACGTAACCATGTTAGAGCAAGCACCTATCACTATAAATAATGATAAAACATCTCCACTTTACAAACGGGGATGTTTTTTTGCAATATAGGCAAATTTAAACAAAATTTAAACAAACTCTTTCCTAAGCTTTAAACTTCGCTCCTTATAATAAGTATCAATATAAGAAGAAGGGCTGATTATTAATGAAAAAAGATAGGAAACGTAAGGTTTTATTAAGTATTGCACTGACAAGTTTAATGGCACTAAACGGAGTAACTAGTGTCTCTGCGGCTGTCACTGCAAATGAAGAACAGCTCAATATTGAACTTAATTCAACAGTCAAACAGGTTAGGTCTTCTAATGAAACGTTATTAGATTGGAAAAAATGGGTAAACGATCATGCCAACAGCCTGTCCTCCATTCAACCTGAAACATTTAATGGACAAAAAATTCCATCTAGTGAATTTGAGGATTTAGAGATGCTAAAGCCATTATTACATGATAAGCGCATTGTCTTTTTAGGAGAGAGCTCTCATGGTGTTGCACAATTTAATCTAGCTAAAACACGTTTAATACAATTTTTACATCAAGAAATGGGCTATAATGTTCTCGCTTTTGAAAGTGGCATGGGGAATGTGATGAACGCCCAAGGAAAAATTGACAAACAAGCGGCTCTACAAACAATGAAGGATGGTATTTTCGGTGTATGGTGGACAAAAGAAACCCTTCCTCTGTTTGAATACGCCAAAACAACTTATACAACAAAGCAACCCCTTGTTCTCACGGGCTTTGATATTCAACAACAAGGGGCATTCACGAATGGAGATTGGCTGCACAATCCTCAATTAGCTCAACAATTCAGTGAAGCAGAGAAACAACTCGCTGAATGGAGCTCAGGAAAAGATTTAAAGGGCTATCAAAAAGAAAAGGCAACAATTATCAATGTGTATAAAAACAAGTAAAGGCACAAGTACAGTTAAAGAAAAAGAGTTGCAAGCAGCATATCCAAATGAACCCTACATTGTAAAACTGATGGAGCGTACTTTAGCAGATCGTATTCGTTTAGCAAATGAATATGTTGAACTAACTATTCAGGCCAATATTGACCTTGAACAAAATAATATAGAGTCATTTTTACAAACAATGGAATGGCGAGATCAGGCAATGGGTGAAAACTTACTTTGGTTAGCTGAAAAGGTTTATCCAACAGAAAAGTTTATCGTGTGGGCACATAATGACCATATTCGTAAAGCACAATCGGATGTAATGGGTTCCCCTTATCCAGTCAAATTAATGGGCGAACGTTTACCAGACATCTACAAGAAATATAGCTATGTACTAGGCCTATACATGGGAAGTGGCGAGACAGCAAATAATATGGGTGAACCGATGGCTGTATTACCACCTATCAAGGGATCTATTGAGGATATTCTGTCTACAAAAAATAAACCATATACATTCATCGATATGCGCAATCGTCAAAATGAGCGAGGCAACTCATGGATGTTTGAGCCTCGCATAGGCTATAGCTGGGGCGTTATGCAGGAAAGCTTTGTTCCACGCGATCAATACGATGGTATTCTCTTGATCGATAAAGTAAGTAAACCGCATTATGTAAAATAACCTCTCTTATAAAATAATCGCAAACTAGATTCCCTAGTTTGCGATTACTTTATGTATCCATGGATATCGTATCCCATTCCTCGTCTTGATACCCAATCATCCAAAATAAGCCTCTACGCCTTTCCATCACAACACTTTCATTTAACGCTAAAGGAGCTGTCTGTCCATTAATTCGACTATCTACACAAGCCCAATGCAATCTATAAATTTTATCAGCCTCGTCTAAAATTTCTTCCTTACTGCGCATAATTGTTTGTTGGTAAAACTGTTCAAACGTTTCGCAGCTTGAAACAGCTTGAATCGCATATTCACAATCACAAACATCTTCCGTAAAATCTAACTCTTCCACCATACCTAATGCCCAAATGAGTGTCCAATAGGCTTCATATTGCCATGAAATATTGACAGCCTCTTGCGTACTAGGATGCTGCGCCCCCAGAAAGAGCCTTTCTTGCTCCGTTAAGAATGGTTGTACTTTATATTTATGTAGCATATCGGTAAAGAATTCCCTAGACCCTTCAATATCGCCATTTTGTGCTACGTCACAGGCGAATTGAATAACAATCAATAGGGCAACTGCTCTTCTTGCGATATCCTCTTGACTTTTAAAGTGGAGATTTTCTAATGGTGATAGCTGAGGAAGAGAAGCAGCGTAAGGAATCTCTCGTTCTGTTAAAAAAGCGATCGTTTTATTTTTTCGCACTTCTCCCTGTGCTGATGCTACCTCATGCGTATTTATTTTTCTTGTACAAGCATGGGGTCTAAAGTCAGATGGACCTGATTCCCCGTTAGGATAAACAATCACGCTACCGTTTTGATCCAGCAAAGTACCCGTCTGGTAGAAAACCAATACCGCCTATCCTTGTTAGTAGTCTTGTAAATAGCTGCATATGCTCGTCTGTCATAGCCCTATCCATCTCGATTGCAATGACTGTATTGAGCACAGCTATTTGAATCATTACTCGTTCTTTTAGCTGTTCATCTTTAAGGGAATAGTATCGTAATAGCCCATCATCCCAGGGATATTTTTTGCAAAATAATCAGGGTTCATATCTTCAGTTAAAATGTTCATCGAGCATCTACATTTTTTAAAAAGCCCTTTAGATTTCAATAAATATCCGCTATCTTGTTTTTCAATAGCAAAGCCTTTGGCAAATACGTCGGCTATTTTAGCATGCATTCATCTAGATCATTTTTGGAAGCAAATATCGTAAAATGATTCAAACTACTCTCTCCTTTGTAACATATAGCATTTCAGTATCCAATTTTCCAAACCATTCAGTACTTGGCTAAATAATTGTTTATTTTTTCGTAATACCTCATGTTCCATCCAATAAGCCAGCAAAGAGCGCCATTCTTCCTCATTTATCATTGTTGTTGGTGTGATTCCCTGCTGCATCATATAGCAAACAGCTCGGATAGCTGTCAGTCTCTCTACTTCACTACCATCTAACCACTCAAATAGTGTCCCTGCACTTGGCTGTGATACTGCCAAAAGCGAGTCCCAGCCATCGATCGGAAATGCAACATAGGGCTTCATCCATGTAATAATGTTTGGGTGCTGGAAATGGCGTAATCGATGTAATGCCGTATAGGCATCCATGTTATCTTTTTCATTATCCTGTAGGATAAGGGCCAGCCCCTTCGTCTACTGGTAAACAATGTGCCGTTAAATAATCACGTAGCCAGGCTGGAAGTTCAGCATTCCCTTGCCAAAGTTCCTTTACCCATCTTTCAGCCTCGTCAGCACACACCGTTACTAGAACTTCACCCCAAGCTTTTTGTTGTGCTGGAGTCTGTGCTTGTTCAACTCTTTGTTGAAGTGCCTCATATATCCTTACCTTATCAAATTGCCAAAAAGCCTCTTGAATGCTTGTTTCTCTTACGCCATGCATGGAAACATAATGAAGTAAAGATTCTGCTTGATTTAGCCTGCTGTAAATTAGAGCTTAAATATTGTTCCAGCCACGTTAACCATATTTGTGACCTAGTCAGATTAACATCCAATCCCTCCCCACTGCAAAATTGTCGATGCTGTCCGCAGTCTACACCAATACAGCCTAGAGTGGTCGCACTGTCGACATACGCAGGAAAGCTTAAGGCAAGCAAATTAAATTCATCATCTTCATGACTCCAATACCAAATCGATTCATCCTCAAGCTTGAGGAGAAGGGCATCTCCGTTACCTGCCGTAAAAAATTGTAAGTATTGCTGTTCATGCAATTCATCATCCCCTCCAAAATAGGGGAAATCCAAATCATTTAAGCTCCAGCCAAAATCTCCAGAAGGCGTATCCAGCAATTCTGTAGGCGAGATAGCTTCGTCGGGAGAGACCAATAAATAGTTACTTGCTGCGAGCAATTTAGTAAGAGATGACGGAACTCATTAGGGATTTGTACGCCAAGTCGTGCCTCTACCTGCTGTAAATCATGTTCAGTAGTGACTGCTCGTATTTCAATCGGATGTACATAAGCTCCTTGCCACTTCAATCGCTTTATTAAATGTTGCCAACGCTCAATCCACATTGCAGCTCACCTCCACATAGGCTAAAATGATTTCTTTCATCTTATTTTTATCGTCAGAAAATCATCTACTGATTAGGTTCATTTCCAACACAATAAAAAATGCTATTATTTTACTGATATATAAGCCTTCAAATATGCTAAATTACTTAACTCTATACGGTCTTTTTAGTAAGTAACAGTGAATTATTTGACTTTCTTTACTTCCATCATAATTTTTGTCACATACTCTTCTTCTCGATTTTTTATAACAGCATCATAAACGTATTCCTCATAAACGTATTGACCAAGCTCATAGCCTTTTTCATGCATGACATTAAATAAACGTGTATAGGTCTCTCCAAGCTTCGCAGAGGGGCCCAACATGATAACCAATAACGAATTCCCCCTCTATTGCTTTAAAGTAAGGATGACCTTCTCTTGGATTAGGCTGCTCAATATATAAATAGCTGTAATTATCGTAATTGCCAGCTAATACTTGTTCTCTCCTCGTAATCCCTCCGATTGGATAACCTGTATCTAATTGAGAGCGATCTAATTCCTCGATAAAATCCGATACAGCCTTCACAAACTGCTCTTCAGTAGAATCTTCGATATTTTTACTTAGGTATAATGTATCTTCAGGAAAGTACTCAATCGTGATGTCATCAAAATGTAGATGTAGAGCTTCCTCAGTCGTTTTGATTTTGACATCAATAATATTTTCAATCATTTCGAGCTCTCGACGTTTCTTCGCAACAATTTCTTTTTGTTGATGCATCAATTCTAAAAAAATTCTCTGGTGATTTCTCTGCCATATACTGCTGAATATCCTTCAAGGACATTCCAACTGCTTTTAATAACTCAATAACACTAAAAAAATCATATTGAGCAAGTGAATAATACCGATAATCTTTACTATCCTTCATGATGGGAGATAATAATCCAATTTGATCGTAATAAATGAGTGTTTGCTTATTAACCTTACAAATTTTAGCGAATTCCCCAGTTGTAAAATATTTTACATTTTTATTAAGCATTTTTTGAGCTTCCTCCCTTGACTATATAGTAACTATATACTTTAAATTGTACCTATTCACAATAAAAATAGAAAGGTTTTGACATTATGTTCACGGAGATTCGTGACATTACAGCTTTCAACAAGAAAGAAATTTTAGCTTTACGCATCGCAGACAATCAGCAACATTTTATTGAAACGACAGACCAATGCTTAACAGAGGCAGAAATGGATCGACGCTTTACTCCTTTAGGTCTGTATAAAGATAACACCGTTATAGGCTTCGCTATGTATGGATTATTCCCTCATGAAGATTACAGTCAACGCGTTTGGCTCGATCGCTATCTAATTGATGAACAATACCAAGGGCAAGGTTTAGGTAAACATTTTTTACAGCAACTTATTCATTACTTAACAGTAAAGTTCAACTGTTCACAAATATATTTAAGTGTTTATGACAGTAACGCAGTAGCTATTCAGCTGTATAAACGATTTGGTTTTATATTTAATGGTGAACTAGATGACAAAGGGAAAAAGTAATGGTGTTGGAGGTGCATGGACATGACAACCATTAATCCTATTGAAACAAGACCACTGAAACCATTATTTCTTTCATACTTATTCCCCGCAATGATCGGTATACTTTTGATGTCCGTCAATATTTTGGTAGATGGTATTTTCGTTAGTCATGGCGTGGGTCCTACAGCGTTAGCTGGGGTTAATATAGCCGTTCCCATTTTCTCTATTTTGCTTTCTATTTCTCTATGGATTGGTATGGGAGGAGCTACGCTTTTCTCAATTTCTCTTGGGGAGGGCAATAGGCAACGAGCCCATCAGCTCTTTACATTAGCATTTATAATGATGTTACTAGTCGTGCTAACGATTATCGGATTCCTTGCATTCAATTTAAAAGATATTTCTTATATATTTGGGGCAAGCGATGATACGTATCCCTATGTACAGGAATACCTACATGTTATTTTACTGTTTGGCGTGTTTTACACACTAGAAAATCTACTAAGTATTTTTATTCGAAATGATGGTAACCCAAAGCTTGCTATGCTGGGCTTAATTACAACATCAGTATTGAATATACTCTTAAATTATATCTTTATCTTCGTACTAGATTATGGTGTGACTGGCTGTGCCTTAGCAACAGCAATCGCCACTATTATAGGTACGTCTGTACTTTGTCTTCATTTTTTCCGTCCACAATCTGAGTTAAAGTTTGTCTCTTCATTTTTTAATCTATCAGATCTCAGAAAATATTTGCTATTGGACTACCTAGCTTTATCGTTGAAGCTTCCGTAGCAGTTATCGTTATTTTGTATAATGTTACCTTCTTGCACTACTTAGGGGCAAATGGCGTAACAGCCTATGCAATGGTCAACTATATCCATACTGTATTGTTAACGATTTTCCTTGGCATCGGTATGGCACTACAACCATTAGTGAGCTATCACCATGGGGCGAGATTATAGAACGATTAACAGCATTATTAAAAATAGGGCTAGCTACTGCATTTATTTTAGGGTTAACGACGGCACTTATCGCAATGCTTTTCCCTTCTCAATTAATGGCATTATTTGGAGATAGCTCCTTTGAAATTCGTAGTTTGGCAGCACAGGGCTTTGTTCACTTTGCCATTGGCTATGTATTTTTAGGAATCAATATGGTGTTCGCAGAATTTTTTCAATCCATTGAAAAAAATTCGTATTACCACAACCATTATGTTACTACGCAGTATTATTTTATTTATCCTACCCTCATCGTACTACCCAAACTACTTGGCTCTCAGGCCATTTGGTGGACCTTCCTTACGTAGCAGAGGGCATTAGCATTGCTCATTTGCTTGT
The DNA here is from genome assembly GCA_029963845.1 of Rhamnusium bicolor. NCBI lineage: Eukaryota > Metazoa > Arthropoda > Insecta > Coleoptera > Cerambycidae > Rhamnusium > Rhamnusium bicolor. The sequence continues at coordinate 85,714 of JANEYF010000480.1, forward strand.
ATATTAAAAAAAAATCCAAGAACCATTTCCTCTCTAAAAAATGCTTAAATAGAAAGGGGCCTCATCATGGCCCCTTTCTTACTTTTTATTCAAATATTCATCACGCAACATACTCATAATAATCCCATCCGAAAATGCATTGTTCATAAACAAAGCCTGTCTTAAAATAACTTCTGTATTTGAAACCGACCTTCTCATAGGATTTAATGGCTCTACTATTATGGAAATACACCTGTAATTCTAAGCGGTTCAGGTTTAGCTCCTCAAATATAAATTTTGAGCAAGTTGTACGGCTTCAGAGCCATATCCCTCTACCGCACTTCTCGATACAATGTAAGGCTATACGAAACATTGCTTTTTTATTGGTTAAGTCGATCTCGATAATCGCCAATTACTTGATCGTTGTCAATTGAACAAATAGCAAAATCATAGCGCGAGGCATCTTCTTTAAAACGTTGAATCGCCTCTTTAATGTGTTCTTTTGTAAATATGTTACGCTGTTCCTGTCATATACATGATTTCTTCATTTTGAAAGCACCTTCGTACGATCGATATCATCCTCACGAATGGCTCTTAAATAGACTCTTTGACCTTTTATCATGATAGACTCCTCTTTCACATGAAATAAGGAACCATCTTGTACGTAGATGATTCCTTTGTCAAAACTATTCCATTTACTTTTCATTGGGTATTGGTACTGATTTCTTTACAGGCTCTTCCGAGGAGGTTACACCTAGAATATCGAGCAGGAACATAAACAGCGGAATACCAATGATTAATCCCCATACACCAAGGAAATGCTCTGAGAAGAGGATGACCATAAACGTATAGAAAATCGGTAAATCTGTCTTTTGCGGACATCAGCTTTAGATTTAAGAAATAAGCTTCAATGGCATGTAATACCATGACAATGACTAAAATATAGACAATGTACATTAAGCCACCGATACTATATGCGATAATACTTAGTGGAATTAGTGAAATAATAACTCCTGCGACTGGCACTAAACCTAAAATAAAGAGCATAATCCCAAGAGCAATCAGATGTGGAAAGCCCATTATAGAAAGGGCAATCACTGATAACACACAGTTGACAGCAGCAATAATAAATTGAGCCTCAATTACTTTACCAAATGAGCGGATGAAAATTCTTGAAAAATAATAGAAGTTCATCATAAAGTGGTCCAACTTTACTATCCTTAAACTTGGCTGTAAACTCAATAATGCGTTTCTTTTCCAACAAGATGAACAAGCTCAATATTAGAGAAATCAGAATTTGCATAATGATTTTACCAATATTCGTAATATTTTTAAGAGTTAAATCCACACCCTGCTCTAAATATTTTCCAAGTTCGATTTTCTCAAAAGTTGGCGCTAAATATCTGGCAATCTCATTGTCATCTGGATCGAGATTAAAGCTGGCAATAAGATCGAAAAGCTGGGTAATTTGCTGGGTTACAATCGGCAAATACTTGTAAATTACCGCAACAATACCTGCGACAAGTAAAAGGTACAATGTTACTGTAACAGCCTTTTCATTCATCGGTGTATATTTTCTTATGCTTTTCGTTGTCTTCGTAGTAAGCTGATTCATCAAATAGGTAATAATAAACGTCAGCAAAATTAAGTTGATCATACTACGCATTAAATACAATGCAACTGCAATCCCAACTAGAAGAATAATACGTTTAAATCCATTACTCCGAAAGAAATTACTCATTTATTCACTCCTTCTACAAAACGGCCTCGCTGCCTCTGCTACCTAGGGCTACACTATCAACTAAACATAAGCAGTATAAAATTGATTTACAACAATACGCATCATTCTTATGTAAAAATTCCCCCTCTCATTTAATGAGTATAGCCATCTACCTTCAAAATAAGACGAAATTCATGTTTCTTTAGAAGTGTCTGTATAAAACCTTAGGCGTGGGTGAAGTGAATTGTATGTTTTGTCAAATTAAAAAATCAATACTTTTATCCTTTTTGAAAGCTTTATCAGCGTATAAGCCTAAATTCTATGAATCTATTATAACCCTATAAAACCAGCATATCCAATTTGAAAGTTCTTTTATAATGGTATTTGCATAGAACTTTTATCAGATGGTACATTATGCTATTTTGATTACAGAAACAAATTAAAAATAGACAAGGACTGATTCTATGAAAATTGCGAGGAATCCTGAGAACATTCACCCACCTGTTGCTCCTTATGTACATCAAATTGAAGTCACTGGCCCCCATAGGTGGTTAACCCTATCAGGTCAAATCGGTATGATGGCAGATGGGACTATCCCTGAAGATGCAGCAGTACAATTGAATGTAGCACTAGAAAATATAAAAAAAAATTTAGAAAGCGCCAATATGGAGGTTCAAGATCTGACGAAGATCGTTTTCTATTTGGTAGGAGAAATGGATGCAAGTCAACGACAGCAAATCATCCATAACTTTTTTGGGGACATCTTCCATGCACAACATTGATATATGTGGTTGCACTCGCTACTCCTGCCTTAAAGGTTGGTAGACGCATGGGCTTGTAAGAAATTATAAATCATACTATGTTATATATAATCAAGATGTGCTGTAATTATGTATTTTTCTAGTACCCCTTTAACCCTTCTAAAGGGGTACAGTTTCATCTACTTTTACATAGATAGTAAAGTATTATTTAAGTAATGTGAGCGTTGTTGCAATTGCATTATCAACAAAGGCTTGTTGCGGCTGTGATTTCAGCATGACCGTTAATCCGATTAGTGCCACAAGTAGTGCTTGTGCTAAAGATTTCGCATCCGTGTCAGCATCTAACTCGCCTGATTGGATTCCTCGCTCAATCGTCTCCTGAAAAAATAACAGCTAAATAAAGTTGATGCTCTCTCGTTAAAATTTCAAATCTCTCGTCATGAGGAGCTAATTCAACCATTGTATTGATACAAAAACAGCCGTTACTAAGATCTTTCGTATATTCAGCTGCAATCACTTCTTCAAAAGTAGCAAATGCCTGCTTTACAGACGTATGGCTTTGAGTCTTGCTCGTATATCAGCTGCACGAGATGTCGTATATCTTCGAAGTGCTGCTTCGAAAAGTCTCTTTTTGTCACCAAAGGTTGAATAAATACTAGGACGTTGAATGCCCATTCTAGCAGTGAGATCACTTAAAGAAGTAGCTTCATATCCCTTCTCCCAAAATAACTGCATGGCAGCCTCTAATACTTTTTCTTCATCAAATTCACGGGTTCTTGCCATAAAAAACCCACCTCCTTTATGTAAGGATTAATAAGCTGGTCCACTACAATTTAAATACCAAACAGTATGTAATAATTGTATAACCTACTCTTTATATTGTCAATTTCCGTTTTATTTATAAAAATAAATTCAAAAAATACATTGACACAGCAAATAAAACTAAGATATATTTACCAATAATTATTTCATACCGAACGGTAAGTTATGATGACAATTCAATTATGAATGGAGGATACCGTGTGGACAATGATCTGAAGCGAGAAAACGATGTGCCTACTATAAATCAACAGTCTTCCATGTCTGGAGCTATAACATTATTATTCGCAACAGCCTGTGGAATGTCTGTAGCCAATATTTATTTTGCACAGCCGCTGCTCGATCAATTGTCAAATGAGTTTACTATTGATCACTCGATTATTGGTGTTGTTATTACCATCACGCAAATCTTTTATGGCTTAGGTTTATTACTCTTAGTGCCTCTAGGAGATTTACTCAATCAGCGCCGATTGATTATTGGACAGATGCTACTGTCCATAACGGCTTTGGTTATAGTAGGCACTGCGTCCTATAGCGCAGTACTTTTCACAGGTATGGCTTTGGTAGGTCTACTTGCAGTTGTGACGCAGACACTTGTGGCATTTGCGGCTACTATGGCTTCCCCTACAGAACGAGGTCGTGTTGTTGGTATTGTCACGAGCGGAATCGTCATTGGCATACTGCTCGCTCGGACCTTCGCTGGTCTCTTAACTGATCTGGCTGGCTGGCGGTCCGTTTATCTAGTCTCTGCCACTCTTATGTTTTAATGGTCTGTATATTTCTAAAAGTGTTACCTAAAGTGGAGCGTGAAGTAAAAGCCCTATCCTACTTTCAGCTAATTAAATCCGTATTTATGTTGTTCATTCAAGAAAGAACTTTACGTATCCGCTCGGTTTTAGCCATGCTAATTTTTTGCTGATTTCAGTATTTTATGGACGCCAATTGTTCTGCCACTTAGTGCCCCACCGTTAACACTGTCACACAGTGTCATTGGTGCTTTTGGTCTTATTGGAGTGGCTGGTGCATTAGCTGCCGCACAGGCAGGAAAATTTGCTGATTGGGGTTATGGACAAAAAACAACAGGGATTGCTTTAGTGCTACTACTCATTTCATGGTTGTTTATAAATTATCTAGAAAAGTCGTTATTTGCATTAGTTGTTGGTATTATCTTGCTGGATTTGGCCGTACAGGCAATTCATGTCACTAATCAGACGATGATTCTTCCATTGCGTGCAGAAGCGCGAAGTCGACTTACCGCTGGTTACATGGTGTTCTACTCCATCGGCAGCGCTGGCGGTTCAATCGCTTCTACACAGACATATGCACACTTTGGCTGGGAAGGGGTTTGCTTACTTGGAGCTTCTATCAGTACAATTGCCCTTATTTTTTGGGTAATGACTAGACGATTCACAAAATATTGATTTAACTTAGGAGAGATAACAAATGGAAATAGGAATTACTTCTTTCGTAGAAACAAAACCAGATGTTCATAGTGGCGAGGTAATTAGTCATGCACAGCGTTTACGTGAAGTAGTGGAGGAAATCATTCTTGCAGATCAAGTAGGATTGGATGTGTTTGGCGTTGGCGAGCACCATCGAGAAGATTATGCTGCTTCCTCCCCAGCAATGGTGTTATCAGCTGCCGCTCCACAAACGAAAAAAATTCGATTAACAAGTGCCGTGACAGTTCTTTCTTCTGCCGATCCCGTACGTGTCTTTCAGGATTTTTCTACTTTAGACGGACTATCAAATGGGCGTGCGGAGATTATGGCTGGCCGTGGATCCTTTATCGAATCTTTCCCCCTATTTGGCTACAATTTAAATGATTATGATGAACTGTTTGAAGAACATTTGGACTTATTACTCAAAATTCGCGAGTCAGAAAAAGTAGTATGGGAAGGGAAGCATCGACCAGCGATCAATAATTTAGGTGTGTATCCAAGACCTGTTCAAAAGTCTTTACCCATTTGGGTTGGTAGTGGAGGAAATCAACAATCAGCCATTCGGGCAGGAATTTTAGGATTACCCCTTATGCTAGCAATCATTGGTGGCAGTCCTATGCAGTTTGCTCCAATCGTACAACTTTATAAAAAAGCTGCTGCTCATGCAGGTCATGATTTATCTAAGCTTCGGGTAGGCTCCCATTCGATAGGTTTCGTTGGCCCGAATAACGAGTGGGCAGCAGATACATTTTTCCCATCTACACAGGCGGGCATGAATAAACTGGGCAAAGAACGGGGTTGGTCGTATTATGATCGTTCTAGCTATGATGCTGCACGTAGTTTTGAAGGGGCATTATATGTCGGTGATTCAGAGACAGTTGCTCAGAAAATCATTCATCTTCGTAAACATGTAGGGATCACACGATTTATGTTATACGTACCTTTAAGTACAATGCCACATGATCAAGTCATGCAAGCGATAGAACTTCTAGGAACCGAAGTGGCTCCTCGTGTGCGCGAAGAAATTGCCCAATGGGAGGCGAAAATGGCAGTAGAAGGACATCCATTTATTTAAAAATTCATTACTTTACAGGGAGAATTTATATGACAATCAATGACCGAATCTTACCCGAATTAAGGCAGGCTTACTCGCAATTTCCAGGCTTTCGCCTAGACGAAGATTTAGAGTGGAGTCGTCGTCTCTTAGCCCAATCACCATTAGAGGAGTCAGAACTTGTATTTACAACTAATCGTACAATTCCTAGAGGTGATGGAGGTGAAATGCTAGTTAAAATATATGAACCCGTTAAACGGAGCAACGATAAACTTCCAGCTATGCTTTGGATTCATGGTGGTGGTTTCGTTATGGGACACCCCGATATGGATGATCTTCTATGTGAACGTTTTGTTCAGACCGCTAACTGCGTTGTCGTTTCTGTTGATTATCGACTTGCTCCTGAGCATCCTTATCCAGCCGCGATTGAAGATTGTTATGCAGGGTTAGTATGGATGACAGCTGAGGCTCCATCACTAGGCATTGATGTTAAACGAGTGGCAATTGCTGGTGCAAGTGGTGGCGGAGGGCTAACAGCAGCACTAGCATTAATGGCTCGCGATAAGGAGGGCCTTCAATTATATTTCAAATGCCATTATATCCAATGCTTGATAACCGAAATGAAACGCCATCTAGCTATGAGATTACCGATGCTCATGCAACATGGAGTAGATCAAATGAATTTGACCGCTTGGCGTATGTACTTAGGAGAAGAAAAGGACACCAACGAACTTTCTCCGTATGCGGTTCCTTCAAGAGCAGATAATTTAGCAGGATTACCACCAACCTATACATGTATAGGTCAACTTGATTTATTTCGAGATGAAACCTTTGATTATGTAACACGTCTTGCCCAAGCAGGAGTAGATGTTGAAATAAATCTCTACCCTGGTAGCTTTCATTGCTTTGAAGTCTTTGTACCTGAAGCCGAGGTAAGTCAGCGTGCAAGTCAGAACTATTTAGATGCAATGGCTCGTGCTCTTCACCCTTAATCTACCTTACTGAGAATGTGAAATAGCCCTTATCATAGTCGTTAAGTAGTTCAGTTGCAATCATAATTGGCAGGAGCATAATTTTCTAAATGAAAGTTGCTGCTCTTGGAATGTTTGAATATGAAAATTTAAAATGCGAAAATGCTTTGACGGTATTTTCGCATTTTATAATTATAACAATTTAGTTATGATGACTTTGTTGATAAAAACTTCACAGCTATGCAAGTCCAATTCCTCAATTTATGGCAAGTTTATCGTAAAATAAAATAATGACTTTTTTATCATCAAATGAACTATGATGTTAAAATTACTATAAAGTGATCCAATCAGGAGGTGTAATCATTTGGAAGAAAAATATACTATAGGTGAAACAGCTAAAATAATAGGTTCTACTATAAAAACAGTTCGTTACTATGATGAAATTGGGTTGCTAAAACCTACAAGTTATACTGATGGTGGACATCGATTATACACAGTGAAAGATATATGGCGTCTTGAAATGATTACAAACCTGCGTTATTTGGATTTTGGAATTGATGATATAAGCAAAATGATATCTGAGGAGCTATCAGTCACTAGAATACTTGATTGGCAGATTGAATCGATGGAAACACAGGTTAATACGCTTATGGATATGATATCAATTTTGCGTCAAGCAAAGGAACATAATGGGGATTCATTGCAGTGTATTCATGATTTAGTGAATGCACGAACAATTAAAGCTGAAAATAAAAAACAATTTATCGATAAAAAAGTGCAAGAAATACAATTCTTAAATGGCATTCCAAAAGAGTGGAAAGATTCGTTTTTTTATTATTTTGACAAATACATTATTAATCAGGTGAAAGGCTCCGCCAAACAAACCGCTGCTTGGCATGAGTTGCAGGAGCTCATAAATGATCCGCAGTTTATAAAAGACCTGAAAAATACTGAATTTCTGTACATGAATATTGTTCATCAGCCAAAATACAATGCTACAACATTGGTCAGAAAGCTCGAAAACATCCATGATCGATTGAATAAGGCGTTGAAACAAAAATCGCCTGCCAGCAGTCCAATTGTACAGGCCATTGTCGATGATACTGCTAGGCTGTATACGAACTCAGAGCATTTGGACAATAAAGAAGATTACTTCCATTACTTTGTAAAATATATTCAAAGAACCAAAACCAAACGACTCGAACGATGTGAAACGTTATGTGCCATTCTAAGCCCACAATACTACCAACTCTCAAAAGCTAATCAATTACTATTTCAAGGAATAGAATGGCGACTTGAACATATGGAAAACTCAGAACGAGAATAATTGAGGGCTAAACACCTCAACTATTCTCTTTAGCAGTCAACCTTTCTGCAACGTAAACTCTGGATAATCCCCAATATTTTGCTCTAATAGTTTAAATGGCTGATGCTTTAAATAATGATTAAAGAAATCCAATGAATAGTCGTTAATCAAACGGTAAGCCTTTTGGATGTCGACCCCTTCCATCCGTTCATAAAGTGGTGAAAACAGATATAAATCAGAGAAGCCCATATGCTTCATATTTTTAATCTTCATCCAATAGTTCCCACCCACAGTTACATACTCATACCGTGGTAGAGTTTCGTTTACAAACTCAATGAACTCCTTACCATCCGTTTCCTTCGCTTCTCTGATTGAGTCATCAGCACTCATCATCATAAATGGCTTCTTCAGCCCATCTGCAGGAACTCGGAGTTTTCCATATAGAACGCCGTCCATATTAAGAGCTGCTTTTATTCTTGAATCTGTCATTAGCATTTGGGTGCTCGTTGCCCCACCAAAGGAATGGCCAAACATACCTATATTCTCCATATCCATTCGACCTGTAAAGCGGTTTTCAGGATCGTTTTGAGCCAACTGCTCTACTTGATCCAGCACAAATTTAGCATCTTCAACCCAACCCTCATTTGCTTTATCTAAATATGCGATTGATTCCGTTTTTTGTGGGACGTAATTTGCTATACGACCATCAGAAAAACGGAAGTAGTGCTACTATAAGTATGATCTATACCTACCACAATGTAGCCTTGACTGACTAGTTGCTCAATTTGAAAAGTGTTCTGATTTTTATGCCCACTAAAGCCATGAGAGAAAAGGAGTACTGGATAGGTTGTTTCCTGATTAGAAATCTCAGCGTTCTCAATAGCATGTGTCTTGACATAACCAAAATTTGTGAATAAAAACTTCGGTAAATTTAGAATTTTACTATACCCCTCTGCAAAAACAGCAGAATCGGAAATATAAGGAGCCGTATTACCTTTAGCATTCGTATCAGCAGGATACCAGATCTGTACCATTAATTCGCGTTTGTCGCCAAGCTCTGGTGTGAGAGTCTCTTCCCTCTTAGTATCTTCCCAATCGTAGGTGACTGTTCCAATTTGGTACGGACCCGCTGGCTTTCAAAGGTAAATACCGGAAGAACGATAGGCAGACTAACTGCTATGGCAGAATAAAGTACAGCTAATGTTGAATTCAGAACAACACGTAATCGGCGCATACTTGATTGTTGTTCTTTTTGAACTTTTGGGTTAAAAAAGTGCCTTATCACAACAACAACGAGAAAAAATAATGTCATCAAATAAGTCGGTATCATTTGCCACCGCATCCCTTCAATGATTCCATGGACAAGTAGAAATAGCATAGACATACCACCAGCTATCAGTATTCCTCGCTGTGACTTGTTTCTACCAAAAACTAACCAACCTAGTAAAACAATATTAAAGATGACATAAAACAATTCAATAGACCTCATAATAAAAACCTCCTTGTTTTTTTGATCTTGCTGATTCAAATCAAAGTGTATTACCTCCAGTAAGAGGAGAATCAACAATCAATACAAAAAAACACTGACATTTTTTATAATTGTCCACCATTTTACAAATTTAAGGTTGTATATTATTAAAATAAAAATTGAGCAGTTATAAAAAATTGTCTTTATAATATCAATAAAGAACTATGAATATTTCACAGGTACAGGTTAAATTATTTTAGAAGTTAGGAGAGGACAGAAATGGATTCCTATGAAGTATCGACATTAAAAAAGGGCCTTTTGATATTGGATGTATTACGACAAAAGCATGCTCTTACATTGACTGAAATTATGGAAGAGTTATCACTGAATAAGACATCGGTTTTTCGCATGCTTTATACTTTGGAAAAAATGAATTATGTTAATAAATATAATAAATACTATCAATTAAATCCTCATATTTTTAGAGATGAACATCTATATTGGCATCAAGATATTGAATGGACTTCCCTTGTAGCACCTTATCAATTAGCCCGACAAGAAGAAATAACTACTTATATTGGTATTTTAGAAGATTGTGAAATGGTGATAAAAAATGTCATCAGGAGCCATTTGAACAACCTTTTTTTCAAGCAATCGATACTCGAACACCTATGCATTCAAGTGCACTTGGAAAGTAGTCTTAGCTCACCTACCCATAGAAACGCAACATGACATGTTAAATAGTATAAGACTTCATCCACTTACATCAAAAACCTTCTATGATTATGGTTTATTAATTCCTCACTTACAGGTTATTAAAGCACAAGGATACGCTGTTGATAATGAAGAAACCAATCTAGGTAAATGTTGTATTGTAGTACCTATCTATGTCAATAAAAGAAGTAATAGGTGCCATTGCCCTACACAGTTCGACGGACCAAATAAAGAAAGCGGCCATTCGTTCTTTTGTAAAATTAGTCGAGGCAAGTAAAAAATTAACAGCAAAATTGATTATCTTTTAACATAGTTTTATCTTAGAAGATTAATAAGCTATGCTCCTTTACAATAAAAATGCTTTTGTTTTATATATGAAACTTTAGTATGAATGTTTAGTAGAAATAGGTTTTTATCCTATTCTTGTTATAGAAAAACGAGAAATTGAAGATGGGATCATACATTAAAGAAAACTAATATCGTATTTCAGAAATTGGTCTTGGAACAAATGCTGTTGGTGGTCATAATTTATTTGAAAGCTTAAATGAACAAGATGGAAAGGAGCTAGTGACAACAGCCCTAGATCTTGGAATAACTTTTATTGATACAGCAGACATTTGTGGTAAAGGGCGTTCAGAGGGAAATCGTTGGGGATGTTTGAAAAACTATCGTAGGGAAGATTTCGTTTTGGCAACAAAGGGCAGCTAAACGTTGGTTGAAAGATGGTACAGTAACAGTAGATAATCATCCAAAATATCTACGACAAGCTTTTGAAAATAGCTTAAATCGCCTCAATTGGATTATGTAGATCTATACTATTTGCACTTCCCTGATAACGAAACACCTCTTGTTGAATCGATTGGAGAATTATCGCGCTTAAAGAAGAAGGTAAAATCGGAGCAATAGGAATTTCTAACGTAACATTAGATCAATTAATCGAAGCAAATATGCATAATGATATTTCAGTCTTACAATCTCCTTATAATATGTTAAACCGTTCAACCGAACAAGATTTACTGCCATATTGTATAAAATGATATTTCATTTATTCCTTATGGACCACTCTCATATGGTCTACTTGGTACTTGAAGTATACAAAAGATTTTAAACTAGGCGCAGGGGACTGGCGAGTTTCAGACCCTTTATTCCACGGTGAACTGTTTGAACAAACATTGGTTAAAGTAGAGGCGTTAAAGGAAGTAGCAGCAGAAAAACAAACAACATTACCAAATCTGGCTCTTGCTTGGTTATTAGCCCAAGACGGTGTTGATGCCGTTATCCCAGGAGGAAAGCATAAAAGCCAAGTAGCTATCAATGTGGAAGCAACGGATGTCCTGTTAACAAATGAGATTTAATGAAAATAGAAGGAATTTTATAATAAAAAATGAGAAAAAGAGGATTTTGCAAATTCGCTCTTTTCTCATTTTTTATAAAATATATCATTAATATCTATCGCAATTTTGGCGTAGTTTGACTGTGCAATTCTGCTAACAACCTGTCATTTCTTGGATTATTGGAAATAAACGACTCCTCTTCTTAATCCAATTTACGCACTTTAATCGGGATTAATGTTCTTTCTAATTGCTCACGATGCTGTTCATGCTGATGGCAACATTAATTGGCTACCCATTGTCTCAGGTGTTTCGTCATGAGCAAATCCAGGAGGATCTGTAGCGATTTCAAATAGAATTTCGCCAGGCTCACGGAAATAAATCGCATTGAAATAATTACGATCTTTGACTTCCGTTACATGCTGTCCATGGTTCATCACATACTCTTGCCATTCTAAATGATCCGTATTATCTTGAGCTCTCCGCAATATGGTGAACGTTCCTACACCCATTTGACCACGTACGCCTGCTACTGTTTTTAAATCTACAGTATTACCAATAGCTGCACTTGATTTATAACGGTAGTCACCCTCTGTCGCTACCTGTTCAAGGCCCATCACTTCTGTTAAAACTTTTGCCGTTTCTTTAGGATGACTTGAGTATAAGTGTAGCTCCACCAAAACCTTTAATAGCAACCTCGGGTGTTACCTCACCAAATGTCCATTCATTGAGCTCGCCTTCCGCACGTGCAACTAGTTCAATATGCAAACCATGTGGGTCGTCCAATTGAATGACTTGCTCACCAAAGCGTTCAGCTTTGCAAGGAGATCGAGAATTTTGCTAAGCGATTAATCCAAAATGGAAGTGCCCCCTTCTGGTACAACATACGTTAACGCCAACTTGGCCATCACCAATACGTCCTTGATAAGCATCTGCCCAAGGAAGAAGGTAATGATTGTGCCTGGTTTTCCACCTTTATCGCCAAAATATAAATGATATGTGTGCCAGGAACATCGGTTACGGTTGCTTCACTAAACATCGGTAACACACCTACGTAAATCAATATTCTCTTACAGCAAGATGCCCTACGATGGCTGTGATATGGTGAATACCTGCTGTATGTTTTTTCATGTTAACAGAAGCCCTTTCGACTATTTTTTCTCACCTTTACTGTGCCCAACTACGTCTACCTCAAACTGGATAAGCTTAGCGAATTGTATATAAACTTTAGACCATGGGATTAATTGATCTAACATTTGGTTCACTGAATCTGATTGTACTTCCTTTGGTTTAAAGTCTGTTCCATTTTCAAAATCTGTGAATAAGGATAATGCTGGGTGAACACGTACATCACAATTAATAGCTCTCCCATAATGCCACGTAGATGTTCTGCTGCACGGAAAGCTCCACCTACAGAACCATATGACACGATTCCTGCTGCCTTGTTATTCCACTCAACACGTAAATAGTCTAGTGCATTTTTTAAGGCTACCATAGAGTGATTACCATTCTTGTACGATAAACACAATCCATCTTGTTTAACAATAATTTCTGACCAAGCCTGTGCACCCGAAGCATCTTGCCCTGGTTCGCCTAATAATGGCAATTTATAATCAGCAATATCGATCACTGTATAGTTTGCGTCACCAGTAGATCTGCAATTTCCTTTACCCATTATTTACTTGAGCTTACACGTCCCCTCACGTGTCGATCAATAATAATACCGATATTTAATTCTGCCATTGTTTGTTCCTCCTCTTTTTTAATTAAATAATTTTATTCAAAAAACCCATAATTATGCCTCTGACAGCTAAGGTTCGAATTCATTTATCTCGAAATTGTTTATCTTGAATTCAGAATAATAATAACACGGAAATATTTTTATCAACGTCAACAACTTTGTTTTTAAATTTAAAAAATAGAAAAAATTAACTCTCTACCTTCCCTAAAAGCTTATAAACGATTTTAAATAGCTATATTGCCCATCATTGGTATCGAAAAGCCTCTGTCCTATTTGAATCAACATCTGATAGTCGATTATGTGTCTGAAAATTGCTCCTCCGTAAAATCCATTCTTACGCCATTAATGACAGTATAAAAGTGCCAGCCCTCCTTGAGAAATGTCTTTCTAATTTCTCCGCCAAGAATATCCACCACTAATGAGTAACGCCACATTGCCCTTTTGCAAGGTTATCCAAGCTCCATTTAGAACTTGATTAGCTTGACCATAATTTTCTTAAAGCGTTTGAAAATGTCTTTTTCGGCTATAACTCCTCTCAAACACTTTAAAATGGGACTTCATCCATTTGTACTGGTGTTGAGTTCCCTGTAATCCAATCATCTTTAATAGCACTATAGCCAATACTATCTGTCACGGTACCGTCCTCATTTTTCCCAAGCATTTCTTAAATAGCCCTCGTTCACAAAGCCAGCCTTACTAAAGCATTTTCGCATCCCCATATTATCGGCTCTAGTATAGCCCTCAATACGAATCTTACCTTTTTCGCCAAATAGATCAATGAGGTGCTTTAACACCATATCCCCACTCCACATGAATAAAAAAGAATCCCGACTTTTTTCCCCTTCCTCAAGTAACCAATGTGTTCACGATCGTTCTTATAGTAACCCTCCACATATGCAGCTCGAATGGACTCTTCTTTTACCAGTGGATTCATGTATTGATACAACCATTTTATTTTGAGTGAGTAACTGTACTAAATCATCAATTTCTTCTTCAAATAATTTGATTCCATTAATAGCTCCTTTCTTAAATGTCCTCACATATATCAGAAAAAATAAAATTGGTTTTTGTATGTGCATATGGCTGTAATACATCAATAAACTGCTCAACATCAGAAAAAGTTTGAAAATGCCCTTTTAATAAAAAACGTGCCTCACCTGATATTCGATAACAAAAATCTATCGTTGTATACACGTCTTCATAAGATCTTTAAAATCTGCAAGCAGTTGTTTTTTATTGTCGCCTCAATGATAGCCTCGACTGGATAGCCTAATGCCTTTTTATTAATAGCCAAAGTATATTTTTTTATGACTTCCTGTTCCTCTATTGCCGTACTCTTTCACGAACAGCTGTTGCCGATAAATGTACTCGTCTCCCTAATTCACTCATAAATACGACTATCCTCCTTTAATTCTTTCAGTATCCTTTCATTAATGAAATCCAGTGCGGCAATACCCCTTCTTTTTAAAAGAAACGTTATAATTTCCTTCGAATTCGCATATTAACTTCGTTATTCATATTTTACACTAATGAAAGGGAGGGATGTTTGATGACACTTATTCATTTACACGACAAGGGCTTAACGCCATTTTCAACAACTATTAGGCTATAACGAAATTCAGCTGCACTGGCAACAGTTGGGAGGTGCTCCGAAAAAGACGGGCATCTATCCGCTTCATTAAAAGAAGAGGTTCGAAAAACATTAGCTCAAAAAAATGGTGTCCGGAATTGTAAGGCAAAAGGCAAACCAGATCCACAATACTATGATGAGAAAACAGCCGTATGTACAGGTTTTGCGAAACATTCTTGGCTTAAAAGGTCACACTGCGGCCAATGTCACAGCTGTATTAAAGAAGGATTATTTAACAGCAACCGAGATTAGCAAGCTACTAGCATTTATTTGCTTCGCGACAGCACAGCAATATTTTGGTGCTCTTATGCAATTAAAATAACGGAACTAGGGTCTTCCTAGTTCTATCCACCAATTTGAACGTTCTATCCATCACATTTAGTGCTGTATCCACCGCTTTATGCATGCTATCATCCTAAATCGATTTTATTAGCTATATCTATAATAAATTGCTTACTAAGCTCCTCTTTCATATTATTCTCAGCATCCACCATCACTTGTTCAATGAGACAGCCTTGATGATGAAAGACATCTTCATGGTCTGAAGCACAACTAAATAATGAGGTTTGTCCTTCAATCGCATAAATCACATCTAAGAGAAGAGAAATTTCTTGGACGCTTGAAATACGGTAACCACCGTTGATTTCTGGATTCGACTCAATTAAACCTGCCTTCCCTAGCTTTGTTAATATTTTCGAAAGATAGGTTGGTGATAATTTCTGCATTTCTGCTAGAGACTCTACGCTCATTGATTTCCCTTTAGGATTGAGCGTTAAAACACCATCGTATGTAACGCATAATTTATGTTGCTTTTTGAATATTTCATCACCAATCACCTCCATTCAGGACTATTACTATCTGTAATTAAAACACATTCTACCATATATCAAGAAAAAAGCATGTTTTGCAGAAAAACACGCTTTATGATTTCTTATTCACGCTGCCCATAGCCTTCTTCTTCAGCCATGGCATCAGCCTTTGTCATATGAACGGTTCCAAATGGATGGTTTGGTGGTGCATAAATTGTGTAAAGCTTTGGCGGTTTAGTACCTATATTATTCGTAACATTATGCCATGTCCCTGCTGGCACCATGGCCATCTCTTCAGACACGTGTCTTTGGAAGTTTAAATAATCTTTACTTGGTCCCATCTGTGTAACGCCATGCCCTTCCTCAATGCAAATAAATTGATCGACGTGAGGGTGTACTTCTAAGCCAATATCTTCCCCAACGTTAAGGCTCATCACAGTTACTTGTAAGTGTGGCCCTGTCCATAGTACTGTTCGATAATTTTTTTGTTGTGCTTGTAGTCTCTTCAATGTTGACAACGAATGGTCCTGATCCAAAATCATTCTGGACATGCTTTTTGGCACTCGTTCTTCCTGGTTGGATAAGCCCAATAAAGAGGTTGATAACCGTAATTATACAGTAGATAATTACCGTAATAAAGGATGGTACATGTAACTCAATCCTCTCATACATGATAACGCTATATTATGCAGTTGAATGAAAGAAGGTACTCCGTTTGCACGTTGAATTATTAATGGAGTGCTATTTATAAACAGATTGGGTAGCTGCCATGTACGCTAGATTAGCAAATGCTAGCAAGTACTACGGCGATTAAATGGTTTCCTGGACATGATGTTGAAGATGATTGGATTGTAGAAGCTGAAGTTGAATTAGGGTTCAGCTTACCATCCTATTGCTGAGGAGTGGTTAAAAAATTATGGCAATGGGCAATGAATGGTGGATCTATTCTCACAATCGGTCAACCAGCATACAGGACATCGATCTACAGATATTCTTTATATACATCGTCTTAACTTGGCTGACAAGGATTGGTGTAAACAATATCCGAATAGGTTAGATTTATTTGTTCCAGACGCGGAACTGAACTTCTATATTTTTAATACATCATCAAAAGATGAACATGGTGAGTTTTCAGTTATGTGCTTTGACTTATTGAATGACATGATTTATGAATATGCTTCTACTTTCTCGGGAACTCGAAAAATTAATGGATAAAGACGGAGCTAATAGTGTGAGTTGCCATATCTATAGAGGCAACTCACAACAGAAAACTCCTTTTAAGACGCTTGCGAAACTTATCATCTGTCAGAAATTTCAGTGAAAACTATTCATACTATTAGATAGTTTAATTTGTTCCATTGTATTTAAGTCGTTAGCAAAAAGGGCAATTTCCGTTTGATTCCCTTCTTTATCTTCCGCATAGGCTGCTGGTGTTAAGACAAATGCAGTCGATCCACCCTTTTGACCTGCATGTATTAGCCATTCTTGATTTTAGGATTCTGCATCAACTGTTCCATTACGGGATCTAGCGTATTTATGTACCTCTGCACTGAAGAATTTTTATTATTCAATTTTTCTAAAATAGAGATGTAATCGTTTGTAGTGGCCCTTATTAAACGGTCAGACCATATCTTTGAAAATCCATATTAGCAGTTTTTTGTGCCTCTGCTTTCTCCTCATAAGTCGAAGGTTGCTCTATCCAACTGGCGTGAATAGACGATGCACGCTCACGATATTCAACCATATCCATTTCTTGCAAAGCCGCTAATGTTTCTTTTTTCGTTAAATTTTTTCTTTCAAGACTTGAGCCAAGGATATAGGTGCTGACGATTGGATATAATGGTTCATGATCCTCTACATGTAGCTGTGTAAGCACATCATTAATCGCTTGAAAACCTAATACATGCATTAAATATTCCGTATTCGCATTGGAACTATAAGCAATCATACCACTTGCGACTTCACTTAAAGGTACATGATCCACACCCTGAAGGTTTAACTGCGCTAACCATGCTTCATGTGCACCTCCATCCGTTTTAGGAATATAAAATACCTCTAACTCCTTTAGATCGACCTGTTGCTGAGGATTAATGCGACCCTCTGCTGCTTGCTGTGCATAGGCTATAGCGACGATGATTTTAACTGTACTTGCTAATGGCAGCTGTTCCTTAGTGTTAATTCCACCCAATATTGTTGATTGCGTTGAATGGCTACGAAACATTTTTATCAGCTCTATGTTCCTTTATAAATTGAACAATATATTCTGGGTCAAATCCTTCTTAATCTCTTTTTGAAACTTCCAAAAGACAATACCTATTACTAACCCTGCACAAATTAAATGCCACCCATCAATAATATAATTTTTTTGCTTTCATCCCTCCATCACTCGTCTGCTTCCACCAACCATTGCTGCAATGTTGTAGACGACTGGTTTAATTGCAACGCTATTTCTGTCATTTTACCTTCATCTGGGGGCATCACTTCCACGAGTATACAAATAGCATCTCTTGTTTGATTCAAGGTAAATAGTCCCTCCTCATCAAGCTTTTTTTCATGGCTAATTCCATTGCTGTTGAGAAGCAAGATAATCAATTCTTGCTGCCATTTTTTTCACCCCAAGGACATTGATATTAGGTCGGTCATTCAAGTACTGACATACATTTGTAAAATACTCTTCACCGAAGCAACAATAAGGAGAATCTGCATAAGACCATTTGATAAAACTAGCCTTTTCAGATTGAGAGTTGTTGCTATTTCTTGCCTATTTAGTAGCTTCCCGCCCAATGCTTCCCACGACCAAGCTGAAACGTTCGGAGCATGCCCTTCGCCAGTTGTATATAGCGTACGGTAATAGTCCCATACCATTTTTAAATAAATTCAGAAATGATTTTCTTGCAGCATTAACAATTTCCTCTACTAAAGTCTAGAGGTAGGCATCATAACTATGAATATCTCCCTTTAACTTGCTTTAGGTATATAGAACGTGT
>JANEYF010000481.1:0-83256 GCA_029963845.1 Rhamnusium bicolor
AAAAGACACTAAAGGAAAACTACTGACAGGGAGCCAGTCTTTTTTGAGTTTTGTTCATCATTTTAACTCAGCTACACCGTACTGATGAAGACCAATGTCAGAAACACGCTGATCCACGGTTTGCATCTTCTGCCAATTGCAATTTACGCGATTTTCCACCGTGCAATTTTCTTTATGCGGGCGTACCCGTTGAATCATTGTTTTTTTTTACTGTAATGTGAATTAAACCCGCGTCTAACTCTTTTCTCTGTTCAAATTCATTTTCTTGGGTCCGGAATCCCACGCAGGTTGCTATAGTTGCCCGCGTGTGATGTTGGACGACGCCCCACACCGGAGCTGACCAGTGGAAACCACAAAAGACGACTGGCTCCCTGTCAGTGGTTTCCTTTGTAGTCTTTTTGAGTTTTGTTCATCATTTTAACTTCAGCTACACCGTACTGATGAAGAACAATTAGTCAGAAACACGTGTCCACGGTTTGCATCTTCTGTTATTTGTATTTTCTTATGATTTTCCACCGTGCAATTTTCTTTATGCGGGCGTACCCGCCGAATCATTGTTTTTTTTACTGTAATGTAATTAAACCCGCGTCTAACTCTTTTCTTCTGTTCATATTCATTTTCTTGGGTCAGAATCCCCCCCAGGTCCCTATGAGTTGCCCGTGTGTGCAGCTTCTCTTGGACGACAACTCCCCATACCGGAGCCATCCAAGTGGAAGCCCTGAAAATTGCGACTGGCACCCCCTGTCAGTGGTTTTCCTTTAGTGCGACAACTTTTTTTTGAGTTTTGTTCATCATTTAACTCAGCTACACCGTAGATGAAGAACAATTAGTCAGAAACACGTGTCCACGGTTCCAATTCCGCTTGCCAATTGCAATTTTGCGCTCTTCCACCGTTTTCTTTTCCTGTTTTTTTTTTACTATATATATATATATATATATATATATATATATATATATATATATATATATATATATATATATATATATATATACATATATATGTTGTTTTTTCAGGTTTTCGCGGGTGGTGAATGTTAAATTCGTTTTCCGTCATTTCCAGTTCGAGTAACCAGAAGCCGCAGTAAGCAGTTATCTGTTAGAACCTGAAGATGGCAGATGAGATTCTGCCGAAACGTCGTTCAGACAAACACGGTCCCTCTCGGGGCCTATCACCTACGAGGGAGTATACCCGGAAAACGAATTTATACATATATATATATATATATATATATATATATATATATATATATATATATATATATATATATATATATATATATATATATATATATATATATATATGTATATATATTATGGGAAAAATCATAAAAAGTTTGCTTTCTTCCATTTCCTAAGGACGTACTTAAATTAAAGTTTGTATATAATAGGGTGGTCAGAGGTGTGGTAATAACTAAATAAGTGAATACACATAATATATTTTCTTCCTCTCTTAAACGTCACAAAATAAATCTTCTTCTTGCGAAACATCGAAAAACTTATTCACATACAAATTCATAAAAATTGAATAAAATATAAAAAAAAAATAAAATCAAGTTTTTGTGAAAATAATTTACATAACCTTATTTATAAACAGAGCTGAAAATGTATAGAGAAAGGAAGAAGTTATGCAGAATAATAATACCTATAATTTCACTTTATTGGTTATTTGATTATAGTGACCCTGTATATGCAGACTTCAATTTGTGTCTGTTCTCGGGAGTTCTGGAATAAGCAGACTTTTTTAACGGCATGACTTTTTTTCCATAAGACCACAAATACAGATGTTTCTCCTCTTTGGGACCCTATCCGTGGACACACTGTATAATTATATCCAGAGTATATTCTTTAAATTAAGTTCATTTATCATAATTCTATTTTGTAAAAAGTAATTGCAATAATGAACTGACAATTAAACGAATAATAATGGGCATTTAGCAAAAAATAGTTTATTATAAAATTCTTGGATAATTCGATTATATTAAATTGGGGATGTTTTCAATGCCTTGACCAATTATTATACAGTGACATTCGTGTTTATTAACGCCGTATTCTACATTAACTCAATTATAGTAAAAAAATTGTAAGAAGAATGGCTCTCACATTTCGTTTCTTTTCATGTTCAATATTTCCGTCTTGGATTTAATAAAAACTCGCTGCGATCGTATTCAATTACTCTAAATGGAATAAAAATTGAATTGTGCTTTATGAGGTGAAGAATCTGTGTAAAGCATATTTTTGTCAGAATACATTCTCTGATTTGAACTGTGTAGAAATATATAATAAAAACGTACCATAAGAAGCTTCTCCAAATACTAAAAGAAGTTTGCAATGCTAAAAATACACATTAATCTAAAAACATAATTTTTTTTGTACTACACTTTGTAATTCCGTATTTGGACAAAGTATAATACAGAATTCAAAATTATTACAAATTTTATGTGGCAGTTTTAAGGCGATGTTTTCATCAGGTGAGTAATATAGACCGCTCTTAAACTATATCTACTGATGATCACCAAAAAATACAAAAACTAACAGTTCACTTTAAATCATATGATTTATGTGCAGATTTGGTAGGTGAATTTAATGGCAAAGCGAACATCTATTTTTTCATTAGTTGAAAAAGTAAATTTTATAAAACTAAATTCGTATCTATAGTAAGAGTTTTTTGAATAGTTATAGGCTACATTATAATAACAAAATTATTATTACTAACAAAAAACATTAGTGAATAGTAACAATATTTAACAAAAAAATAGAGTAGATAACAAGAATAAAAATATCAACGATGTTAGTAATAAATAAATCCTATTCCTGAATTAATTAAGAAAAAAAATCTATCTACTGTATCAAATATAGCTTTAACTAAAAACTTAAAGTCTCCTGAAAATATTAAGATTACTGGAATTTCTTGTCAACTGGTATCTCATTAAATACCGTTAGGTGTTTATAAAAAACTTGATTTTGTTCAAATTATGTAGACACGTGCTGCACATAAAAATTACCAGCTGTGCTACTCGAGTATTATAAGTGTGATTTACATAATCAAAAGATGTGTTAAATTTTATTAAATTTTTAATTTATAAATAAAAACGAATATATTTAACATAGGCTAACACTGAATAGCTTTTTAACATAATATTAGCAGAAGTATCTTTATTGCAAGAAAAAATAGTTCTTAATGCCTTGTTTTGATTTGTAATTTATTGATTCAACCTGAATTCACCATGAACAATATAGTTGGACAGTAGCATATATGATATATTATGGTTCTGTAAATAGTTAATTTTGATTGCAAATTTAAGTGTTTACTAATTCTATTAGACAAATCCTATTTTTTTTTGTCAATTTTCAATTGAAATATTCTCCGTAGTCATTAAAAGTTACAAAATTATCTATTAAAAAGTATTTTATATTTTTTAACTGCCTAGAAGTATTGGTGTTCTATATAAATTGAATGTTTAAAATTGTTTATTACACTTTGAAAATTTCTTAGACCTAAAAAGATTAGTTTGGTTTTATCTATATATTTTTAAATAATTTAAAATTAACCATGTGCAAATATCACTTAAGATCTAAATTTAGAGCATTGTTAACATATTATAAGTTATCGCTAATAAAATATATTAACAGATCATCAAGTAACTGAATCTCACAATTTTGTATGCAGTTTCCTATATCGCTTATATATGTTACAAATAGAATAGGTCCTAATACCAATCCTTGTGGAACACTAAATTCAGACTCTAAATAGCTTGAGGTTTCATTGTCAAACTCAGTAACTTGATATATATTATGTAAGTATTCCTAGAACTGGTATGTACTTTATCTCAAATTCCAAGTTCTAACTAATTTAACAGTATATTTCCATTAACAGTTTTAAAAGCTCTTTTGAAATCTATAAATACTGTACCCACATACAACTTATCACTGATTGCCTTTGTCCATTCGAACAATATGTTTTGTAACGCACTTTAACCCTGGGATATAGTCCGGGACTCCTAGGCCCAGCATGACATAAATTGTTTCATAAGTTATATGTACAAAACTTTGTTATACATGTACTCCTTCTAAGAATACCTCAAATTAATCTAGAATGAGTATGATGTCAAGATCTATGAGTTAGGCCCTGTTGCATAGAGTTTCCGGAAGCGTTGTTAAATGTCACCTATCTATAAGCCTTCATTATTATCAGTTTACGTTATATCAATCAAAATTAGGTTTTCCTTAACAAAGTTGGCAGTTTTTTGTCTGGGGATCACTGGAACTCTCCCATGACTAACTTCTGATCTTTGATTTTGACAGAAAAGTACGGTTATGTATCCATAAATTTGACAGTTGACATATGAAATATTTAATTTAGTTACAAAAATATCAACCTCAATTAACTAGAGTTATGATATGTGAATTTCAATGTCATAATAAATATTATTCAGTTAAATTATAGGTAATTATAACATCTTATTTCCACATAATATGAAAATAATGTCAAATATTTATTAGAATTATTTTTTAGATTAATATACATAACAAGGTGTGGCCACACAGATATTTTATAATATGGTGCACGTCATTTTTATAATATTCTGTAGTGTACAAGGTAAGGGAATTTGTAAAGGTGCACTGTTTAAGGAAATTCAACTTTCAAACTATGGTTTACCTAGAAATTAAATTTGAGATATTTTAGATTAGGATGATATACACTGAGGTAAGTGAGAAAGATAGTGTAATTGGACAAAATGAGTCGATGAAAAGAAAATTGATACGAAAATGGCTAAAGTCATATAACTTTATCTTCTACGAAGGGGTATTATTTCAACTCTTTCTATAGATCTTAGCATTACACGCTCTCTAGGCTTTATCCGTTAACAGCTATTAAATATATATAAACAATCGATACATAACCGTACTCTTCTGTCAAAATTTGCGATCAAAATCAACTTTAATTGTACAATGTAAATTAATCATAAGGATGGCTTAAAGAAAGGTGGTACTTGATAAAGCTTATTATTTATGGAGTCTGTGCAACCGGGCCTTTAAATACTGCTGAAAACACGTTTATTCAAATAAGTAAAAATTCTGATAAATCGCTATCGCAAATCTCTAATAACAATTATGAACTCTAACTTATAATTGTCAATTTCGACATAACAATTGTGAATTCCGATATACACTTGTGAATTTCAACATAACAATTGTGAATTCCGAGATAGAATTGTGAATTCCGAGATACAATTGTGAATTCTGACATACTATTGTGAATTCTGAGATACAGTTGTGAATTCTAAGATATAGTTGTGAATTCCAATTTGCGATTGTAAATTCCGACATAACAATTATTGTGAATTACAAAATACATTGTGAAATTTGACTTGCAGTTTTGAATTCCGACTTGCAATTGTGAATTCCAACGTACAATTGTGAATTCCGATATGTAATTGTGAATTTCACGTTAGAAAAAATATACAAATAGTGTGGCCTTTCTACGCTTTCGTAGGTATCTATTTCGAAAAATAAAAAAGTTTCTCGCTTACTATACTTACCCCAGAAAATTTTCACATTCTATCGACATTCGACTGTCTAAGAAAAAAATCCATATTTTCTACACTAATTAAAATTTGACCTTTATATTAACAAATTTTATTAACAAATATGTAATGATAACACAGTTAAAATTTGAAACCAGTACATTGTTCCGTTTTTGAATTAGAACGAGTTAAACGAAAAAAATAATTCCTTTATTTATATTACAATTTTTTTCACATTTTTACCTCTATATTTTGTCTTGACCAACCAAAAGACTAGTAATTCTTTTCTCCATTGAGTGATAAGCCCCCAAACACTTTTGTTAATATGGCATTATACCTCAAAAAATTTTTTATTTAAAATAAATTCATAGCCCATGACAAGAATTACATAACATTTTTTATGTTAAACATATGAAAATATATTAACAATGAATGAAATAAGGTGGCATAGTTTTATAATGCAAAATGTAAATTACCGTGAAAAAAAACCTAAAAAAAGAAATGGAATATTTTGGATCTTACCTTTCTTCCAAATTTTTCTGTGTATTTTATTATTGTCCCTACAATACAATTTTCATTTCCCATACATTTATTGAAACTGGCATCACTGGCAGGGTTGTCGTGTACATTAACAACAAGTGATCCCGCTTGTTTCCAATAATTCTTATCAATTGAATATTTGGCACAGTTTTGTCTTCTCCAGCAACCCGACCTTGCATGGCAAAGACACACTATGCAGGGATATAAAGGAGAACTCAGGTAGTCCGGGAGACCTGTAGAATAAAAAAACGACACAAACATTTTTAAAGATTTACTAATTCTTATTCTATAAATTCATTTCATCTAACAATGGACACTGTTGCTCAATTACTGCTTTTATGTTCGATTCTAGAACATCGTGCCTGCATCGATCGATATAAGGAAAAATATTTAACAAAAAATTTTGAAAATGTGGGGAATTACTAATGCCAGTGTGGCGATTCAAATAAAAATAGTTTACAAGCATTTGTTACTTCCGGTTATGACGGGAGTCGATACCAACTTGCTAATTTTAAACATAATGGTTTTCTATTTACATGTAAGAAGATATACTTGGGTTCTTATTTACAATCCAGTCTTTTGCATACCTGGGACTATCTCACCATATTTGCAACGCACAAACGCAGAGAAAGTCAAATTAATTAACAAGCAGAATTTATCACAAATAAGTCAAACTGATACTATATAATCTTCCTCCAACTTCTGTCATCGACTCCAATACGGCTTAGTCACGATTCTAAAAATTCAGAATTACATTCTGAAATACACGAAGTAAAAAAAATATGTTTTCGAATAAATCATATGAAAAATTTTTTCAGATGTACCTTCCATTACTATGTAAATATTGAATAAACCACAGTACACTATAATGCGTTGTCAGTATTATCTTACATACGTACTGACAACGTTGCTTGTTTATTCATGAACGAGAATTAATGTGACTTTTAAGTGGCTACACAACAAACAATATAATACTATTTGATCCTCTTTAATTATATATCCATGGCTATAATAATATATATTTTGGGGTGCGTTTTCAGCTTGAAATAAATTAAGCTAATTCGTCTTTATTTGAACTACAGAATCTGTTGTTAAGTGATTGACGTACCCTTTAGGAACACTCTATCAGTTAAAAAATAATTAAATGAAACTCTTGAATCAGAAAAAGGAGCTAATAGCATAATAAATTTTAAAGTTTATAAGTGAATGAACAATTTGTGGTGAAAATATAGCGCCCTATTGTTTGTCGAGTAGATATATTGATTCATAAATCATGGTTAATTAAAGAGTAACAAATTAATTGATAATTGGATCGACTGCACAGTAGCTCAGGTCATAGGGCCCATTTATCTTAGTATCGAAGATGTCGTATTCCATTGTCAAATCACATGCTATCTCAGACAGAGAAATTAAGTTGCTCTTTGTGTGTACATAATATGTACAGGGTGATTACATTCTGTTTCCACAAGCATTTTTTTCAGAATCGGTAAAAGGCACTTAAATATACAGGGTGTCTCCGATAGGTCGTACAAGAATCTATCATATATTTTCTAAACCAACATAATGGGTTTGTACCAAAAGTGTTTCGTTAAGCCTTTATCGAGAGTCAAAGTAATATCCCAAGTAATATCTTGTTCGATCTGTAAGATATTTTAGTACTATAAAATATGATAATTAGCATTGAACAATTAAGTTTGATATTATTAACTTATTTATAACTAATAATGTGTCAAAATGATAGTGAAAACTATAGAGCAAAGTAAATATTCATTACGACCGTCGCGTCGCACAGTGGGGCCAGAACCCCTAAAAGTTGGTATTAATTCAAAAACTAAAGTGCATTGAACACATTTGATTTTATGATGCTAGTGTAGCCAACTGTTAAATAAAAGTATTTAGTCATTATTGTAAAATTTTCTTAAAAATAGTGGGTTCGTAGAAATAAGGAAACTTTTACTTGTGTATCAAGCCATATCGAACACTTTTGTTTGCCTTATTATATTGTATAGTCGATATACAAATTAGGGACATTTAGATATTTTGAGATTTTTGCGATTCCTATGATAAAAAAATATTTGTTTACTGATATGATGGTAATTATGAAAGTAGATTCATTTTAATAGTTATTGTTCTCTTAATTTCAGGAACAAGTTCTGACAATATTACCATGAGCCGAAAAGAACTTTTCGACATTTTGCAAGGTTCTGGTCAGAAAAATATTGAATGACAATTTATTTACCTAAAAACACATGTCAAAGAAATGACAGGTTGTCCTGAGCGGTATATAAAGTGCCTACAAAGCAAAATATGTCACTTTAAGTCCGAATTTAAGTCGAGGTGGATGAAAGTGGGAAGATCGAAAGCGAGGTTTTTAAAGAAATATGGTAATTGGCTCGACACATCAATTTCTTTTACAAGCTACAAACCTTCGAAATTAAATCAGCGCCGACGTCCGAGAATTTCTTTTGGAGAAAGTAGTGAGCGCACTAAGCGCAAAAAAACTGAAGACTTACGAAAATCTACCAGTATTGAAGAATTAAGTTACGCCACCCAGATGACTCTAAGAGCTTCTGGCCAAACAAGCATCTAAATTAGTAAAAAAGGCCACTGCAGCTACTCCTACACGAGCAAGTAAGATCAGACAGGCTTATAGAACATCTCTCGGATTTCAGTCTAGCCAAATGTCAGGTGAAGATGACCTAGCATTATTGGTTCATGCTAAGTTATCTAGGCATCAATATAATTTGATAAGATTAAGCAATCCTGACAGATTTCTTTCATATAAGATGTACAATCGGAGAAAAAACATGTTATCCAAATAAAGAGCACATCAAAATAAATGCGACTTAGGTAGAAGTGCAATTACAAGTACTATTAGATCATACGATAAAACGTTTAATTGTTATACAGAAGGATGTTATAGCATCACTAAGCAACGAGGAATTGGGAAAACTATGTTTGGTGTCAAAGTGGGGCTTTGATGGTAGTTCAGGTCATAGTTCTTATAAACATGCATTTCATGGAAGTGAGGCTAGTGATTCAGCAGTATTGTTCCTATTCGTCTAGTATGTGACATAGATAGCAGGAACTCTAAAATTATTTGGCAAATGCCTCGTCCTTCTTCTACCAGCTACTGCAGACCTTTAAAAATTGCATTCTTAAAAGAATCAACGGAACTTTCTGTGACAGAGAAAAAACGTGTAGATGAAGAAATAAAGAATCTACATAATAGTGATTTCACCTACAACGACAGATTTATATCAGTTTGTCACAAACTAATTTTTGCAATGGTTGATGGTAAGGTGTTTAACGCTCTTACAGATACCTCATCTACACAGACGTGTTACATTTGTGGCGCATCATCGAGAGATTTTAATTCAATTGATAAAATGATTAGTAGAGAAATAAAAACTGATAACTTGCAATTTAGAATATCGGTGCTACATGACTGGATAAGATTTTTTGAATGCCTACTACACTTGGCCTATAAACTTCCAATCAAAAAGTGGCAAGCGCGGGATGAAAATCATTAAGCAGTTGTTGCTGAAACCAAAAAAAAGTTTCCAAAAGCAATTTAGGGAAAAAACTGGGTTAATCGTGGACGTCCCTAAACCGGGTTTTGGAAACTCAAATGATGGTAATACCGCCAGGCGTTTTTTTGCTAATCCCGAAGTCTCTGCAGAAATCACCAAAATCGATGTAGAATTAATTAAAAGAATGCATATTATATTAACTGTGGTATTATGTAGACATTCAGTTAATATTGATAAGTTCTGAGAATATACACATAATACTGCTAGATATTTTGTGAAAAAGTATGATTGGTACTGTATGCCTCCCACACTACATAAATTTTTTATTCCCGGGCCAGACATTATATCCTCTGCTTTGTTACCCATTGGCCAGTTATCAGAAGAGGCTCAAGAAGCACGAAATAAAGATTTTAAAAAGTTTTGTGAACATTATTCTAGAAAAGTCAGTCGCAAAAAATTCAATGAGGGTATTTTTAATTTATTTTTGTTGAGTTCGGATCCCATTATTATGAGCAAGCAGAAACTACCCAAATAGAAATTTCGATACTTACTAAGAGAAGCTGTAGATTTATTAGTGCCACCACCTGTCTCCGAATATCAAGATGATAATGAAAATGAAGACGATAACGATTATGATGAAGAATCATTACATTCTGATTCGGATTCTGATAACAGTTTTTGAAAAAATATTTTATTATGCATATGACATATATTTTATTACAATATTGTTTTATGCAAATTAGATATTACTATATTGTGTACCATTTAATCTTTATTATAATATTTTTAGTTTTATTCACAATAAATTATTAATCTTTTTTATTGATCATTTTTATTGTGTAGGATAGTACTTCTATTGGAATATTGCATAGGTTACGCGAGTTGCAAAATATTCGTGTTTTCGCCCTCTAAAAACCACCCTATTTCATCATAGGGATTTTTTTCACTAATTTTTCAATACTTTGGAGGCCAATTTCAATATAAATCCAAAGTTTCAGAATTTTAGGCGGTAAATTCAATTTCCACCCCATCAAAACTACCCCAACTATTCAGTCAAATTTTTTTTCGTTATTTTTGCTGCATTCACGAGCTTATTGTAGGTTGTTTTCATGAGTTTGAGAATTTTTTCAAGAATTGTCTGGTTTGGCCCCACTGTGCGTCGTCGTAACTCAAAATCCGATTATATAGTCTTATAATTAATAAAATGTATTTATAATTATTAAAAGACCTCAAATAGTCTACTACAAGTTGGATTTTCCTGGAAAATATCAGTGACGGCTAGGAAAATTTGAATTATGGATCGCCCTCCCAAGTTATTTGTTAGAGAATTTGTAAAATATTATTTTTTCTAATCAGGAGAAACATTTGTCGGCAAATTTCAAATTTCATAAAAAAATATAGATATTTTACAGTTACAGCTTTTTTAAATTTACACATTCAAAAGTTAATCTAAAATAAAATTTCAAAATACCTTTATAAAAAAATTAAAATTTCTTCATGAAATTTTTCCTAATTTTCTTTGTGCAGAACTATCTCAATTAGTCTGTATATGCAATTAAGAAAAAAATTTTTAAAAAATTTTTTTTTTTTTTTTTTTTAAAAAAAAACATTTTTTTTGTTATTATTTTTTAAAATTTTTTTTTTTTTTATTTTTTTTTTTTTTTTTTATTTTTTTTTTTTTTTTTAAAAAATTTTTTTTTTTAAATTTAATTTTTTTTTTTTTTTTTTTTTTTTTTTTTTTTTTTTTTTTTTTTTATTTTTTTTTTCAAATTCTACCCCCCCTTTTTCTTTCCTTTTTTTTTTTTTATTTTTTTTTTTAATATTTTTTTTTTTTTTAAAAAAAACAAAAAAAAACTTCTTCTTTTTTTCTTCCTTCTCCTCCTTTTTTTTTTTTTTTTTCTTTGGACGGTGGATTATATTAAAAAAAAAAATTTTTTCCTTTTTTTTTATTTTTTTTTTAAACTTTCTCCCCCCCCCTCCCCCCCCCCCCCTCTCCTTCCCCCCCACAAAAATGTCTCTTGTGTCCCATACTCCAATACTAAGATCTAGCATAACTTAAATTTCACCAGCCGTTATTTTATGTTTACTTTAACTTGGAACTCTTGCATAAATTATGCCTGTTTTTTTTAAGAAGACAGGACATACAACTACTACTAAACAATTTGTTTCAAATATATTTTAGGAAATAAATATTACGTAACATATAGATTTTAAGTAGTAAGAAATTGTAACTTAAGGTAATATTAAATAGGTAGTATATTTTCACTTACCTTGACCTTGACATGTGTGTAAAACTACACAAAGTAAAATTGCCAGAAAAAGAATCTTCATTATGTTTAGTTGGAATATGAAAGAAACTGATGGATTATGGTTAAATATATATATTTATCATATGGGATTTCCTAGGTCACGAGATAACGACTCATCATAAACAGTCGTTATTTAAAAAATGTTGATTTCAAATCAACATTTTTACATTTTATAATGCATTTTCCTTGCACTGTAATTTTCCGGCTGTCAGTTCATTTATAAATTATAATGTTATGAAATGTAATTTTTTCTTGAAACTAATTGTAACAGATGGCTACAAAGTTCTAAAATCTTGGATACTCTAATGTTTAGTCGTTAATTTAAAATTTAAGACAAAAATTGAGTTACATAATAGATATGTTGGATTGCCTAGTCACAAATATGCTTCTTTATTCATGTTTCAATTTGAAAACTCTCAGATAGGTAAAAGCCACACTAATTTTTAGATATTGGTTCAAAATCCACTGTTCTGTTGGTGTTTAAATTCAGTCTATAAAACGCATTTTTTCTCCGGCAACCGGAGGAAAAAATTAAACTTTTCCCGCGTGTTTTCGGTCCGCGAAATTCACAATTCTATCATAATATTATATTATAGTCGTTGCTAGATAACAAGAAATGATTGCAGGAATATGTTTTTTTAATATTACTAAGAAATCTGCTCGTTATACGCGTGTCATTGGTTGGTATATCTAACACATTGCATGCATGATATAAATACATCGATATGCCAATGCGCATGGAGACGTGGCTTTCGATCCTGAACGTGACGTCAGTAGCGAGAAAATACCGAAGTTTCGTAATCGCTTTAAAAAGTTCTACACTTAATTAATAATAATTATAAATAATATAAGCAATTTAATAGATAAATTTTTATTTTAAGTGTGTTGTAGAAATAACAAAATATTTCAACTGAACTTGCTTGCGAACATAACCTCATAATTTATCTACGTTTAAATATCTTTTAGCCGTTTTAGCTGTGATTTTCACAGGAAATTTTGCTGTAGTGGGGAAAATTAAAGATTTGCAACTTCATGCTGCCTGCAAATTGCGAATATGTATCTTTTATTCTTATTTGGTTGTGTCTCTACTGACCCTCTGATAGGGGTCAATGACGACAGCAGTTTATTTATCACTATAAATTCTATTTAACCGAAGTAACGGCAATTAGAGACATTTAAAATTTAAAAATATGTAAATTCCCGGAGGAAATTTGTAGAAACAAAAAAAACATATTACACAAATATTTTTATTTATTAAAATATAAAATTGAAAACATAAAAACATATTCTTTAACAGTTTAATTATTAAGGCACATTTCTCAAATGCTTTTACATCATCCTCAGATCCATAATATGCAATAGGTATGTCCCCATTCTGCAGCAATATTTAAACGTTTAATTTTGGATTTCTCTACCTTTTCTTTCAGAACAGTTTGCCCACTTTGATTTTTGATGTGAGGATTTGTAAGTCTGTACAGGACGGACCGATGAATTCTATATTTTCTTTGAGCCACCCTCTGGGAGATTTCTTTTTTATGCCCTTATTTCGTTCTGCAACATCTCTGAGTCATGTTTAGCATAAGTTTCCGCACCAGCATTGTCACTATTAACCACTAAAAAGCTCTGAAAATTAGTTTTTTTTTTTTGTAAAATTTATTTCAGAATCTATAAAAATTTTCCAAATTTTTGTATGTCATATCAAGAGAAACTACTTTAAGTTTTATTGTAAAAGTTGTTTGTTTGTTTGAAAAAATTGAAACAGAGTTAAAGTTTTCTACTTATCTGTTTGGTAAAAAACACCACATGGCTTGAGCAAAACTAAATCGTTCCCAATAATAAAACAAATGCATATTTAGGCTGTTAGAGACCTAAGAAGAGATACTATTTATGGAAGAAAAATAATGTGTTTGTTGTCACTGCCACTATTACCAACCTTTTTGACTCTTTCCTCAATTCTGCCTTTCCATATACTATTCTCCATTTTAAGGTAGTAAAGTTTTGTTGTTTCATTTAGATTATCTAAAAATATATCTCACATTTTATGCCTTTGTCATTAACAACAGGCTTTTCCATTGGGCAACTTTATTTTCAAATATGAATAAATAGATTCTTAGAAACAGATATCTACAAGCATTGTAGAATGGAAAGAAAAACCTTTTATTTTTTGATGGAGGATGGAGAATGCATTTATTATATTTATTAAATAATCGAATTCCACATCTGTATTATTAATAAAATATATAATAATCATTTTCCAATTTTACTTTTCCAATCAGTCGAGGACACAACTTATCTGCAATTTATAACCTCCGAATCTGTATTTTTTTAACTCCAACTTAATACTGGAAAGTATAACTGATATCAGAGGTTGGTCCAAATATGTTACCATTTAATACCGCACTCCAATTATGACCTGGTAATATCAATTTATACGTTCGAATTGGCATATTATTATTATCTTTTTTCAATCGATCTTATTCAAGAGTAAAATTCAAGCAACCTGTAAATAATATCATACACAATCTACTGTTTCATAAGATCTTCGTTTTTAGGAAAATGAAAATACCCTTATATCAGTTCCTTTGGTTATCCGATTAAAATTTTTTATAACCAGCTACAACACAATTTTGCATCTTTAAAATACACAATAGTTGTCTGAACAGGACCGATAACTACTGAAAACTAAAACAATAACAACCTCACAATTTAAATTTCACGCCAAGTTATCCTCGTCGCTGCCATCATGCGCAGAAGTGAATGATATTCGGTCGCCGGATTAGCATACCAATTCCAATTTCCACTTTAAAACATTTATTTACATGAAATACATTACATAAGCATACATGAGACCATTTTTATAAGATACATTACATAATAATAATATATACATTATAAATAATAAGCTACTAGGCTACAGTGTATTTATTTTATTTATATAAAATAAAAGCAAAACAAGTGGCAGTGTTGGCAGTAAAAAAAAGTTGAGAAGAGCCCCCATTGCTGGCCGATGTTGTGGCCCCAGCGGTTAGCTTGGTCTCTCCAGCTGTTCCTGATGCGATTGGCGTTTTCCTGTAAAATTTCAACGCATTTAGTTCATTTGCTTAAAACAGCTTATAATAGTTAAAAGAAAAAAATAAAGGTTATTTAAGGATGTCGTTATAGTCTGGTAAAAGGAAAAAGCTAGAGAAAAAACCTGCTTAAAATAATTTTAAATTTAGAATGTCTGTACAAATGGGGTAGAGAGTAAGAGAGGTGGTCATCTAAGGGAGATAAGAATTAGGGGTAGGTAGGGTGTGTATTGTGTAGTATGTATGGTGTATGTGCCTGTCATTGTCCGTAAAAAGTTACTGTTAGTCGTAGTAAATGGGTAAGTTTTCATGCAACAGCCGGTGCTTATGTGCAAATTCATGGTAGTTTTTAATATAAGTAAGGTGTGCGGTGAGCACCGACTGTTGCATATTTTAGGAATTTGTCTGCTGTATGTGTGATAAAGTCGCGTATGTATGGTGTGTCAGCTGTTATGTGTCATTGTTGTGTATCTACGTATCTGTTTGAGTTGGTGAGGAAACGAAGTAATTTATTCTTTGTCATCTGGAGGCACCCGAACTATGTGTCGGACATCCTGTTCCAGACGATACAGCCATACGTTAAGATAGACCGATTATTAACTGTTTTATAAATTAATAGTTTATTTCTAACATTAAGTGCTGATCCCCTGTTAATGAGAGGGTGCAGTTTATGGAGGGCCAAGTAAGCTTTATTAAGAGTTTTAGTAATATCCGGCTTAAAGCAAAGCCGTTGATCGAGGTTGATACCCAGGTATTTCACACTTTCGTCTCAATAACTCTGTCGTTTATTGTCAGTGATGTAAAAGTCTTGATGTTAGTAAATTTTTTGGTGAAGTTTATGGTTTCTGTTTTGGTCTTGTTTATTACTATTTTCCAGTTCTTATATTACTCGACAAGTTTCGCCAGTGACACCGCAACTTGGTTGTTGCGGTTTGAGCGTAAAAGGACTGGGCGTAGATGGTCGTATCGTCCGCGTACATTATTGTCTGTGTAAGGGTGTGCGTCGGTAAGTCTGCCAGGTAGAGGTTAAACAGAACTGGGGACAGCACCGTAAATTGTTAACTCTGACAGCAAATGTTCGATTCTCAAGATAAGATTTAATAAATGAAATAAAATAATCAGGCAAATTATGTAGGTATTTAAGTTTGTGCAGGAGGACTCCATGCCAAACTCTGTCGAATGCCTTCTAGATGTCCAGGAGCAGAATTTTGGTGCAATGTTTTTTTGTTATAACCCTCGATAACGTCGTGAACAACTCTGCACAGCGACAGCGTGGTATAATTACAAACACAGTCGCGCTGTCAAACGAATGCTCATTTCTATACTCGTATGATTTGCAAAAATCAAACTGGTAAGAATACCATCCCAGGCTCGTTACAATATACTATTCCGGCTTAGACCGGGAATATTTTGTAAAAAGTAATTAAACAATCCATGGTTACGTTAGTCACAACTATCTAAAAAACCCTCACAATAATTTTTTGTCAAATTAAATCTGACGTTTATAAAGGAATAATAAAATAACTAATTTTTCCGATGTGAACCGATCAGAGACAAAAATAGAATTTATAACGGATAGGAAAAGAGAATTTCCTGAACTCCTGTGGTTGCTACCATAGGAATTCTATCACTTTTCCTCCTAATTATACAATACACTATTTACTTCAAGTTAAAATTTTGTCGTATCATATTTTCTTTCTTCTATCTTTTAATGTATTTCAGGTCCTCTTCAACATAGTATTTTTAGCTATCTACAGGGTGTCTCACCAGGAACTGCATCGATCGATATAGGGAAAAGTACGCACCAGAAACACACAACAGAGCACAGAGCACTTCAACCCAGCTTTCCTGCAACCACATGCTATGCCGCATCTTTTCCGACAAGTGCATAAAATGAATTTTAATAAGTTCTTGGGTGCTGGTTGCTCTGTCATTGTGAGTGGAGCGAGCCCATTGCTGCCAAGATTCCAGTCCCAGTCTTTTGGATTTGTTTGGATCCCATACCATTTTTTGACTTGGTAGTACGCCCTGAACGCACAATACCGCGCAGCGTCCTTCGTCGATGTGGACACGATTAATACCGATCACTCGAGTTGAAACACAGACTATAGACACTACTGGGTATCCTGCCGTACCCTTCTTTCTAAACTAGAAGTGGAGAGAGGACTACCCTTTTCAAAAGAAACAAAAAGACGCCCGAGGAACGGTCTATACCTGCTACACCTGTTCTAAGAAACCTAAGAAACTTATACCTATTACGTCACTGCACCTACGGCGCACAGTGTGGCAAGATACCTCAAAAGCTGGCATTAATTCATAGAACGAGTTTGGTAAAATTTTTGTTATTGAGAATAGCCGACGATGGTTGTTAATGTATAAATAAATCAACTTTATGATGTTTGCTCGTATATTGCGATATCCAAAAAAAAAAAAAACCCAAAACTAAAAAAAAAAACCCCACCCCCCCCAAAACCCCCAACCCCCCCCCCCCCCCCTCCCCCCCCCCCCCTTTCCCCCCCCAAAAAACCCCCCCCCCCCCCCCCCCCCCCCCCCCCCCCAAAACCCCCCCCCCCCCCCCCAAAAAACCCCCCCCCCCCTTTTTTTCCCCCTTTCCCCATTTTTTTTTTTTTTCAAATAAAAACCCCCCCCCCCAAAAATAACCCCCTCCCCTCTTTTTTCCCCCACCAACCCCCCCCCCCCCCCAAAAAAAAACTTTTTTTTCCCCCTTTCGAAAAAAATATTTTGCCCCTTTCCTTTTTTTTTTTGAAATTTTTTTTTAAAACCCCCCCAAAAAAAAACAACCCCCCCCCTTTCCCCCCAAAAAAAACCCCCTTTTTTAAACCCCCAATTAAGCCCCCCCCCCCCCCCCCCCCCAAAAAAAAAACCCCTTTTAAAAAAATCCCCCCCCCCCCCCCCCCCCCCAAAACCCCCCACCCCCCCCCCCCCCCCCCCCCCAAAACCCCCCCCCCCCCCCCCCCCCCCCAACCCCCCCCCCCCCCAAAAAACCCCAAAAAACCCCCCCCCCCCCCCCCCCCCCCAAAAAAATCCCCCCATATTTTTTTAACCATCCCCCCCCCCCCCCCCCCCCCCCCCCCCCCCTATAAAATTTATAAAAACCCCCCCCCCTTTACCCCCCTTTCCTTTTTTTTTTTATTTTTTAACACCCCCCCCCCCCCCCTTTTCCCCCCCCCCAAACCCCCAACCCCCCCTCCCCAAAAACCTCCTCTTTTTCCCCCCCCCCCCCCTCCCCACACAAATTTTTTAATTTCCCCCCCTTCTTTTTTTTTTTTTTTCCCCCCCCCCCCCCCCCCCCCCCCCCCCCCCAAAATTCTTTTTTTTTTCCCCCCCCCCCCTTTAAAAAAAATTTTTTTTTATTTTTTTTCTTAAAAACCCTTTTTTTTTTTTTATCATTTCCCCCCCCCCCCCCCTCTTTTAACACCACCCCCCCTCCCCCCCCCCCCCCCCCTAAAAAAAAATTTTTTTTGGGGTTGTTTTCCACACCCCCCCCCCCCAATTTTTTTAAAAACCCCCTTTTTTTTTTTTTCCTAAACTCCCCCCCCCCCCCCCCCCCCCCCCACAAAAACCCCCCCCCCCCCCCCCCCTCTTTCCCCCCCCCCCCCCCCCCCCCCCTTTTTCCCATCCCCCCAAATCCCCCCCCCCCCCCCCCCCCCCCCCCCCCCCCCCCCCCCCCTCCCCCTCTCCTCAACCAAAACACCCCCCCCCCCCCCCCCCCCCCCCCCCTTTTTTTTTTTTTTCACTAAACCCCCCCCCCCCCCCCCCCCCCCCCCCCCCCAAAAACCCCCCCCAAACTCCCCAAAAAAAAAAATTTTTCCCCCCTTTTTCCCCCCCCCCTCCTTCCCTTTTTTTTTTTTCTCCCCCCTTCCCTCCCCCTTTTCCTCCCCCCTTATAATTTTTTTTTTTTTTTTTCTCTTTATTTTTTTTCCCCTTTATTCCCCTTTTTTTTTCTCTTTATTTTTTTTTTTTTTCTTTCCCCTCCCCCCCCTCCTTTCTCCCCTTTTTGGTTTTTTTTTTAAAATCCCCCCCCCCCCCCCCCCCCCCCCCTTCTCAAAACACCACAAAACCACCCAAAAATTTTTTCCTCTTTTTTCTTTTTTCTCCCTCTCCTTTTTTTTTTTTCTTTTTTTTCCCCTCCCCCCCCCCCCCCCCCCTCTTTTCTCTCTCTTCCCTTCCAAAATCCCTCCCTCCCCCTCCTTTTTTTTTTTTTTTTTCCTTTTATAATTTTCTCTTTCTTTTTCCCCCCCCCCCAAAAAAAAAAACCTTCTCCCCCCCCCCCCCCCCCCCCCCCCCCCTCCCCCCCCTCCTTCCTCCCCCCTTTTTTTAATTTTCTCCCCCCCTCTTATCTTTCTTCCTTTTTTTTCCCCCCCCCCCCCCCCCCCCCCCCCCCCCCCATGTTTTTTCCCCCTTTTTTTTTTCCCCCCCCCCCCCCCACCCCCCCCCCCCCCCCCCCCCCCCCCCCCCCCCCCCCCCCCCCCCCCCCCCCCCCCCGCCTCCCCCCCACCCCCCCCCCCCCCCCCCCCCCCCCCCCTCCTTCCCCCCCCCCCCCCCCCCCCCCCCCCCCCCCCCCCCCCCCCCCCCCCCCCCCCCCCCCCCCCCCCCCCCCCCCCCCCCCTCCGCCCCTCCCCCCCCCCCCCCCCCTTTTTTCTTCTTCCCTCCCCCTCTTTTTTTCCTCCTCCCCCCTTTCTCTTCTTCCCTCTTTCTTCCCCCCTGCCCCTCTTTCTCCCCCTTTTTTTTTTTTTTCCTCCCTTTTTCTTTTTTCCCCCCCCGTTCCTCCCTCCCTTTTTTTTTCCTCCCCCCCCCCCCCCCCCCCCCCCCCCTTTTTTTTTTTTTTCTGTGTGGGTGTTGTTTTTTTTTCTCCCCCCTTCTCCTTTTCTCCCCCCCCCCCCCCCCCCCCCCCCCCCCCCCCCCCCCCCCCCCCCCCCTCCCCCCCCCTCCCCCCCTTTTTCCTCCCCCCCCTTCCCCCCCTTTTTTTTTTTTTTCTCTCCCCCTTCCCTTTTTTTTCCCCCCTCTCCTCCCCCCCCTTTCTTCTCCTCCCCCCCCCCCCCCCCCTTTTTTTTTTCTCCCCCTTTTCCCCCCTCCCCCCCTCCCCCCCCCCCCCCTTTTTTTTTCCCCTTTTTGGTTTTTTTTTCTTCCCCTCTTTCCCCTTCCCCCCCCCCCCCGCCCCCCCCCCCCCCTTTCTTCCTTCCCCCCCCCCCACAGGGTGTAATTAAAAAAATAAAAATCTAAAATAAAATAAAATTTATAGTACTTAATTTTTTAATACATTATTTGTCCAGGAGTATGCAAAACACTTAAAGAACCTAGCAATATATTTCCTTTATTAAATTAAGAATTCACAACTTAAAGTTTTATTAATATTTGTGAATAGAAATGAGTATGTCTATCCGTAGTGATTAATCGTCTGCGTCTGATGCAGATAAGGAACAGTCATTCTCATTCTCTGAATTATCTGCAGAAATATTGATGGCAATTAATAAGTCGAATACTTCCCTAGGAAAATGTTTAATTTTTTTTTGGAACTTGTCTATAACTGGTTATTACTGGATCCGATGTAATCAGCATTACATGAAACGCATCCTCTTCGCTGTTCTTTAAAAATAACTTATTTTTTTAAGTATAATAAATTTTAATATTAGTCGTCGACCGATGATTCCAGCTTGGTTAGCGAAACGCTTGTAGTATACTATGCAGTACTTATGTTTTTGTAGCATCTGATCAGGTGTTGTAACCCTGTTCAGGTTATCATTTTTTAATTAAAATGTTCAATAACTTTTACATTTATCGAACAATTGTTTTCAAAAACAATAGGGTTCTTCCTCCAATTAACAGTAACTTACAGTCCAAATTCCAATACGATTAGACTTTCCACTCTTGTTATCGTGCTTACAAAAAACGTAGACGGACGGACGGACAGACAGACAGACGGACGGACAGACAGACGAACATTTTGAAAGTCATTCAGAATTCAACGACTAACACAATGATATGAAATTTTTTTTGCTATGAGCGATATTTACTATTTTAAAAATGTGCCGATTAAATGCAATATACTCTTCGTTTTAGTTGCGAAGAGTATAATAATATACTGTAGGGTTGTTGAAAGAGGCAAATAAAATAATAAGGGGTAGACACGAGTATTTGATTTAGCTTTACTATGAATCTATTCTAGTATTACTATATTAATATATAAAATTTTACGTGGGGAAGCGTGAGGAAGTTAACTATTACATTAAGGATTTTTGAACAATACGTAAATATTTGGCACTTCGGAAAGGCATTTTCAAAATATTATTAAAATTATTTCATTCATAAATTAAAAATAAATCCATTAAATTTACATAATACATACCTGAGGGTGTTGATGGGTCTATTTTCAAACAAAGTAATAATAGCGAATTTGAAAAAACACAAAGTAATTTGTTAGGATAATATTTAATTTAAAAATACACGCGTCAACCGCAGTTACCTTATGCCTGCGGGTTTGGTAGAAACAAAAGCATGCATCAAGATTAAGTGGTGGGGGAAAACTTGCCCCTATTCATGCTGATAATAAATAGCAACAATACTTTGTTCGATGCGACATTTTATTTTTTCATTTTTTGCCAGCTTTCGGGGTATCTTGCCACACTGTGCGGCGGTAAGAAAATTTATATATAAGAAAAATCACTGTAATTTGAAATAGATATTGCTGTATAATCTTATTGTGGTGTGGAAAAAACATTAAAAATAAGTGTAATTTGTTCTTACTTAATTTATCGTCAAAAATGGGAAGTTTTACTGTTTTTTGGGAAAAATGTTCATCTTTCCGCCGCTGTAACTCGTTACATATTAGACTTACAAAAAAAAATGTTTACACAAAAAATATGAGGAATTTTGTCTTCTTTAACTTCGTTAAAGACATTTTCATCGTTGGATCAACCCTTGTGGAGTTTTTTGAAAAAATTAATTTTTTGTATCTTTTATTCGAGCGGTCCCTTCCCCCAGGTCGAGAACTTGGATATTTTGTGAAGGCCCAGACCTGAACAATATAATTTAAAAATTATTACTACCCCACCTTTTGTAAGGCAAAGGCCTTTTTTGCCCCTATTGACTAGATTAATATGTTTTAATAAGTTTGTACTGATCTGATACGTCACCATATATCTCAAAATCGTAGAGTAGTTTATCTCTTTGAATTTTTTTGTAGATGTATACATATTACTCATATGAATGTGCATAAACTGTTATTTATTTAGATAACTATAAGAACCTGCAATTGTTGCAATAGTCTGTACTTATTATAAGTTTATGTAGTATAATCTTAAATATGTATCATACAAGATAGAAAACATACCCAATATATAAAAGTGTACGTAGAATTGATCATAACAACAGTCATTACATTTTAAAATATTATCTTACATTATGCTAAAATCCCTGACATATTTTAAAAATCTAGCATCTCAAAATATTTTGGAAAAGCTACGTGTTGCAAGAAAGTGAGTTGTTGGAAATTGTTGTTTTCCTTCTTCATTATTTTTATCTCTCTTTCATTTTCTATTGTTCAGTCTGGGTTCTTTTCTAATCTCTAACACTTTGAGTTCCTCTCAGTACTTTCTAACTTCTACTGTTTCAGGTTCCTATCAAACTTCTGTTGCTTCATTTATTTTATCAATATTCAGACTATCTTTTTGTTTAAGTTTAGCGATTATTTGCTTCTTCTAATTTTTGAATAAACAAACTTCGAGATTATTTTGTTTATATATTTAAATTTGAAATTATATTTACTTTACAACAAGACAAAAACAAATCTGTGATTTAAATAATTTTAGTTTTCCCCCGTTTTAGTAGGTAAATGTTAAATTAATTAGTTGAAATTATTTCAGGCCTATTGAGTGCTAAAATAGGTTCGAAAATAAGAACATCCATTGAAAACTTTCCCAGACGTCACGGATAGGACAAATAGAGTCAAATATTTTTACCTCAGATAGTACAACGATGACGTTACCCGGGCC
Source organism: Rhamnusium bicolor (assembly GCA_029963845.1). NCBI lineage: Eukaryota > Metazoa > Arthropoda > Insecta > Coleoptera > Cerambycidae > Rhamnusium > Rhamnusium bicolor. Next base: position 22,988 of record JANEYF010000481.1, read on the forward strand.
CGGATCCCCGATTTTTGGGAATCCCCGGTGGACATAAACTAATTAACTAATTATATAAACCATTAATTCATTTTGAAAAGAAAGAAAATACAACCAATTATGAATATAAAATAATATTACCTAATTCGAAAAGAATATACCCTGGTGGAAATATTTTCTGCCAATAGTCTAATTTAGTCTTGCAGTGTTCTGAAAAACAATTCCAGAAGAATAAGTAAGTCTAGAAAATTCTGAAACATTCTGAAAAAGTATGAAAAGATCTATGTAAAACTTACTAAGCAGTTTATAGACTGCATTTTTACAAGTTTTTAGACTCTTCTAGAATACTTTTTCAGAATTAATCAGATCTTTCATGAAAATTTAGCTAAAGTAAAAGTAAGACTTTTTCAGAGTTAATCAGTAAAATTTAAAACATTTCAGATTTTCGAAAAATTATTTACTGTAGGTTTTATCATATTTATTACTTCTCGTAAGGAATATAAAAACTTGATAGGAGGAGGGTTATTAGTAAAAAAAATATTTTTATTAAATAATTACAAGGCGATAATTATTATTATTATAATATATATAATACAAAGAAATACTTACAAATAAATATATAATACAAAATATTTTAAAAACATTTAGGAAATACTTAATAAAATACATATAATTCAAATTAATTCAAAAACATTTAAGGAATACACTTAATACAATGTTATATAATACAAGTGATTTTAAGAAATATTAACGAAATACTTTTAAGATAAATATAATATAAACTATTTCAAGAATATTTAATTAATACTAATAATAAATATATACATACCTAGTACAAAATATTTCAAAAACATTTAAGAAATACACGTAATAAAACATACAATATTAGTACACAATTTATTCTAAAACCATAAGTCTATCGCGTCTAGTCAGTCATAATCAGAGGTTCTGATTGGCTATCCTAAATCGAATGATGCATTGTTGCGCATGCCATCACTCCACTTTCAATTCCACTTCTACGTTCCACGTATGATGCCAACTTTATCTATGATGACAACAGCTAATGTAGAAGAGGTGCCTTTTGTGTTCGTTTATAAAATAATAGTGTAGTGTTGATTGTTAGGATTATATCGATATAAACAAAAGCACGTATGTCCAATCGAAAATATTGTAAAAAGTACAGATATATCCGGAGCTATGTGAACATTAATAATAATGCATGCCCACTTGTTGTACCAGCAACGGCTTTGGCGGTGCAAGATTTGGAATTTTTGGAAATGAAATGAATGCTGCTACTAATGATAGAAATCAAAAATGCTCTGTGCATCATGATCCAAACGATTCAACTTTATCTGAAATACTTTGTATTATATATATTATAATAATAATAATTATCGTCTTGTAATTATTTAATAAAAACAGTTCGTATATTTTAACCGTATATAATTAATTATCAAAAAAAATCTGTAAATAAAATTTAAAAATGTATAGAATATAAACATTAATATTTTTTTTACTAATAACCCTCCTCCTATCAAGTTTTTATATTCCTTACGAGAAGTAATAAATATGATAAAACCTACAGTAAATAATTTTTCGAAAATCTGAAATGTTTTAAATTTTACTGATTAACTCTGAAAAAGTCTTACTTTTACTTTAGCTAAATTTTCATGAAAGATCTGATTAATTCTGAAAAAGTATTCTAGAAGAGTCTAAAAACTTGTAAAAATGCAGTCTATAAACTGCTTAGTAAGTTTTACATAGATCTTTTCATACTTTTTCAGAATGTTTCAGAATTTTTTAGACTTACTCATTCTTCTGGAATTGTTTTTCAGAACACTGCAAGACTAAATTAGACTATTGGCAGAAAATATTTCCACCAGGGTAAACTACACGCAGATGAGATAATCCGAAACTACGGTGAAAAACCGATAACGATATGTACAAAGACTTCCAGCTAATTCCAAATTCGCCCGATAAGCTTTGATGGTTATGCGAAAACATGTCAAAGACAACAAATTTATTTTTTATTTATAAAAACATAAGATACCGGTATATTAAAAATATGTATTGAGTTACTCAGTTTTTAGAAAGGCTCCCTCGTACCTTGGAACCAGGGACCCAATCATATAAAAGACGGCACTGTTCAGTATTAAAGTATCGGACTTATTTTAAGTAAATATATTGATTGCAAATAATATTGTTAAATATGTAACAGATAAGACAGCTTATTAATAATACACGTGCATTTTCTAGGTTTAATTAATTACACAGTTTAACCTTAACATTAATTTATCTTAGTTTCCACTTACCACTGTAGCGTAAAATGATTCAATTTGTTGAGTCTGTTTCGGATCGGATAAAATATCAGGACTCCGACAAATCTGTCGATAAATTTCATTGATATTGTTTCTATTCTTAACACGTATTTTTTATGTGGCCTTTTGAAACATCTGTAAACAAAATGTTAATAGACAACGGTAATTAATTATTATCTCTTTAAAAAATACACATTATTTATGCAACTCGCTTCAGCAACACGTCACCGAACTGATATTTCATGATTCAATGGGACACTGCGTATTGATATAGTAAACAGCCTACTTTCATCAATAATCAAGGGTTATATCCCGAGTGCATCAAGTTTAATTGGTTAAACTGTGTACGTCACATAATTTTAAAAATTTTGCTTAGCAAATGACCTGTGTATAATAATTTGTTAAAATTTTCGATTTTGTCTAAAATTATTATACACGAAAGCATTTGCTCAAAAGCAAAATTTTAAAAATTGTGACGTACACAGTTTAAGTGATTAAAATTGATGCACGAGGGATATATTAGACCAATCAAATTAAGCAAAAAATCAGGCCCACTTTCACGATAATTTCCAACCATTCCCGACCAATACCATTCGATTCAGTATGTTTTTGAATTCTCATGGTCAATTCTGCCATACGTTATATGAGCAAGAATTTAATTTATAAACAATTAAAGTTGTGAAAATGATGAAAATCAATGTCAACTTCAAACGCTGCGAAAACGGCAACAGATAGAGAAAAATTGCTCAGAACATTTTTTACAGAGCGTTCAATTCCCTTCAAAAAAGTCCGCGACGGTATATCTCTACGATGAATAGTTAAGGCGTTACAATGAGTTAAATGTTTATTAATATAGATTTATTGGGGTCAAAATAAAATAAGAAGGTTTAGTGCCATATCCCCAAAAAAACAACTATGCAGCTACGGACACGTGTTTCGGAGTTATTGCCCCTCATCAGCGTAGCGTAGCTAAAGAATTGGATCTAGGATGGGATAGATCAGGAACAAGAACTAAAATAAAGCTGGAAAGTACAGTACACAGTACTCAATTAGTGCATTCATGTTCCCATGTGCCACAATTGGGGCCTTAATGATCACAGTCAACACACAGAGCTCTATGTGTACTGCCCGTTTCCACCTGGCAAAAACAAACAAAATAATATAGTTTATTGGAGTCAAAATAAAATAAGAAGGTTTAGTGCCATATCCCCAAAAAAACAACTTAGATCCTAGATCCAATTCTTTAGCTACGCTACGCTAATGAGGGGCAATAACTCCGAAACACGTATCCGTAGCTGCATAGTTGTTTTTTTGAGGATGTGGCACTAAACCTTGTTATGTTTATTATTTTTCTACTGCGTACTGGTCAGCTGTATACGCAACGCGTATCCACTTTTTTCCACATAAGAAACAATTTTCTTCGAAATTAAATTGCGGCACACTTAAACGACGTGGGTATCGCTCTTTTGGAATTCCAGAGCCAGGCTTCAAATTATCTTTTGAGGAATACGCTTTTCTACACTTATCATGAACAGTAACTTCATTAACATTTTCTGTTTGATTCCATTTCTTATCCTCACGTTTCTTGCTGTTTTCTATAAACGATTCGATTCCCTTTTGTTTTACTGTTACAGTCTTGCCCATTTGCAGAGTTCCTTCACATATAAAACAATTTTCTTCTAGCGACATTTTTGATCAGTTTATTTTATATTAATCAACAGCACAACCACAATGATAATGTAAAAATTGCTCACAACTAGTACACTGTATAACTGCGTTATAACTGCGACGACCATTAGCATCAAACTGAACAGCTCATAACTTAATAATAATTTATCTTATAACTTAATAAAAATTTTCCAGGTCTTTGAATATGCATAAAAGTATATAATAATTATATCTAGACCAAAAAAGTGATAAATACATTTGCTAACGTTGTAAAAATAAGAAAATTATGAAAGATTTACAGCAAGTCTACTTTCAAATGTTCTGCGCAGGCGGCCATTACGCGGCATACGAGTCTATTGATCGCGCATGCGCGTTACTTGTACAGCTGACTGATATACAGCAGAAAAATAATAAATATTTAACTCATTGTAACGCCTTAACTATTCATCGTAGAGATATGCCGTCGCGGACTTTTTTGAAGGGAATTTAACGCTCCATAAAAAATGTTCTGAGCAATTTTTCTCTATCTGTTGCCGTTTTCGCAGCGTTTGAAGTTGAACATTCAGAAACATCGATTTTCATCATTTTCACAACTTTAATTGTTTATAAATTAAATTCTTGCTCATATAACGTACGGCAGAATTGATCATGAGAATTCAAAAACATACTGAATCGAATGGTATTGGTCGGGAATGGTTGGAAATTACCGTTTTGAAAAACCCTTAATTTTACTGGTCTATATGTAAAGATTATTTATCTAACCCCGTTATGAAATGTCAAGTTTTAAATGCATTTTTGACGTTACGAAACGTCACATTTTTCTTAACTCAGTCCCATTACATAACTGAGTGATGTAATGAATTTTTACGTAACTGATTATTATCATTTTCCTATTTTAAAGCGGGATTAGATAAAATTTTGTACTTAACACGTTATGAAAAGTAATTTTACTTGACTCATGTAATTTGCAATTTACATTCGTCAAATAAAATTAGTCTTTTCATAACTGATTACATAAATAACTATTCCAGAATAGAAATCGTTATAAACAATAAAATGCACAGTTTTTATTTTATTAATTTTTATATATTTCATTACAATTATAAAGTAAAAACTACATTGACAATTCGTTTTTTTTAATAAAGAGACATTTCAATTTAATTATTTTTCGTTGCGTTAGTACAATTAATAAAGAAAATTACATTTTTGATATACAATTTGAACTTGTCTTTCTTCATTAATGTTTTGAATAGTAAGTAGTATGTTCTGATGTTGTCTTAGAAGTGCTTGGTTCATCTTGTATTTCATTTGAATTTCATCTTAATTTATTTATCACGTTTAAATGATGTAGGGTACTTATATACAAATACGGTTTTATGAAGTTTGCACTTCCGTGGCCGGATATTTTGATAAGCTCTTGCTCCTGTTCCATTTTTTATTAAGTCATTGACAGCTGTGGCTCGACAGGAATGATTAGTTATTTTTGTAGTTGTTGTTTTTGCGGCTAATTCCTTTGTACATTTGGACAGTTCATTTCTTCCAATCGGTGAATTTTTGTACCAATAAGAATTTTCGTATTTATTCCAGTACCTATTGAATGTCAGAAATAAACGACTTGTTGTAATATTGGAATCCCTCTTGAATAGTAGTTGTTTATATAGCCTTACAGGACATAGATCGGCATTTATTTCATTAGGCGTTAACCATTTAATTATGGTGCATTTCTTGTCACCTCCTTATGTGGTCTTACTGATCACAGGGTTATATTCTACTCGTCCTAAAATGGCAAAAAAAGACTTAGTTAAACAGTCGCAAATAAAGTGAGCCGTTTTTTACCTGTTGTCTGTTCTCTGTTATCAATTTCTTCTTTAAAATGATTTGTTACGCAATTTGCGTCTTCTCCGCCTCTCCAAGCGAGCTCAACTGCAATAATATGGAAAAAAATTTTTGCAGTCCTTCAGGAGTGTTTTCAGTTCAAAGCTATCATTTTTTTATGATCTTCTGAATCTAACGCAACTAAAGAGGCTTTTCTTTTCGTAATATTTTTTCTGTAGATATCTTCTTTTAGCATTACGAGCATCCCTAGTGCACTTAGATTGGATATCCTTAAATGAATCTAAAATGACGTATTTTAAAAATACATTTCCTGAAGTATTTTTGCAGTTATGTTCCATGGTTTTTATCACATATTCCTTATAATCTTTACCATCTCTCCGTCTCATATTGAAAACCCAAGTGTTTGAATACCAAATCTATGGTTGTAGTGACTTCAAATTGGTATCCTGTTTCATTACAAAAATCAGTAAATTGGCCCCATACCGATTAGTGCCTTTTTGTTGTGTTAATAGGAACGCTTCTTAGTATTTCTTTGTCAACTTCGGAAAGTGAAACATTTCCGAAACGAGTACTTTCTTTATTTACTTCCATTTAACGGTGTAGGTGAGTATAAATGACACTGACAATTCAAAATATCCGAATTGTTAAGTCGGTGAGTATCGCATAGCAACAACAGGCCAAAGCTTACTTTACATGTCAAAATTAAATGTTAGGTGAAAAATAAACGATTATTTTTGCAAAATAATCACTTATTTATACAAGTCACGTGGTACAAACAAATTTCATGTTTCTTACTGGTTAGATTTATGATGAGGGAAATAATTACTTTTAATTACGCACTTAAGCATGGATTATATGGAGGAATATACTTGACGACCTTACTATTGCAGTGGAATCACCAGATTTCACATAAAACAAAGGCAAAATGACATCAGTGACATGGGTTTAAGCAATTATCTCCTTTTCTACTTTTTTGTTATTCATATTAGTTTCTCACTTTGATGAGCATATCACTGACTTTGATAGCGGAAATTCGCGAACGCACAGTGGACGGAAACGCCAAAAAAGCTGGCCAAAATTAAAAAAATGAAGATTTTTTTTTTGAAATGGAAACGTTTTAGATCGTTGTAGTGGTACCCCTAGCATTAGAAACGACCGTTAATACCGGTCCGGGTTCACTACCTGAGCGAGGAAATTACTTATTGTACGACCGTGCAGCGCGTCACTTCGGCAGCTCGTAAGGCTTAAAAAATTTGATAAATTTTGTCTGCAGCGTAAAAATTCTCAAAGTGCAGTTTTCTGTGTCATAAAAATGGATTCTGCATCAGAAAGTAAGTACAATTAAAATATCTCAGTATCAGATCTGTTTATTTATATGGTAATTAGTAAATAATTATCGAAGTGGAGTGCATTTTTGTACATGCAACGATTCATAAACTCCACAAAAAAAGCCATAAGTTACGCGGTTGGTGATGGTTGGTCTTGAAACTTATTGGAATGTGTTCAATGAACATTTTTTCGAAAGTGTATAAAAAATGAGCTGCATATTTTTGCATCTTTGCGAGATATTGACCAAATTGTGCGCGAATGCACGGATGCATGCACATTCGTGCACCATAAAGTGTGCTCCTTTTGAATGCGTTCTCATGAAACGAGAACGTCATGCGTTCTCAACTCATGCGTTCAAAGTCATTACACATTTTTATTCCATTCCCCAGATCCTAAATTTCCCGAAACAAATGAAACACATGAATTCGCTTCAATTCAATAATAATTTTTGAACTATGTATATATTTTTGACAGTAATTTTTTTGAAATTCTATATGGGATTCTTCATCAGCGACCCAAAAAAACTGTATATAAAGTTTTGTAAAAATGTATTGATAATTGGCGATTTTTGGTATGTTTTGGGGGGATTTCATGGCCGCCCTTTTGTTTTTTCAAAATTCAACTTTGGATTCTTGATCAGCGACACAAAAAACCCCTGTATGCACAATTTCAGTAAAATAGCTCAATGCCTTTTTATTTTGGCCAGCTTTTCGGCGTTTCCGTCCACTGTGGAACGTTAAAAAATTATTAAAAAATAAAATAATATTAAACTAAATCTAAGACTATTCTAAGGCTGTTAGAGTGATACTTGATCCATTTATCCTCTATTCAATACAACCACTTTAAGATGGAATTTTCATTGGATATCCAACTTAAATTTATAAATCGTTGTTAAAACTTTTCTGTTAGTAATATCGAAAAACGAAAACATTATGTTCTTTCTAAATACCATAAAATTACAGACAATACTTTAAATCTAGAAATTACGATTATTTGGTTTCATAAATGACACCAAATAAAATAAGTATCCGTATTTCTTGGTTAAAAAAAAAACGCATCTTGCCTGTATTTTATGTATTAAATCTATATGGTAATTAGAGAGAACCTAATGTTTTCGTTTTTGGTTATTACTGACAGAACAATTATTTTAACAGCGATTTAAAGCTATCCTGGCGACGAGGGAGTTCAAATGCCACCTTAATGTAAATATTTTAGATATTATAAATGGGGTTTTGATAAATTGTATTTACTTACCATAGATTTATGGTGGATTTATGCAAACTTAGCTCAACTTTAATTAACCGCAAAGAATCTATTAAAAACGTTGCTTTTAATGTCAATAAATTAACTAAAATTGTATATGAGTCAAATTTATGAGCTTAATCGATGGATCAATATAGTTTTATTAAAATATAATTAAACCGATTTTATTAAAATAACTGAATTTCCAATGATGAAAAATTGAGTTAGTTATTTGTTTTTGACAATAATTAATACTTTTGTGGGAGGAAGGGGAATATTTTCATGCATTGTCAATTTAATTGTATGGACGTTGCTGTTTGAAAGCAGCATTTATGTTTTTAATTTTTAAGTATTTAAGCTAATTTAGATATACATGATCTAATTTGATGGATGCTTCAATATACATATGAAACAATTCGCCTGTTCCCAGGTAAATACTTGTATCCACCTTGGATAAAGTTTAGTGTAGGATGCACCTTTGGCATACGACTTTTTTATATTATTATGTTTATTTGACCAAGATTTGACGTCTGCTAAATGATATAGATATATTGTAGAAGTTACCCGGAATGTAATGTGCCAAACGAGATATTTTACTTATAACTTCTGTCTTACAATTAGTTTTAATCATCTCCAGATGATGACAACTTGATTGCACGTCGAGAGAAGTATATGGTGTTTTGTGGAAAACTGTATCAGTGTTACATTCACATCAAAGGTTCCAACCCACTTCAGGACTAAAATTTTCGGGATTCCCACGACCCTAAGGTTCCAATTTCATCAGACAGATTTTTCCATTACTCAAGCGATAAAAATCTTAAAATTTGGAAGGTTGAAATTTTACGTTTTTAACATAAAACTGAAACCGAATAAATTCGGTGTCAGTAAAACATTAAAAAATCTTTTCAATGATACATCGCTCAATATATAGATAGATGTACGATAAACCAGATTTTGCCATTATTATTATCTTGAGGTATTCCATCGGTTCTCAGTTGTACATTACTTTCGGTATTTTATAAAAATAAATATTGATAAATGTGAGTTTTGCCTATCTCGTTTAAAAAATTTAGGTTTTGTAGATGACTGTGAAAGCTTCCAATATCCTGCACCTACTAAAGCCACTGATTTTAAGAGTTTTATAGGGATGAGCAGCTAATATAGACGATATATCAAATACCATTCCACTATCACCGCACCCAATAAGGCATAAAAATGCTTGAAAATTTCAAATAATAAATTGAAACGAAGATTTTGAAAAGGCTTTTAATCGAATTAAACAAGCTTTTGTTTCAGCTCCCATTCTAGCTACTGCTGATTTTACAAAACCATTTAATATTCAATGTGATGCAAGTATGTAGGTCTAGGTGCCGTACTCATTCAGCGGATTGAGGAAAAAGAGACTGTGATAGCGTTTGCCTCAAGGACCTTAACATATACAGAAAAGAAATATTCCGTTACTGAGTGGAAGCATTTGCCTATTTATTTTGGATTGAAAAATTTCGACCATACGTAGACAGTGTGCATTTTTCATTATTTTGACTAAATAATTCGAAAAATCCAGCAGATAGACTTGCTAGGTAAACACTAAAACTTAGCCAATATGATATGGAAATCGTTCATATGAAGGGCACATTAAACCAGATGTGTCAGATGCGTCGTTGAAGTTAACACTGGATTAGTATTGGATTGATAACTAAGGTTCAAGCTTCTCCTGGGAATTCTTCTGACTGGAGAAGTGAAAATGGTTTTTTATATAAACGTAAATATGTTCCTTTTGGTTTTGGTCTCAGAACTAATATGCCAGAATGAAAATTGGTTGTGCCCAAAGGTCAACGTCAGGAGGTATATAAAATCTACCATGAAGATTCCAAGGCCAGATACCTAGGTATTTACAAGACGACTTACAGGATTAGAGAATTATACTACTGGCATCGTTTATTACAAGATGTACGAAAGTATGTCAGTTATTGTAACAGTTGTACTGCACAAAAAGGATTTATGGGTAAACCAAAAAAGCTAAATTTCCGTGACAATATATCCGTAGATGTATTATTAAGTGATTATTTTACAACATATTGTCTGTTACATCAAGGAACCAGTTTTATTGTCCGCGGGGCTCACCAAGTTATTGAATGTAGCAATGAAGTTTAGTTCACGGAAAATATATTTAAGAAACTTGCCGAAGATTATGGTGCCAAGATACATTATAATGCCAACTGGCATGCCCAGGTAAATAGAGTAAAAAGAATAAACAGGGTTCTAGAAACAGCCATACGTTTGTTATTTAGAAGATGTAGATCAGCGTACATGGAATCAAGATAGGGTTTGCCTTAAGAACAGCTGTACATGAAGGTTCTGGCTTTGTGCCAAGCTTCTTAAATTTTTGAAGATATGTTCCTCCCAATAATAGTCAGGATTACGAAAAGTTACAGTCAGTTAATGACATGGATTTTAGTTGCATCAATAGAAAGAAATATGGTCAGGAAATGGACAAAAATTTATAAAGATGTTCGTCGTGTAATCTTATCATAAGTTTATCGTAAAAATGAAAAGCAATATACCTTAAGAAAGATGCCTGCTGATGTATATCATGTAGGAGACAGAGTCAGGAAACGAAACTTCACTTTATCTAGTAAGGCAGATTATTTTGCTGCAAAATTAGCACTAAATTTTGTACTATGAACTGTTATAAAAGTAATTTTTAAACTTTTTTACGAATTAAATATTCCCAAAGGTACAAATATTGGTAGGTTTCTCATGTTCGGGTATGGACAACCCAAAAGAAATAAAATTTACATCTGTATCGTATACAAGAAGTGCAATGGTTTGAACAAGGTGACATAAATAGAATGCAAATTTGCCTATGGATTATTGATCACAGACCCAAATTATACGGAACTTTATTTACATACAAAGCCTAATTTAAATAGCGTATATTTAATTTAAGAAATTCGAATATTTGGACCGAAGAAAACTCTCATGCCATAACGGAAGCCCATTATCAACACAAGTTTTCAATAATAAGTGTTTGATGTAGTATGATTAATAACCATCCCACGTATCATTCCACGAAGGTTAACTGTAGAAGTGTATTTAGATTCTCTAGAAAACATTTTGCCTAATATAATGCAGGAGGTTTATATTAGAGGGCAATACTTCCATTATGACGGGGTTTCTCCTCATTTTGGTATTGAATTTAGCAGCCACTTTAATAATTATTATCCAAACAGATGAATCGGACGTGGAGGACCTTATGCTTGGCCGACAAAATCACCCAATTTCAACCTCATGGATCATTTTCTATGGAGACGTTTCAAGACTACAGTCTACAGTGTCCCCATTAAATAGCATAGATCGCTTCACGCATCCTTCATTATTGTGACTAAATTAGAAACAATCCCTCAATAATTAGAAAATTGATTAGCCATTTAAACGAACGCCAACAAGAATAGAGAGAAATTCGTGGTTTTCGTTTTGATCTAAATATCTGTAATCATGCTTGATAATCATATTCTAGGTATTTTTTTAAAGATTTGTTTTAGATATAAAAACATATTTAGTGAATTTAAATTGACTATTAATTATTTAGATAATTTATTTTAGCCAATTATAATTTTTTATATTTCATTTCCCTATTTTTCCAAAATCAGTCGCTTGTAAGAAATCAATATAGGTGTGACAAAAAAAATCTATTCACGTAGTTTTGTTTACTGATGTATTGATCTTTATAAGTGCCTACTTGTAATTGAAGAAAACATAATAAGGTCGATCGTTTTTACAGGAATAAGAAAAATGTAATTACAAAATTCTGGTCCTGGAATTTTTCAATATTAATAATGGTAATATGTCAAATGCGATAGGTACACTAAGTGTATAAAATTAAAACAAATTCTGATAAATAGTAGGTAAGGAAGTTCTGACCAGAAAAATTTTAAGCTAAGAGTAGTTTATCACTATGTATCTCAATAACTAAGCGGAACAGACAAATTTCTATAGCCGTTTCTGGATAGTCAAGCGATCCTCTATCGCCCCTAGAAGTATGTACAGTTCGTCATGAAACACCCTGTATAATACGATTCTCTTCAAAAATGACTAGGGCTATGAAGTAGTTTAAGTTCAGTGTAAATCCACAAGAACTTATTTTTAACTTATATTAATTACATGATAAAAATATACAACTTATTAAAGCGTTATCACGGAGGAAATAATGAAATGCAAAAAACTGTGTCTAGAGACACAACACAAATTATCATAAGACAGGTGTAAATCGAAAAACACTAATTCAAACAGACAGGCATACAATAAATTAAGATATTTACATCTATCTAGTAAGGCAACAATATTGAATCGTAGATTCATCCCATTTTCAATAGACCTCGACTCGGATGTATTATAAACTCTTTCGTAAGTTATTGCGTTCCAAAGAGACATAAATAATCGGGACAGAATACGAACTACGAACAGCTTCAATTTGAATTCATTACACCATCTTTTTGCAGTCTATATTGAGGATGTTCAGATCTTATTAAAACAGATCTTTTTTCTTTCCGTCAAATGGGTCAAGTAGACAAATAAAGTTTACTGATCATTTGAATACAATTTTTTAGGGTCAAAATATTAATTTATTTTTATCATTCGTGCAACTCCGGCTTTGGATTTGGGGTTTATCTAATTAATGACGTGTTTTGTTTTGAATTTATGTTAATTTAATCACTTATGTTTAAAAATATATGTGCGTTTAACTGTCTATAATTCCATCATTTAAATTTTGATGATTTATGGTACACTGTTAACGAGTATTTGGTAACTTATACATTCAATAACAAGAAGGATCGACTCAGCACTCAGAACAAGAAAAATCCAATCCACGCTGAGAAACATGTCGAAGGAGGTGTCTGTAACCAGAGGATACTCGCAGGGAGGGGTTCTATCAACTCTCCTGTGGTGTCTGGTTATGGATGAGCTCCTAGCACAACTGGAACAGAGAGGAATATATGCGAAAGGATATGCAGACGACGGCACAATCCTAGCAGTGGGAAAATTTGAGATCGTTGCATCAGAAATGATGCAAAGAGCTCTCAATACGATAAATCGATGGTGCATACAGGAAGGGCTTTCCGTTAATCCAGGAAAGACCACGGTGGTGACTTTCACAAGGAAAAGAAAACTGAGGAAAAGAACTACAGGTGAGCAATGAAGTCAAATATTTGGGACTAACCTTAGATACCAAGCTGAACTTTAAAGCTCACATAGACTAAGTGACAATCAAAGCCACGCGGGCCTTATGGACCTGCAGAAGCATGGTGGGCAAGAGTTGGTGACTTCAACCAAAAGTGGTGCACTGGTTGTACCAAAGGGTCGTCGTACCAATAATAACCTACGCCTCCCTGATTTGGTGGCATAAGGCCGGAAAAGAAGAGGCGATGAGAAAACTAGGCAAGTTGCAAAGACTTGCATGTCTAGAGATCACGGGAGCAATGTCAACAACGCCGACCGCAGCCTTGGGAATACTGCTATGCCTACCATCACTACACCTAGTGGTGGAGAATGAGGCACTAATGGAAGCATACAGGCTGAAAGCAACTGGGTATGGGACCATCCCAAGGAGAGGATACCATACTGAAGTATTTCAACATGTAGGAAAAAATCATCGACTCGATATGCAGTCAGACAGAATCAGCACAACCTACAACTTCACAAAAACTTTCAGGGTAAAAGTACCTGAAAGGAATGGAGAAGGAGGCAGGATGCAAAGACAACCAAATGATACCAACTGGTATACTGACGGATCAAAAACGTCAAGCAGTACCGGAGCAGGAGTTGCGGGAGAACAACCAAGGGCAGACATCAGCCTGAACCTTGAAAGTATCGCAATAGTGTTACAAGCCGAAATCACAGCAATAGACGTCTGTGCACAAGAAATGATACGGAGGGCATACAAAAATAAGAGAATCTGCATCATTATTGTCAGCCAAGCAACCGTCAGAGCTCTGGAAGCAGTAGAAATACGATCTAAAACAGTAAAAGACTGCCTGGAGTCCCTGGAGAAACTTACAGAACACAACAGTGTACAACTGGAGTGGACACGAGGAACCAGGGAAATACGGGAAAAGAAAAGGCAGACATGCTAGCCAGAAAAGGCGCTGAATCAATTCTAACAGGTCCCTAACCGACCTGCGGGGTATCTTATAGCACCGCGAAAGGATCGGTAAAGGAAATATTAGGACAGAAACACTACTCGTACTGGATATGGATGCCGGGAATGAGGCAGTCACGCTTGTTCATCGGAGAAATATCTAGAGCAAAGACCAACGAAATGCTAGAGCTGAGCAGAAAACAGCTGAAGTGTGCAGTTTGAATATTAACAGGACACTGCACACTAAACAAACACCTAACCAACATAAGGGTGAAAGACAATCCAGATTGTAGGATGTATGGTGAAGAGGAAGAAACTCCCCACCACATCTTATACGAATGCCCAGCCCTAAGAGCAATGTGACTAAAACATGGAAGAGATAGCCAGAGCTCCCATAAACTGTACACTCGCCTTCTGGAATAGAACGGGTTTTATGGAGTAATGAGACTATGGGGTACAATAAGCTTAAGCTTCAGTACAGCGGGCAGTCAAAACCGCAACCCGTAAGAAAAAAAACTTATACAAGAAAATGTATACTTGTGTCGTTAATTCTCGTCACACTAAATTGCAATTGGTCATTTCCCTAAAACCATTTATTACGTTTAAATACACTTTTACAAGATGGTGAAAAATTCTTTTCATGTATTGTAATTTTTTTAAAATTTCGTATTAAAAACTTTCACAGTTATATACAAATAGGTGCCGTTTTTGTAAAATTTTAAAACGAAATAAAAGAATTATGAAAAAATGCCAGTCACAAGAAGATTGTCCTTCGTGAAATTTTGCATGCATAATTCAAAATACTTAAAACTATCTAATGTAAGTTATTCAAATTATACTGACATGACGGAACTACAAATATATTTAGCGCATATGTTGGTACCGTTTACATATTTTTTGTAGAGCGATTTTTGAAATGCCGTCACTTTTCATTAGAAATTTTTTAAATGGTAACCCATATTTTTCTTAATTTTTCTGATGCAGTTTTAATTCTCTTTTAAACGATATAAATTGTATGTAGATTAGATGGAAAAAATCTTCAGAAAAAAATTAAACCATTTTATTTATTTAGTTGCAATTTTGCGCAAATTATGAAGTTAAAAGTTACTACCATTCCATCGCTGAAAATGTAGAGACAATGATGTAAATTTTGTGTAGAAATAAATAAAAAAATACATCTGAAGAGCTACAGAACCCAAAACCTTTTTGAAAATCAAGTAAATAAATATATTATATACTTGATTTAGTTACAGTGGAAATGGCATAATCAAATTAAATAAATTATTATTAATATTTTTTATGCATATTTTATTTTGACTTGTAAATAATTCTGAAGAACATTATTTGGTATACTTATTGGTGAGTAGTAGTCATATAGATTGGTGCCCCATGATGGTAGCCAATTTATATGATCTCTTTAAAAATAATAATAATAATAATAATAATAATAATAATAATTCTTTTTAGAAAAAGCTTAACGCATAGTCTGGCGAACGGCTAGCTGATATTTTCGCCAGCATTTTGTCGACGACTAGGAAAATAGAGTCTTACTTATATTTATGACGATGCAGTGTGCCAAACCAATTTGTTTTGCAAGAACTAAGGGCCTTTAAAAAATGAAAGTTAACAAAAGGGTATCATCTATAGATTAAAACCGTTCCCTTAACTCTTAGAAAACATGTTTCTATAGATAAACCTGACATAGTTTGGATAAGAACAAATAATTTGAAATAAAAAGCAAAGAATTTTAAAATATAAAAAACAAATTTATTAAATGGTAATTCTTAAAAAGAAATACACTGCTTTTAGATGAATCAAATAAACTGTATTTAGATACACTCTACATATGTTTCGGCTTTTTAGGCCTTTCTCAAGAGCATTACAGATAAATACTTCAGTATTTATCTGTAATGCTCTTTGAGAAAGGCCTAAAAGCCGAAACATATGTAGAGTGTATCTAAATACAGTTTATTTGATTCATCTAAAAGCAGTGTATTTCTTTTTTAAGAATTATTTACAAGATGTTTCACAAGGAACCGACCACTTACTCAATCCAGTGTATTAAATGGTATTTAAAAAAATAATTAATGTGACATGTAGATTTAAAATAAAGATATTGAATTTTTAAAGGTGCAATTCAACACAGATATAATGAATGACGTAACACAGATTAGACGGTTCAGTTCATGAAACGTAATAAGTGACGAAAGAAAACTAAACTATTCAAAGATTGAATATCTTCTACTTGAAAAGATCTAGAATCTATAAATCTTTGGATTTTATCTGATCTATAAATTTTAAATAATGAACTTTGGATCTTTAAATTTTAAAAAATGAACTTTGATAATAAATCTTCAATATTTATGCTCTTTGAAAAATGCTCATTGATAAATTCTGGTATGAACTGAATCGCCGAGAGCGAAAAGAAAAGAAAACTTTGTTAACATGTGACACAGATTTGATATTTAATAAAAAATAATGAAAATATAAAATTGAGAAGAGTATGAATCGTACTGTATAAAATTTATTCTGGATAATGAATATATCAAATAAAATTCCTCTTATATAATGCATGTCACTATTTTTAGCAGATCTGGCAGTCTGCGATAACCGTTGTCATAAAGTAAACTCGATTTGATTAAAAATGGGCTTCATTGTTACCAGCTGAGAATTATTAGAACACAAATAAACAGAACGAGAACGGTCCCAAAAATTACTAAATCAAAGATCATTTTTTATTAAATAGAGGAATAGAGCACGTGACCGATTACCCATTCATTCGTTCCATTCTAAACCGTTAAAATATAACAACTATATTAGACCGTAACGTATACGTAATAATTATTTATCAAAAAAATATATGATTCGAATTAAACAGTGACATTCAACAATAGAAAAAAATATGATAACTCCAAATCTATTTACCATTTCAATAATTAATTAAACTGTTGACAAAAGCCAAATAAATAATTACAACTATACTTTAGACCCTGTAACAAAGTGATTTTTCCGTTAATAATTTTTTATTGTAATCAGAACTAAGTGGGTTTTTTCGTTGACTTTGGTACATCCTGTATTCGATAATATATTTTTTTAAAACCGTTTTGTACCAAAGTTAATCTTATTTTGTAAGTCCAGTATTTGGAATAACAATTATTTTTCAAACGTATTTGTTTCAAACCGGTTTCTTTTCATGTTAATCTTAGTTTATCATATTATCCTAATGATAAATCGATTATTGTGTTTGTACTTAATCAAGTAAGAGGAAAGTAGTTGAAGTTAATTTTGTTTAATTTCAAATCAAGTTGAAATCATTTATTTGTGATAAAGAAATATATTTCTATTTGTTTTAATAATTTACCGGATAAGTTGTTAGTTGATTTATTTTAAATAGTAACGGTAATGTAGGCCGTTTTAAATTACTTCATTTCGGAAATATAGTTTTAATTATGACAAAGCGATTCCCAGCATTGGAACTGTTTATAAATATTTGTTTATATGAATTAACGCAGGGAATTTGTTTAAGTACATTGCGCCGAGTTAGCTTATATAACGTTTGCCACGGACAGCAGCTGACAACTTTGCGCGTCGGGCAGATTACCGCCACTATCTTTGCCCGAATTTGACTATAAATTAAAACGCGCCGATTAAAAGAGGGACTTCTTCAGTCAGTGCTAAACTTAGCAGCACGCAGCTCCAGATATTCAGTGTGCTCCTACGCAACCAGGTAGTGGTAAGAATTACTTTAATCGTTTTACTATTTTTACTTGTATTTCCTTCATTTGCCGTGTCCGAATTTACTGTAACTGCTTTTCCGAATAGGTCAGAGATATTCGGGACATTTCGCGATTCATTGATAAAAGCGGCTTATCTGTTGAACAAAAAGCACCGGGACTATTTGGTGATCATTTTTGTTTAGTATGACCTGTTCCGTCCGATACCCGTGTTCATTAAAAGTAACTTTACAGAAAATAAGCTTGAAGTTCATTCGATCGATTACTCTAAGCTATTACTAGCTAACGAAGGTTAACCTTGAATATGTCTAGTCACTCACGCATATCTCTGGTTTAGTAAGTGTAAGTGACAGTTTCCAATTAAAGCTCGAGTTATTAAAACTGACGTTCTGTGCTATATAGCTAGACGAGCTCTGAAAATTTAAGTTCTAATTTTTATTTAGTATTGACGTAAAGATAGAACTTTTATTTCTCGATCTGTGGAAAGGAGTTCATCAGGTGCACGCGAAGTGACACCAGTGAAGTTTTTATGCTCCATTCTGTGGATAAAAACTCACTAAGTGTACCGGGCTGTAATATACAAACCGTTCCGTCCGCCACACGTAGTGAAGAAACCGTAACAAAGGACATTAGAAGCTAACATAAAGATATAGCACACTCCTGTCCCTGGATTGACCTCCTACAGTTGTGTCTTGCCTGTACTCCGTAACCGTTTACCACTGAATATACCTGCTGCATGGACCACCTGCCGTAATACCGCCTTAAACTTTAGTGCCTATAATTATTAACCGCTTGCTACCAGTAGTAGTAGCTGCCGTAACTGTGCTTTATTTTGAATTACCGCTTGCTTGCGTTTGTAGATACTTGTAGTAAACATTTGAATATTTCCTGCTACCGTAGTAGTAATTTCCGTAACTTAGCTGTGCTTGATATAACTGATCAACGCTTTTACATTATCATATCCTCTTGCTTGCTTCCTTGGTTGCTTACTTGTAATATAGTTTAATATCTACGTTGCATTAAAACATAACTGTTGTATTTATTTATTATTGTTTTTTTATCTTCTCTGAAACAGTCTTAAATAAAATAGAGTAAGTAAAGTTGAGGTTCTTCCTTTTATTTGACCCAAAGGTGTAAGTAATAAATCTGCTTGTACATCGAGAATCATATAATTTTATTCGGTAGGTAAAAGTGAATTTGTCCATTGCTACGCAATCGACAACCATACGCACATATCGCTGATAGAATAAAGTGGTGTTCCTGCACTTTAAAACAGGAACTGGCGCTCGACAGTGTCCCTTAATAAAAAGTTCAAAGTACCGCTGCTGTACTAAAGAGTAGCAAATACCATTTTGTTACGTCACAGATTCTCTTTCAGGAATTGATAGGCAACTGGAGCTCCTACTATAAAAATATGAGAAATACATACTTTACACCAATAGCGAAAAACATATCTAGTAAATAAACATTAAAGGTATATAACAATAATAGAAATGTACAATAATTGGGCATTTGGTAGATTACTAAATTGATCAGCACAAAAAGTGGGACAGTTAGAATAATTGGTATATTTTTAATTAAAATTTTTTTTTAGTGTTAACAAAACGTGCAAAATTGTCTCTTGGTGTCTTTTCTAAACCTTTTTGCTTAAAAACCTACTTATTTTAGAAAGATTACTTTTAGGATAACAAGTGGCCGACGAAAATTTGGGTACATGACATGAACAAAGAATAGGGGATTATAAAATGAAATTTCTTTATTTAATAACGAGTAATATTACCCCGAGCTCTGATTACATTCTCAAGTTAACGTTGCATGTCTTCAATTACGTATTAGATGACCTCTTGAGGAATGTTATCCTACTCTTCCTGTAGTGCATTCCTAAATTGCTGTAATGTTAACAACTGCCCACGACGCCTGATCTGTCTTCTCAGCATATCCCATACGTCTTCTATAGGATTTAGGTCAAGACTACGTGCTGGCCAGTCTAGGGCTTCAATACCGACTTCATGGAGGTAATTTCTAACAATTTTCACAAAGTGCGAAGTAGCATTATCATGCAATAAAAGAAATTACTCACCAATAAACTTTGCAAAAACCACCACTTGCCCTTTCAAAATGCCATTAATGTACGCTCTAACCTTTTAAAGCATCTCCATATTTGAACACAAGCTCTGTGCGAGCCCCGTAAGATATGCCAGCCCATACTATTACAGGGCCACCACCAAAACTCAGTCTCACTAAAGTCGCATTACACGTATCTTTCTCTCCACTTTCTCCACATTCTTTGTGATCCATCTGGAGACCTCAGAGCAAATTGGAACTCATAGGAGAGAAGAATATTACTCCACTGCCCGACATTATAATTGAGTTGTTCGTGTTAATTGAACCTGGTCACAAGATGCTCCGGAGAAGCTGGGGGTCCATTTGCTGGTCTTCTAGCAGATACATTTGCTTAAAATAGATGATTGGTTGACGTTTAATATTTTAATCCTTTCTTAATCTTTTATGAAAATTTTGAACACAAAAATATTCAGGTCCAGTACACGTGGAATAATCTAATTTAGTTATGATTCAAAACCAATATAAATACCGTTTTTGGCTTTCTCAAATAAAAAATATTTTCGACAGAAGGAACTATTGATTTTATATCTCAGACATCAACCGATAAGTCTGCGTATCTTGAAAATTTAAGAAGGCGGATAATACTTTACAAAAAGGAAACATTTTTTTCACAGGCAGAAATAATTGGAATATTCCCACTTTTGTTGCTTTAAAAACGGAGTCATAAGATTGCCGTGTTAGTTTTCAGATGTAGGATCGCTGGCGCTCGTTGGATGTCAGGATATTTCACAAAGATATTTTTCTTTATTCGCTATATAGCTGAAAGGTTGCCGAAATTGTTCAAAATGTAATACAATTTTAGTTATATTCCAGTGGAAAATAATAACGCCTCAAATGCTTATTCACCATACATTTTTAAGACATTTCATTTAAATTTCGCGTTTTGTAGAAATTATATTTATATATTTAAATAGCAATAAAATCATACAAACTTTAAATGAAATTATAATTAGATAGCACATTAGTATCCATCTTACAATCAAAATATTATAACTCTTAAAATATTACGTACAATCGTGATGTACGCAATTATTCATTATGAAATATTTTCAATTTGTAATAATTTTTTGGAGTTTCCGATGAACTTGTTTTCTTTTTATATTACAAATCATTTATTTAATTTATGTCGTAAGAATATATTGCAATATTTTGGATTGTCTCTTAAATAATTGAAATATTATTCCTCTTAATTCACCCAAGAATTGTAATATATATATATATATATATATATATATATATATATTATTTATATATATATATATATATATATATATATATATATATATATATATATATATATATATATATATATATATATATATATATATATATATATATATATATATATATATATATATATATATATATATATATATATATATATATATATATATATATATATATATTAAAATATATATATATATATATATATATATATATATATATATAATATATATACATATATATATATATATATATATATATATATATATATATATATATATATAATATATATATATATATATATATATATATATATATATATATATATATATATATATATATATATATATACATATATATATATATATATATATATATATATATATATATATATATATATATATATATATATATATATATATATATATATATATATATATATATATATATATATATATATATATATATATATATATATATATATATATATATATATATATATGAGACATCTAGGATGTCAGTGGGATAGTAACATTCGGACCATGTAAGAAGTTTAATACCTCTCACCACTATTCACTTCACCTTAGTTAGTATATAACTAACAGGTTGGCCACTATCATTTGTCTGTTCCATTAACCTAGACATACTAAGAGAACAAATAAGTTCGAAATCGATCTTTGTCTGGTTAGGAATTGACAAATTGATATTGAGCTTCCATCTATCATGATTTGAAGGTGTAATTCAGTACAGGTCGGGGTATTTGCCCGCTGGTAATTGTTTTCCTTCAAATCATATTTAATAATATAATGCATATATATATATATATATATATATATATATATATATATATATATATATATATATATATATATATATATATATATATATATATATATATATATATATATATATATATATATATATATATATATATATACAGTATGGGGACCGTAAGCAAGGTAAATGGGAAAAAACCAAATGTGTAGAACTAGGACTGATTACTCTCTTATCATAGGTATACCTCATTTGTATCTTTATTTTTGGCGGCTCGTCGCTGGCCGATCTCCCCCACTTCACACAATACGCATGAACAAACAAAACAAAACGGTGGGTATGAATATCGCCAGCTTCTGATAATGGATTCGGTTACCACTAAATCAAATTTCGTTATTTACTATCATTTCTCTGTCTTTTCTAACATACGTATGACATGAGAGCAATCTGTCCTTGTTCTACACATTTGGTTTTTTCCATTTACCTTGCTTACGGTCCCCATACTGTATATACACAGAGACATCTAGGATGTCGGTCGGATCAAGTAGCATTCAGACCATATGAGAAGTTTCATACCTCTCACCACTATTCACTTCACCTTAGTTAGTATATAACCCTTGGGTTGGCCACTGTCATTTGTCTGTTCCATAACCTATGGCATACTGAAAGAGAACAAATAAGTTCGAAGTCGATCTATGTCTGGTTAGGAATTGACAAATGATATTAACTTTCCATCTATCATGATTTGAAGGTGTAATTCAATGCAGGTCAGGGTATTTGCCCGCTAAATTCTTTTTTTATATATATATATATATATATATATATATATATATATATATATATATATATATATATATATATATATATATATATATATATATATATATATATATATATATATATATATATATATATATATATATACATATATATATACATATATATATATATATATATATATATATATATATATATATATATATATATATATATATATATATGTATATATATATATATATATATATATATATATACACAGAGACATCTAGGATGTCGGTCGGATAGTAGCAATCAGACCATATGAGAAGTTTCATACCTCTCACCACTATTCACTTCACCTTAGTTAGTATATAACTAGCAGGTTGGCCACTGTCATTTGTCTGCTCCATAACCTATGGCATACTGAAGAGAACAAATAAGTTCGAAATCGATCTGTGTCTGGTTAGGAATTGACAAATGATATTGGCTTTCCATCTATCATGATTTAAAGGTGTAATTCAATGCAGGTCGGGGTATTTGCCCTTTGAGTAGTTGATTTTCCTTCAAATCATTTTAAATAGATTATATTTATATAATATATATATATATATATATATATATATATATATATATATATATATATATATATATATATATATATATATATATATATATATATATATATATATATATTAGATTGGGCCAAAAAAAACTTTTAAATTTTTTTCCTTAGATACCATGAAAATATTGTCAGAAATGACGAATAAAAAATTCTGGTGAAGTTTGAGCTCTTAATATTAATATTAGAGGTGACGATTTGTGATTTTTGATTTCCCATTTAAATAACACAGAATTTTTTTTTATTTTGTTTGGATTTTTAATGCGTTTGAACGAATAATTGTCTAGTGAAAACGAAAACTTATTCTTGTAGGGAATTTAACGATCTACAAAAAAAGGTCTGATGATGATTTTTTTGCTAAGTCGACTCTTTCAAAAGTTATTCGAGGTTAAAGTCCAACTCTAAATCGTAACAAATTATTTTTACAATTTTTTATATTCTATCACAAAATAATGCCTTAAAATCATAAAATATCTTATTTTTCGTAAAACTAATCGAATGTTTTGGTAAAACAATAATATTTTTACAAAATATCGTAAGAAAAACCAATTTTATCATACTTAATGTAAAAAAAAATCTGAACTTTACTTTATCTGAATAATGACTTGAAAAAATATTTCCTGAAAAAATAATAAGTGTCCTATTTCCACTTGACTATTAGATAATGTAAAATAATAAGAGCTGTATATCAATTATTTTGTGATAGAATATAAAAAATTGTAAAATTTACACTTAAATCAGTATCAGTTGGGGTCGTTCCAGCAGGATGGCGCCCCGCCCCATAACGCCAGGTAGTTGCAGAATATTTAAATGGTCGTTTCGGGATCATTGGATAGGATCTAATGGACCAGTCAGGTGGCCAAGGATCACCTGATCTAACGCCGTTAGATTTTAATTTTTTGCTGCCACATTAAAGAACGTGTATATTCAACAGTACTAACTACATTTAGAAGATTTGAAAGATCGAGTTAGGAGGGCAATAAATTCTATAACAGAGGAACACCTACTTTGGTAAGAGCAAGACATTGTGTAGATGTCGGTGGTCAACATTTTGAACAATTGTTATAATTTTTTAGATAATGTGATAAAATAATTATTTAGTTTTAATTCGTTTGTTTCTTAATTCGTTCATTTGTTATCATTTATCACACGTATTATTTTTATGAATAAATAAAGGAGTGTTCGGTACCAAGTTATCGGTAATAAAATGCTTTATTGAAATAACGTAATGAGCCACCATGGTGGCATTTAAAAGAAATGAGTTATTCTGGAAAAACGATTTCCGAAATGTTTAGGAGCCTATAACACAAATGCCATATGACATAATGTCATAACTGTATTTTTTTTGATTATTTATTGAAGCAAAACAAAAAATTTTTTTGGGGTCACGACCGCCTAGATGTGAAATTAAATTTGCTTATAAAAATGTCAGTCATTAATATTTTTATCTCAATATGCCACAGTTATATGCAAAATGACCTCCTGAATCAAAAAATGTAAAAATATACAGGGTGTTCCATTTAAAAATCCAAAGTTGGCATCATTTTCGGTGAAACCGGAAGCGACAGAAAATGATAAATTGGTCGAATTAATCCATATTTAGCTGTTATTTGACGTGCCCAATTTTGAGATTCATATCTTGAAAGACCAAGAAGATATAGGGGCGAGCGTCATCTCGTGGTCACCCGGTATATATGTATGTATATACAAATGACTACACAAGGATGGTTGCTACTAAAATTTATTTGAGAGAATGTTTCTATGTAATTTTAAACGTTGATTTTTTTTTTCTCATATCTTTTAACCCAATCATGAAGCTGCAGGTCCATCGCAAGTTAGAACTTTGTCTCTTTGTCTGTAGTTCCTCACCAAGGCATAATATCTAATTTTTGACACAATACAGAAACATAGGTACATATCCAGTTTATATGATAATCAACTAAAGTGATATTTAAGAAATTGTTTAAAAGTTATAATAGATATAGAATTTATCAATTACATTGAAAATAAATTGAAAAGTGAGTTGTCTGCATCAGATATAATTCAATCAAAATGACTAGTTATTAAAACACGCAATTTTTTGAGGTATAAGAGCCCTTATTGCTCTCATTTCCTTCACAACCTTTCATCTTCAATTTAATACCTGTAAATATACTTATATTTATTACTTTACAAAGGTTTAAACTTCAGTGTACCATAAAGGAATATAATGAACACTTTCAATAACATTTTGCTCATTAATTTCTTGAAAATCAAAAAGCCTCAAAGGTATTACGAATTTTTGGTTTGAACTGATACATTTATACAATATTCAATAAGAATTGAAACCGTTTGAGTCATTAGACTTAACCTTCCATTTTTTCTGTAACCTGTCACAAAAGACAAAGAAGAATGTCTACAGATGCCTAAATAATACGGTTAAATCATAGCCAAACAAATTTTAAAACAAATATCAGTCATTAATTTTGATTCATTAATTCTTTTCAGTTTATCAAAGTATATAGAAATAAATAGATTATATCGAAAATATAGAAATATTTCACAAGAAATGTGTTAAGGAAAAAGCTGTAGAAATTTAAATTGGTGGAAAAGAAGAATGTAAATAATTAAAAATTATAACATAATTATTTAAGATTACTTTTTTTCAAGCTCACCATTTTTTTTCTTACGAGTCACGATTACTATTAGCCTAGCGTAACTATATGGTCACAAAAAATTTTCCGAAACTAAATAAAAAAAAAAAAGAAAATTAAAAATAATGTACAAATGAAATTCTTAGGGCAATTTTAAATATATCTTTACCAATAAATCCTTTTCTATCTAAAATAAAATTCAGTATCTAATAGGCTGTGTTACTCTTTTATTTAAATTTCATAGTTATTTGTTTAATTAGGTAGGCAGAAAATAGCAGATTCACTGTCGCGGCTCACCTTGTCTAACTTGCCTCATTTGTCTCAGATGTCTCATTTCTCTCGTTGATTTCATTTGCCTCATTTATCTAATTTTATTTTTCCCATTTACCTCATTTAATTTAAATATCTCATTTGTCTTATCTTGGGTTTCGTGATAATCTTGTTTATTTTATCTTATTTGTCTTGTTTGTCTTATTTGTCGTATTTGTCTTATTTATCTTATTTGTCTTATTTGTCTTATTTGTCTTATTTATCTTATTTACGCGATTCATCTTATTTATCCGATTCATTTATCTTTGATGTTACTTATCACGATTATTCAATAAATATCATTTCGCTTATATAACATGAATTTTGGCTGAATTTATCCAATGCCCAAATAATGGAAAGTGACGAAGAGGTATTAACCACATGAAATAACCAAACCGTCAAGAAATGTAGAGCTAAATTTATTACCGAAGAAGTCGAGAAGATTCAATGTGCAAGCTTAAAGAAACTTTATATACTACCGTAATGAGAATAACATCGGATCATTTTAAGAAAACGTACTGATAAAATGTTTTACTGAATTGTCGAAGAAAAATCGGTCGTAGCTAGGTGCTCCTCGACAGTTCTCATCATCATAATTTGATATGGAATAAATTAATATAAAATAAATAAAATGAACAAAATAAATCAAATAAATAAGATAAACGAGATTAACGAGACAAACGAGAGAAATGATACAAGTGAGATAAATGAGACAAATGATATAAACGAGACGAACTAGACAAATCAAATAAACAAATAAAATGAAATAAAATAATTTATTTTTCATTCATTTCAAATTAGATATGATGAGGAAATACTGCCGAGGTCGACATTATTTTTTCAACTGAATGAAATTAATTTTAAATCTTTTTTCTCAGTTATGGTTAATCTTATGAGAAATTTCCACGAGTTTTTTTCGACGCATTTCCTCATTATGAATAATTTTCATTTGAAACAGTTTTTGGATTTAACGCAAACAAAATTTGCCTTCCTGAGACCTGCCCTTCCTGGTGCACCAATTAATCTTCCTTGAAATTTAACATGTGTGCATTTAAATGACTTCGAAGTTGATATTTACTTGCTTCAAATGTTAATCTCAACCCCTGGAAACGTCTCCATGTTGATAAAAATGTATACGCGCATAACATATGTCAAAAATGACCGTCCCTGAAACTTAAAATGTGTGCATTCTTAAATGCACACTAACTCCGTAGTTAAAATATTTGTTCGCTTCAAGGGTTAATTTAAACCCCCTAGGACCCATTGCAAATCGATAAAAGTTTATACGCGCCTTACATACGTCACAAGTAACCATCCCTACTAACTAAAAACGCTATTAATAAGTATTTTTGGATAATACTAACAGTTAAGTACTTAGAGGCGTGTTAAACAAAAAGTTTGCTTGATCAAATTTCAGGAGAACGCTTTGACCGTTGACATTTTTCATTTAACTGTGTACTTTCAGTATTTTTAAATTAATTATTTTTTAATGTTTACGTTGACAAACATTGTATTAGTATTTAACAAAAATGTAGACGATATTCTGGAGAGCAGAATTATTTTAAAGGTAATTTTTTCGTTTCATCCCCTACAGCGACCCCGTACAAGCCGACACTTTGACGACCAATGAATTTTGAAGTCTCACAGGGTAAAAAATAATGGGTTTTAGCTTTTAACTTCTAAGCGCAAACAGAAATCACAATTTGATGGCTGGTGAATATATATAATACATAATGCAAGTAGGTATATCAAGTATATCTATGTTACGGAAACTGATAGAGTTTTATAAGCAGGCAATATTGAAACGTTTACTACAAGTGTTTACAGAAGCTTGCGATACTACGGATTAAATGATTCGTACTCCTAATGACCCGGTTAATGACCCTGTAGTGACTACTGCTGAGGACGATACAGGTGATTGATGAGACTTTCTAATCGAGATTGTGCTATATTTCTAGGTTGGCCCTTATGTCTCTTAATAGGATCTATATTAATTCTTAGCAGATATTCGTATATAGTCGACAATTTATGGAAAATAATCCTTACTGCTGTTTCGGGGGAACACCCTAGAGACTGAAATTGTTACATGTTAAAGTTTAGTTGGAAACTCGAAGAACTGACAGTTCTGGTCGTAGCGTATAGTTTTATTCCCAAAATCTCGGCGCAACGCTCTTAAACTAATTCCCTGCGTTATTAATATAAACAAATGTTTATTAAGTATTCTGGGGTGGAGAATTCTTTTCTCATATTTTTAAAACTATGCTTCCAAAAATAAATTAAGTAAAACGGCCACAGATTAATATTATTTAAAATAAATCAATTAACTTCTCAGGTTATAAATTATTTGAAAGTAGAAATATATTTACTATTAATAAAAAATTTCTGTTTTTCAAATATACCGGGTGAATCCTAAAATGTAAGAGAATAATTATATATGTTTAAAATAATCAAATTAGCTAATTTCCGAAATTAAAATTGGCTTCATTACATCCTCTCATTTTACTTGATTTAGGCGAACAGTATTTAATGACAAGGATCAGTTTGAAACGACTGCCTTGAGAAATAATTAAGTTATTCCAAGGGATTGAATTTTAAAATAAATTGAATTCTTTTTCAAAGCGGTTTTACAATAAAAATAAATACATATCGTAGTATGCAGGGTGTACTAAAGTGAAGAAAGAACCATATTAGGTATTATAATAACGAAAAATTATTAACGGAAAAATCTTTTTTTTTTTCACCGTGAAGAAAAGATCAGACGCATTTCCATAAAATTTTCTCCGCTCCTCCCTGGAAATTTTAGAGGCGACGGCCAGGGCTCTAGTTGCAAATTTCATCCCATCAATTTAAACATTTCCGACGGTTTATATAAATCGCAATACTTATATTGCTAAAATCTATCTCTAAATTAAAAAAATGTGATTTATTTTTTAAGTTATCTCTCCTATCCCAATAAATATAAATTAATTTTGTCTTGAAATAAGGATTGTGAACGAGTATTAAAGCATTACCTCTGGGTTTTTACTTCATTTATCAAGCAACCACTCGAAGGGAAAATGTAATTGAGTTTTATTTACGTCCTCAGTGCATTCCATAGTCACGATAAAAAAAGTAGAAATTATACTACAGTTACTGAAATAAGTCAGCCAGTCTGCTTTAAAACTAATAATGGAAATTACTGTTATAGTCTTAACGGCATGTAATACTCAAAGAAGTATTATTTAGCAACTTAGCAAAATACTTACTTTTTCTTTTAATTAATACTTAATATAAGAAATTACGTAGTTTTCCATATGTATTTTATTTCTCTATATATTTTCTTAACCGAAGCAAGCCAAATAAACACCCTGAAAATCCCAGGATTTCTGTATTAGGTAGAGAGACGAAGCCTACAGTTTATTGTAAAGTCCGAACCACTGTAGGTTTAGGAGACATCTATCATTGATGTTAAGAAAGGCCATACATGCCCAGGATGCGGAAGTGATGAAGAAACATCTTCCCACTTTCTGGGACAATGTGAAGCGTTCGGGCAGCTGAGGCATAGTATCTTCGGTACTAAGGCGTTTCTAAAGAAGAAGATACGCTCCCTCGCATTGAGTAACATACTGACCTTCATTAGAAGATCGGAAAGATTCGACGAGGGAACAAGAAAAGTAAGTACATGGCTGAGAGGACGAATAAAATTAGTTAAAAATGGTCCGCCTGCGGCTTACTTACCCCACCATTTTCGTTACCATGTCTTTGAAAATTTGAAGAATCAACGCACTCGAGTCTGTAAAATGGGGGACAATATTTCGAGCAATTGTGCTTACATTATTAATAAACTTGATAACATTTGTTTTATGTTTATTACATATTTTTTTCCGTGTTTCTTTCCTAACCTAACCTAACCTAACCTAACATAATCTTTTTTTTCTCGGGGAGGGAAATCTTCATAGACATCCTTACTTCAACGTACAAACCCATATTCATATTCCTACTCTGCCTGCTGACTCGCTCTGTCCTCTAGTTCCTTAGTTTTAAGGACTTCAGTGACCATGAATGTGACTTTATACCACTTTTCGGTGCTTTCCAGTATGTGCGCAACTATGTTCTAGGTCGTTATGGGCTGTGTCTATCTCTCGCAAGCAAGGAAGGTGTGTCTGGCATTATCACACTGTCCACAATATAGACATTTGTCGCTGTCCGCATGCTTGAATTTATGCAGGTATTCCTGGAAGCACCCATGACCTGTCAGCAACTGGGTGAGGTAATAGTTCACCTCCCCGTGCCTTCTAGTTATCCAGGGCCGTAAATAAATCCTGTCAGTTCCCTTGTCCATGCTGCCTTTTCGGGTAGGCTCATCTAGCATTCCTATCATCTATCTCTTGTCGCTTCCTTCGCGGCGACACGACTTTCTCTGCCCCTATTTAATACCTCAATTCGTTCTTTCACCAGTAAGTCGATGGGTGGGGGTCCCTACCAGTAGGATCGCCACGTCCGTAGATATCGTCCGATATGCGCTGCATATTTGCAACCTTATCCTTCGTTGGACTTTTTCCATCATGTGTCTCCATTTCGTGTATTTAAGTGCTCTAACTCATATAGGCTTACCATATAAAAGTATGGAGTATACCACTCTCCCTATCATGCGTCTCTTGCTTGCCCTCGCTTCCCCTACATTTGGCATTAGACGGCTCAACGTCATGGCGGCAGCCTCGGCTTTCCTGGTGCATGACTTGACATGCAGTTTCATCCTCATTAATTACTCCTAGGTACCTTATCGCCGGTGACGCGTTGACTAGTGTGTCCTCTACCACGATCTCCATCCCCTTTATCTTTCTGCAACCCGCTAGCAGGGCCGCCTCTGTTTTCTGTAGGGCTAACTCTAATCCTTGCAGGTTCATCTATAACTTCGCAATATGAATAGCTTGCTCCGCCACGTGCCTCAATCCATCCGCCGTCTTTGCTGTGGTTACGATGGCCAGGTCATCTGTGTAGGCTATCGTCGTCACTCCCTCCGGAATTTCCAGCCTCAACACTCCATCGTAATATATATTCCACAGAAGTCATCCCACCAAGGATCCCTGTGGGACTCCGCAGGTGATGGTTATCCTTTCCGAATCCCCAATCCACAGTTGTCGATTGCTTAAAAGTAGCTGCATATCATTCTTGTGAGGTATAGCGATATCTCCCCACGAGCTCGTCTACTACTCCTCTCCACGGTATCACATTAAATGAGTTCTTTACGTCTAGCGTAACCATTACACAGAAGCCTTTTTGTTGCCAGGGGGCCCGTGGTAGCCTCCTCCACCACACGTTGTACCATTTGGAGTGCGCCTATTGAGGGCCATCCCCTGCGAAAGCCAAATTGCAAGTTTGCCAGGTCTCCGCCCCTTTCCACTTTCTCTTTTAGTCTCGCATTTAAGAGGTGCTCCAGCAGTTTTGCCATGGCGTTTAGGAAATAAAGTAGCCTATTTTTATTCTCATTTGTCCCTCCTTCTTTTCTTTCTCCAGCAGGACTAGCCTTGCTTCTTTCCAAATACTCCGAAACTCGCCTCTAGTTAGTAACCTGTTCATTAGACCTAGGTATGGTTGTATGTAATCGGGGCCTTCTTTTGTCTGTAATCTAAATCCCGCCATTTCCTGCTTCTCTATCGTGAAGAGTGGTATGTCTTTCTGTGCCACTGTCTGATGCTCCCAGAGGATAGATCCTTTTTTCTGTAACAGTTTTCTCGCCTCGATTAACTTCTCCTCGTATGTCAGTGAGTTGTTTGTCCGTAGCTGGAATTTTTTTGTCACAATCTGATATCCTTTTCCCCACATGTCATTTTCTACGTTTTCAATTGCATCTTTCTTTTACCGCCTTTATCTCCTTTTTTAGTGTGTTTTTTTTGTACCACGGATGCCTCCCGTAATTGCTTTCTCTCCTCCTCACTCGTGCTCCTTCTCGAGTTGGAGCGCACCATGACCCTCCTTTTCACTAAATATTCTCACCTTATGGCCGCGATATCTTCGGACCACCAGTGGACTGGCCGCCTACCTGGTTCGTAGGTCCTCCTTCTTTTCCGAGGGTGCCGTCGCACGACTCTTTGACCATATCTGTGAATTATTCTGCTGTCATTTCATCATTATCCCTCTGTCGTGTTACTTTATTCTTCAGGTTTTTCAGATGGTTTTTTATGCCATCTGCGCTTACACTCTATCTTCTGGAGCTTGTTACTGCCCTATCTCCCGTGGTATTCTGAGTCGCTTCCCGGATCTCGTATATAATATTTTGATGGTCGCTCAAGTTTTCTTCATCTGAGATGTACCATCACTGGATACATGCTGCGATGATCGGAACCAAAGCTAACCTAACCTAACCTAACCTAATCTAACCTAACCTAACCTAACCTAACCTAACCACTTTAACTTTTAGTCTGACATAATAATGAAATCATAGTATAATAGTCTAATTAAAGACATGCGCTCAAAAATTCATAGCGTCCTTGATCATGTTTTCTGTCGATTCTCGGAATGTATAACGTCATTGTAAATTTTCATCGTGCATTTCTCTTTATGAGCTCCAAAAAAAATTACAGATCTTGTACCATTTCTCAAATTTATTATGAGTTGTAATCAGAGTGCAAGTTTTCTTATTAAAAGTTTTTAATAATAATACTGCTGAAAGCATATTTCCGCATATTTAAACCCTAATTCTCTTCCTTTTTATCGCATTAAACGCAAGTCTTGCATGAAATCGAGACAAATAGTTTATCATAGGTATGTGAATAAAGCTTCAAACAAAAATTTAAAAATACTCAAGACAAAATGCACACATTCCTTAAAATGATAAAAGCAAATCACCTCCTTTGATCTTCTGGCAACCTTCTTAACGCTTTCCCAAGTAGATAACCGAAATGCTTGTGAAAAGCCTTAGTACTTCCATTTAGTTGACAATACCTAATTGATTTCGTACAATAGATAAAACGTGACTTCGTTAGATGAAGTATAATTAGGTGCTACTACAAGATTTCTTACAATATGCTATAAAAGCCATGACAATTAAGTTTCTGGAGAGCACATGCAGGTTTTATACAAGCATAGGAAATATATACGTACACTATTAGTTATAAATATACAGGATTCGACAAATGTTCGGCATCATCAGCTTCTCCGAAAATATAAGTTTTACGAAAAAATTACCTTAATAAAGGTTTATTTGCTATCGAATGATATATTCTAATGTTCTGTTTTTGTGTCGGTTTTTGCCGACATTATCGTAATGCATGGTGTGCTTTACGATAACATGCCATTTTTATAGCTAGTTTTATAACAATCTTTTTTAAACAATATGACAACTGATCACTGAGGTTACATAATAATTGAGTAAGTATTCCAGTGATATGTCCTGTCCTCTATGTCATGCAAACTAGTGGGTTTGTTTTTATAAAGGGGAAAATTTAAAGAACAAAATAAAAATTCAATAGGATTCAAGTCCACCGAACACGGTATCCACTCAATGTATCCTCTTTTGCTGAACTAAATCGTTGTGGAAATGCTTGGCCCCGATAACGTGGTAGTTCACTCCATAATGTAGAGAAATTCTGTCTTGCTACGTATTGATATTCCAAATGATTTAGTTACTAACTTGCAAACCTGCCTAAGACAAAAGGTAATAAAGCTTAAAAAATAGCCGATATACCGGAATTTGTCTTTAAAGGGGTCAGTTTCATTGAAATAAAATAATGTCCTTACCAGTTTAAAAAATAAAAATAGTCGGGATTGTTATGATATGAATGTACAGCTATGTGATCAAAGCATAAAAAAGGAAATTCTAGCTCCCTTCACTACGCTGATAAATCAGTTAATTAAATCAGGAATTTTTTCATCTGTTTTGAAAATTGCCAAGGTAATACCTCACAAGGGCAGCGACTTAAATACAATAAACAACAACATGTGAGGTAACCCGTGGAGCCCCCTAGGGATCTGTGGTTGGGCCTACCCTATTTCTTTTACATATAAATAATATTGATGAGGGATTTCCGGGTATTGACCTGACACTGTTGCTGGTGATACCACACTGACTGTGATAAAAATTTGTTAAATCTGAAGATAAATTTTGAAGTCACACTGTCGAAAACTAGTGAGTAGTTCGCCTCAATTGACTAAACAAGTTATTTTTTCCTACAGACATCGTTGATGTGATTGATAGCGACCTGCAAGGCAGGTGCCTAGAGCTGTGACCTCTTTGGTAGTAGCACTGACCACCAGAGGGATACACTTATCACTCACTATGTCTGTCTTGCTTAGTCTGCTTTAGGCTAGCCTGGTTTGCTATTACTGTTTGTCTTTTCCATTACTTATGGCATACTGATGAGAACATAACAAGTTCGAAACAGGTCCATGTCTAGTAAGGAATTGACAAATGATTTTAGCTACCAAACAAGATTTACCGGTTTAATTCAATGTAGGTCGGGGCTTTTGTCCGCTGAGTAGTTGTTTCCTGTAAGTCTTATTCAATATATAGTTTAGTCCACCAGGGTTAGAGGTCACAGCTCTCGGTACCTACTTTGCAGGTCTCTGTCAGTCACTAAGACATCAATGATGTCTGACGGGTAGTAGCACTGACCACCAGAGGGATACACTTATCACTCACTATGTCTGTCTTGCTTAGTCTGCTTTAGGCTAGCCTAGTTTGCTATGATTATTTGTCTTTTCCATTACTTATGGCATACTGACGAGAACATAATAAGTTCGAAACCGGTCTATGTCTAGTGAGGAATTGACCAATGATTTTATCTACCAAACAAGATTTACAGGTTTAATTCAATGCAGGTCGGGGTTTTTGTCCGCTGAGTAGTTGTTTCCTGTAAGTCTTATTCAGTATATAGTTTAATCAACCAGGGTTAGAGGTCACAATTCTTGGTACCTGCTTTGTAGGTCGCTATCAGTCACTAAAACATCAATTATGTCTAACGAGTAATAGTATTTACTACCAGAGGGATGCACTCACTATGACCAAAGAAATACCTGTAAATGAGGACAAGTGAGGTAATGTGTGGTGGCATTATAAAATAATTTTGGGATATAAAAAAAAAATGGGTTCTAAATATCTTCTCTTAGAATAATTCCGTTTGTGTAGATTTTTCATATAATTACATTTTGATTTTAATTTCCTATTTTATACATACGTATAACGTAAAAATTAACAGAAATGTTCTTATTTTTATTTTTGGTTGTGATAATAAACACATTTTTTTTCCTTCCTCGCTGTATCACAAAAGCATTCACAAAAACGTATTAATATTTAAGTACCTAATACTTAATTATGTATTTTTTTTTCTTCCTACATGTTTGAATAGTAGTTTTTAGACAATTATTTCTAGAGACAATTGATTTACGTCCGTTTGTTTTTTAAAAACTACCTAAGCTATATTTTTGATTTATTAATATTTATCATATCTCATGATTCCGTAGGTTAATGACCTTCTATTTTTATTTTTACTTCATGTTGTAATCTTTATTTTATTTGAATCACGATCAATATAAATTATGTATAAATTATGTATACTCGTAACATTCTCATACGGAGTTAAAAAAAGATATTTTTTTCTGGTTTCTGTTTACACTATTTTTAATTTAAGTACTAATAAAAAAAGTAAATAAATATTTCACTAAATAAAATTCTCCACTTGTCATTGTTTTTTTGTTAACTAACTAGATAAACAATTTAATTTGGTTTATCTTATTTATAATTTTTTTTGCCGTAGTGTAGTTTTTCATGCAATTTAAAGTTGCCACACTCAATGCAAGGTCATTGTTCACAGTATTTGATGAGTTAAAGGATATTATTGAGCAACATAAATTTGACATTTTTGTATTCACAGAGACTTGGCTAACATCAGTTAATACCGTCTAGTCAAATATCAATAATTGGTTACCAGATTATAAGAGAGGATCATCAGAGTAGATGAGGAAGTATTGCTATTTATTATAGAAATCACATTTTAGTGACAAAAATAAATATAGACAAGGATAATAATGCATCATCACTTTAACAGCTGTGGGTTATCTTTAAGAATATTCAAAGCATTATTGGTATTGATGGGTTATACAGACCCTCCACCTCCATAGTTTCTGATTGTAGTAATGACCTGAAAAATGCAATATCTCAAATATTATCGACAGTAGATAAAATTTTATTCGTGGTCGATATAAACATTAATTTAATAAATATAATTAACGCAGGTAATATTAATTTTTTTCTTTTTTGGAGACATATGGCCTAGCAGTTGTAAATAATGAACCTACTAGAATAAACAATTTTAGTAGTAGGTACTTTAATTGACATAATAGCGGTTAGCAATACTGATTTAGTTTTAGATACAAATACTGTGGTAAACCACTCCATTTCCTGGTTTATTGCGAAATAACCTATGAGACGATCAAACCTAAAAAAATTTTCAGAAATTTTAGGAATTTTAAATATTTCAAATATGATGCTTTCCATACAGACCTAATTATCTTACCTTGGTACAATTTATATTCCATAGATGATTTTTAATAATTATTTAACATGTTGATTTGATATTCACGCACCACTCAGAAAAGTTCGAATAAGTAAATCAAAAGCGCCCTGGTTAATTAATGCAATAAAATTAGTTACCAAAACACGAAATAATATACGTGCTAAATTTAAGAGAACGAATAGTGCAAATGACTGGGAAATCTATAAATATATACGTAATATGGTCAATACTGCGGTACAACATGAGAAGAATGGTTACTTGACTTTTATTCAAGAGCTGCATAATACTAAAGAAACTTGGGAAACACTTAACTTGTTTAACATCATATCAAAAAAAAAATCGAATATACCAGATCATTTTAGCGACTGAACAAAATTAATGACTATTTTATTGCAGCCGTCTCCAATAATGTTTCCCGTCCAGTTCAAGCATCTATTGATTTTTATGAGGAAGATGTCGAACATGTTATTAATAACATTAAATCTAACGCGGTTGGTGCCGAAAAATTAGCATAAAAATATTGAAATTATGTGTACCCTATTTGATATCTATAATTACATATATTACCAATGCAGCCATAACAACTGGAAAATATCCGCGAGCCTGGAGGAAATCTATAATTTTTCCTACAAATAAAATTAATAAGCTTATTGACTACGGAGATCTGAGTCTCATAAATATATATACTGCCATCTCTATCAAAAGTTCTGGAAAGGTTGGTATATAATCAAATATTCGATTATACCTACCAGCCAATCTGACTTTCGAGAGAATCATAGTACCACTAGTGCCCTTTTAAATGTAACTGACGATATTATTAGTGGATTGTATAACGGCAATGTCACAATACTTCTCTCTCTAGATTACAACAAAGCATTTGGTACTATGAACCACAAAATGTTATGTACCAAACTCAATTATTACGGCTTTAATGAAATTGCAATAAATTTAATAAAATCATTTCTAACTGACAGAAGCAGTGTGTGATTATAAATGACGACGTATCAAATGATTATAATGTAACACACGGTGCAACTCAAGGGTCAATTCTGGCCCCGTTGTAATTTATAATATATACATCCGACTTCCATCGTTATTTAGAATATTCTACACCACATTTTTATGCAGATGATACTCAATTATATTGAGCTTCGAACATAAAAGATCTACAGTATATAGTCGATCTTTTGAAGGAAGAAATCACTGCTCTGGTTCGTATTTCAAAAAATCATTTCCTTCTCATTAACCCTAAAAAGTCGTCAGTTATTGTATTTGGTACAGCTAAAGATCGTCAGAGGGCCATAGATGGCATTTCATTATTTGTGGATGGACAAAAATTAGGATATAAGGAGGAAGTTAAATATTTAGGCCCAAATATTAATGTTTATTATTATCAACTGGACATGTTTACATGTATGGGTGTTGTCAATATAAATTACTTACTATACTAGATAAATAAATAAATAAATAAATAAATAAATAAATAAATACAACATTTAGTATACGTAACTAAACATAGTTACATCCAGTCACAGTTCACAAATTCGGACACAGTATAAAAATTTTATTTTAATAAAAGTTCCTTTAGGCGTTCTTTGAATTTACTTAACTTGTTTATTGATTTTAAACTTAGAGGTAAGTGATTATAAAGTTTGGGTGCCATAATATGAGGTCCAAGTTTGAACTAATCGGCAAGAATCAATGAACAAGTATTCTGCCTGACGTGTTTTATGAAAGTTTTTAACTTTACACGGGGGAAACTGATTTGAGTTTTTTTTTACATAAACACAGCACCGAAAAATATACAATGATGAAACCGTCAGTATATGTAGGTTCTTAAATAACTCTTTACACGAAGTTTGAATATGGACTTTAGAGATGATTCTGATAATTCTTTTTTGTATCATGAAAAGGTCTGAAATAGCAGTATCATTGCCCCAGCACAAAATACAATGATTTAGACGGGACTGTACAATCGCATAATAAAAAGATATTACTACTTCTGGTCTGACAGAGAACATCAGATGTCTGACAACAAAGCACAGTGAAGAGAGCTTGCTACAAAGTTGGAATATATGTGTGGTCCATGTGCAATTTGTGTCTATAGTGACTCCTAGGAATTTAACTTTATCAGATTGAATTATTGTGTTAATTTTAACTAACATGCTTTTGTCAGCGTTATGTCCCCTACTAGTGAATATTACAGTGTGCGTCTTAGAGCTATTTAACGCCAACTCATTATTACTGCACCATAAATTCATGTCATTTATGGAATTCTGAGTCTGGTTTTGTAAGGACAGAAACGTGTTATTACTTAGAGTGACTGAGGTATCATCTGCTAAAAGAGTTAGATGTTGATGACTGACATTAGAAGCTATGTCATTCACGAAAATGATAAAAAGTAGAGGCACTAGGACACTATCTTGAGGTACTCCTGTATTTAATTTAGACGACTCGGTTTGTGTATAGTTTCCGTTTCTTGAGATATAATGTACTCGTTTTGATAAATACGAGTTTAACCAATTATGTGCTGGACCTCTGACACTATATCTGTGAAGTTTACTGAGTACGAGCTGGTGGTTCAGGGTGTCAAAGGCTTTGGTTAAGTCATAGAATATAGTAATTGGTTTGTTTTTTTCATCGATCGTATTTAAAATATTAGTATAGAAATGATAGATCGCATCTTTAGTTGATCGGCCTTGTCGGAATCCAAATTGATTGTTGCTTAAGATATTGTTTCTATTGAAAAATGATACGTCGCGATAAAAACATTTTCATATATTTTGGAAAACACCGAAAATAACGAAATAGGTCGATTGTTACATGTTTGCTCAGTCACCTTTCTTATGAATTGCTATTATTTTGCAATTTTCAGTTCTTCATGGAAAATACCATGGATAAAAGATATATTTATAAGGTAAGCCAGGGGTACTGATATTATAATATTTTTCAAAATAGAGCAGGGTATGTCATCATAACCACACGAGCTTTTCTGAGTTACTTCTTTTATTATATTAGTAACTTCGGACAAAGTGGTAGGGTATAGAAACATGGAGTTTTCCTGTAACGGTACTTTAAGAGGAGCGTTA
Source organism: Rhamnusium bicolor (assembly GCA_029963845.1). Classification (NCBI taxonomy): domain Eukaryota; kingdom Metazoa; phylum Arthropoda; class Insecta; order Coleoptera; family Cerambycidae; genus Rhamnusium; species Rhamnusium bicolor. Next base: position 63,257 of record JANEYF010000481.1, read on the forward strand.
GTATCTATTTTTGCATGTTTAAGGATTTTCTCGACCGAGTCAAGAAAAAACTTATTAAATACTTCTGCCTGCTGTCCACTGTCAGTGACAATATTATCACGAGAATCTCTAATGGCTTTACATTTACTAGATGCTGTTTTTAAATTTACTTCCGATTTAATAATAAACCACGCAGTTTTACATTTATTATTATAATTATTCATCACTCTATCATTATGTGAGATTTTGCTATTTTTAATTAAATTTTCCTGTGCATTCTTTAGTACTTTGTATTTTTCTTTTAAGTGAGGGTCAGTTGTTTCTTTCATTAATTTGTGAACATCTCTTAATAAGTTTGCATGGTCAAGAATTTCTTTGCTAATCCAATTATTTTTATTGTTGCTGTGGAAAAGTTTTGGAAATGCCTGATAAAAAGTATACGAGATTTTGTTAAAAAATACTGTAAACTTTTTTTTATTAACGAGTTCAGTTTCAATATCCTTCCAGGTTTCCGCAGATGCAAGTTTTATAAAATATTCTGTATATTCAGCAGTGTATTTTCGTTTATATACATATGTACCCATATATTCATGACTTGTAATTTCGCTTATGGCTACTTTCGCGTCATGATCAGAAAAATGTGTGCTTAGAAGTTAAGTTATCAATTTCCTTGGTGAATATTTGTCAATTATGGTCTCAGATTGCACTATGATTCTTGTGTAGTCATATTGGTGAATCCCATATGATACAAATAAGTTTTTTTGTTAAAATTACATTTTTATTAGCGGTTGCGGCAAAATCAATATTATAATCACCACATACAAAGAGGGCTCCCTTGTATTGTGCGGAGTTGTTCAACACTGTATCCATAAGAACAATTTCAAAATCTGAATTTGGTGACCTATATATACAAACGATTCTATCCAAATATACATTTACGTCGGATTTTAAATCTATATAAGCATATTCAAACTGTTTTTCGATTACATTACTAAAATGTTTACCATTAAAATGAAAGTAGTTTAGAGCAAATATAGCGGCAACCCCCCCCTTGATAAACATTACGACACTAATAATGTGCTAGTATATATTGGTTCAAATTGACATATTTAAGTTCATCTTCATTTAACCAAGTTTCTGACAAACATGCAATATCAGGATAAACTATACAATTTAATAGTGTATAATGCATCGATTATACCTCTTAAACTTCTAATATTTCGATGAAAAACACGTAATTTCTTGTTTGTCACTAGCATATGTCGCGTTGATGTCCACGTTAGGTTTGTTAGTCATCTAAACTAAATAATTAGAAAATCATACTGTTTACTTAAAAGTATATATGTTAACAGACACTGTCTTATTAAAAAACCAAAATTATGTTATGCGGTTCTATTGTACTGGCTATATTATTGTGATGTCTTTTCTGGCCCGTGTCTGGATCTCAAATCTTCCACTAGAATTCACCAAGTAAAAAATTCATGTATTAGATTTATTTTCGGTTTACATCGTAGAGCATATAACCAGGTATTTATCAGAAATTGGGTAGTTAAAAGTGCATAACCGTAGAATTGTCCATATGGCTTAATTTAGTTATAATGTTTTGATAAAAGAAAACCCTGTTTATTTATTTTCTAAACTATTGCCAAGAGTTAATTTTCATCAGAGGGAACTGAGACATATCGAGTATCGACCAGCTTACGATACCTCGACATTCTACAGCAATGTTTCAAAGATACTTTTCATATGAAGCAGTAGCCAGTTACAATTCTCTTTCAAATAATCTAAAAACCTCTTCAAAATTAACCTTAAAGAAAAATCTAAATAAATTATTTCTTGTAGACCAGTGACTTTCATTAATTATTTATTAGTTTTATTTTTTAATAAACTGTTGTAATTTGTTTATTATCATTTAGTTACAACTTTAATACTTTTTTTAATATGTTTTTAAAATGTTGTAATTTTTTTCTCTAAATGTTGTAAAATTGTAAATTGTCTTGGTTAAGTGGTTGAACAGCATGTTAGAAAATAAAACAATTTTAAATTCTACCGAATTAGAGCGGACCAGATTTTTTGCTGCACAATTTTCATACTTCTCCTTTAAACAATATTATGTTTCTCTCTATCTTAATATAAAGCAATATGCTGCATTTTGAACTGACCTGTGTAAAAAAGTGATTAAAATATACACCATATTATACTGCGTTCATTCATATGAACACATAAAAAACTGTTTACCTGGGCTTGCAGAGCGACCCTTTGTCTTAAATATAACACATATTATTTTTCGGTAAGGTTATGGGAATATATTGGTCATAAACAATTGAAGACCTCCCTGGAAAAAACTTTGTAACCGACATTTCTGCCAAATCACCAAACTTAGTGGAATAATGTTAAATCTGACCTAAGAAGTACGTTGGCAATTTGTTCCCCCGGTAAAAATGAATATTTAGTGGTGGGGCATACGTGTGACTTTGCCTGTTCGTGGAATAACGTTGTAACTGTTCCAAAATAGGAGACGCATGTAAAGTTGTTTTGTCGCCGGTCGGTCTAAAATCGTTAAATAAGGGCAAAAAGAGGAAAGTTAACATCACAAAATGGAAAGATAACGAGAGACGAATACTAAGACAAGCAGGGAAAAGTTATGTGACAAGGAAAAGACAAAAAAAACCTGCAAAACTAGGACCTGTTCTGTGGAAACACAGTGCATCTTTTCCAACCGAAGAAATCCACTACAGCCGACAAAAATGTGCGAAGATGTGCTTGTCTTCTGATCTCAATATTCAGAAAATGTTTGAATTATTTCACGAAAAGTACAAAGAGCCTAAAATAAAACTACATTTTTACAGAGTTATGAAGACTTTAATCTTCATTTTGGTATTCCCCAATCTGATACTTATGCGAGATGTGATCTATTGTATACTAAGTTAGTAATTGCGGAGAATGAAGATAAAAGAAAAAGTATTAAGACAGAAAGCGAATTACATCACAGAAAAGCAGAGCAAACTTACCAGACCTTAAAAGAAGATACAGAGCGTTCAAAAAATGATCCATCAATAGTAGTGATATGTATGGATCTACAACAGGTGCTCTTTTCTTCTACATTGACTCATAGTAATATTTTCTACCAACGTCAGTTCTCAACATATAACTTTTGCATACATAATTCTGCTACCAAAGATTGTGTAATGCATGTTTGGCATGAAACAGTCGCAAACCGTGAATCTGCGGAAATCGCCTCGTGCCTTTGTCATTTAAATTTCCCCTTTTTAAGCCGGTTGCAAGTTATGAGTTGAGGTCTTTAATCATCTGGTCTGACAGATGCGTTGCACAAAATAAAAACTTCAAAATTATTGTACTTTTGCATCATTTAGTTTTGTGGAACTTTTTCACACAAATAGAACAAAACTTTCTATGTAGTGGTCACAGCTTTTCACCTTGCGACAGAAATTTCGCACTCATCGAAAAGCAAAAAAAAAGTTGCAAGAATACTCCTCCCTTTCCAGTGGGTAGAACTTATAGCTAATGCACGTCCTTCTAAACCATTTCTTGTCAAGTTAATGCAACAATCAGATTTTTTGGATACTTCTCTACTTAAAAAGGAAACTGTCCGACCAAAAGAATTTCAAGTTACAGAAGCAATGTCATTGTTATTTAAGAAAGATGATCCAAAATGTGTGAATGTAAGGAAATCACATTCTTTTCTTATGCCTTGGAATACTTTTACAATAAGAAGTACAATACCTCCACTAACTAGAATTGAAGACTTGTCAGTATTATACATAACGTCAATTCCACTTAAGCCTGACAAAAAAGCAAACATAGTTGATATGGCAAGTATATAGAAGACGAGGAAGCAAGAAATTTTTTCCAACTGCTGCCTAGCGACGAAGAAATAAAAAAAATAATAATGTGAATTACATTTACAATTTACTAAATTTTATTTTACTTTTGTTTTGGTTTGTATTTTAGTACTTAGATTTTGAAAAAGCAAATATGTATCTATTACTTTAAAAATATGTTACTTATGTTAGTAGTAAAACGTTGTAACTGACCACTTACAACGTTTTTCCAGAATATTAATCTTTTTTTGTAATAAAATAGAGTTCTTCTTAAATATATGTTTTTTCTTGTATCCCTTGAGATATTTTGATAATAAAGTTTAAATTAATATACCCAGAACTAATAAACTTATAATTATAAAAAAGAAAACAAAAAATCATCTTTCCTGAAAATAAGTTATTTTGTCGATTATAACGTTATTCCAGGGAGGTCTTCAATTAGGTTTAATACTTACATATTAATATTAGTCGTCGAAAACAATTCAATTTATAACGTAGGTAGGTTATTCATTAATTCAATTTATATTAAAACACAATCTACAAACGTCCAACTACTACCCATGCCTATGAAATAAAATAAATAATGAAAATTGATTTAACGGCTATCGGAACTTTGCACTTGTGTATATCTGCCTGCCGTCTGCACCAATCATCTGCGCCCATTTTGTTTCCTATCCTGGCTAACGCTGCAAAGCTTATGTGAATAGACTTTACATCAATAATTATTTTGTGTCGTATACTTCACCTAGTTAACGGTATATTCCGAAAATAAACTAAACAGGGTGATTAATAGAAATAGCACAAACATACAGAACCATAATAATAATAATGTCAGCGGTCAAGTGATCAAGCCAACTTTCTATTTTAAGGATTAAAAATTGCGTAGAATCGAAATGCATTGAATCCTTTAAGAGCAAATATCTCCAAAACGGGTAGAGATATCGAAATTAAACAAGAGTCACTTTTTATGTAAAGAAGAACGCTCTTAATTCTGCAGGTAAAAAAAATAGCTCGATTTATTAAAGTATAACTAGCACCTTCTATGAGCAACATTAAAATTAGTTGCAAATTATTATTTTTCACGCCTATAAACGTAGAGCTGCAAATTTTCAAGTTGACACTATGAAAACTTTCACAATTATTGAGTAATATCAAAATAAAGTTCTAACTTTGAACACCGTGTCTTAATCCAGCAACATTTGTGTAAGGCATGTTGGGCCCAATCGTTATATTTTGGTCTCCAGTATCTCTAGTTTCGAGATTTTCCATTCTTAATAAATCACCCTGTATTTATTTGAACGAAAAGCATTCTATTTGTCAATCTCTCCTCCTGTGAAAGCAAATAAATTCCATTCATAGAAGTGGCGAGTAGTGTAGGCCGAAACATTAATTGTATACCATCTTGTAAGGAGAGATGGTTTTGAGGAGAGGAACATCGCTGGGAATATGGATAACCAAGATAGATCGCTGTACGCAAACTACAGCAATTCATCTGCTAAAAAGTAATTGAGATCAGATTCTCTGTTTCACGAGTACATACAGAGGTTGACAATTGCAGTGATTCTCGACAACTATCAAAGTCAGAAAACGGTAGACATTTATACTAAATTTATCTATTCAGTAACAAAGTATTTAAAATCTTGTTCTTTGTACAGTTCGGTGTGCAATAAAATGATACAATCATATATTCAGGAAAATGATGTGATGTATGCAGGGTCCGGCAGCTACATAAGGCATTTTTTTTGAAATCTACTCTAGGTACAAAAAAAAAGCCAATAAATTTTCTTTAAATTTTTGGGCAGATTTTGAAAATGTGGTTGAATCTTTTCGGAACGAGCACACAATTGTTCAGCACACTACAATTTCGTTTTCTTTTTTTTTAATGAATTGCTTTATATGTTTTTGCTGATTTTCCTTATAATTGAGATCGGAAGGTAGCAATAAATTTCAGAGACGACTTTTACGTAAATATATTAAAGTAAATATAACACCTAATGAAACATTTCCAAACTATATGAAATGATAAAATGTTCTTATGTACTATGCAATAAATCTGTTTTCTTTATAAAAAAGGGAACCAAAAAATTAAAGGTTTTTATCAGGTTGAACGACTTACAGATATAAAAAACAATTACTTACTAACGACGGGTCTCATTATTAGAGCTGTCCGAGGTCACCTGGCCGACAGAGCCGTCATATGACTTATATGTTTACATCATATCATAATACTTGAATAAGTACAGTAAATGGAAATAAATTTTAACAATAATGTTACATTTTATAAAAATTTGTATAAAACTCACCCCTTTTAAGCAGACTTATGAAGCGGTTTTTTGGTTGTCGTCATCACAAAGTGGGGAAGATCTATAGTATAATAGCATCAGGTATGTTTCTACAGCTGTCTCCGTCAGCGATGTTCGCTTTGGTGAAAAAATATGTTTTGTATTTTGAAAATGACCATTCGACATCTACGGATGTAATACAGGCATAAGTAAAACAATCTGTGAACTCACTTAACGAAGTTGTAGATGCACCATCACAAATTTGTCTTAATTTGCTAAAATCAGGATCTTTCTGTAATACACTCTCGAATTTTTCACTAACGCGATTATTTTTTTCGTCATTTATAGCCTGTAGCTGTGTATTTACGTCGTCCACTATTTGCAGCGATTCCACTAACGACAACGAACTATTTTGCAATTTTTCTATTGCGTCGTGTAGTCCTCTATAATTGTTATTAATAGTTTTTAAATCTGTTTCAAGGGAAACGTCTTGAAAGCTTGTCTGGTTTTCCTTAATAGCTGCAGCCTCGTTAGGGTTGAACTGTAGTATCACAGCTTTTATTTGTTGAAAATATTCAGCATATTAAAAAGCCGCTTTCAACCACGTTCTTCAACGTGTAAGAATCGGCTCTGGTGGTTCAGGGATACCAGAACACTGTCTGTGAAATGCTCGAAGCCGTTTAGGAGATTTGAGAAAAACTTTTTTTGTATTTGCTATTAATGCATCTACCTCTGGAAAACATTTTCGAATCGTTTCTGCCACAAGATGTAACGCATGCACTTTACACGTAACATGTAAAAACCTACAATTGTCTCTTTGAAAAGAACGGCCTACCATGCGCATTGTCGCAGCACCATCAGTCACAAACATCAATACTTGACTTGTTGAAAGTTCAAATTTTTCGAATGTCTCCAACACCCCGTAATTATTTCGCCAGTACACGCAGTTAGTCTTTTACTAGCTAGTAAAAGTGAAAATGTTAGTTTAAGAGGGCCCAGTACACGTACTATAATATTTAAAATAGAATTTTTTTTTACAATCTGTCGTCTCGTCAATACATAACCAGAGCCGTGTATTTTTTAATCCACATTTAATCCTATTTACAATGTCTTCACGAACAGCTGGAATATATCTACGTAACGATGTACGACTTGGTAAGTTCACCTGGGGATTGTATTTATTCCAAAACTCCCGAAATGGTTGTTTATCCAGTATGTGTAGCGGAATATTACAGGCTATTAACATTAACAATAAATCAAACATAAACTGAGTTGTCAAAGGCATACCATTTTTTTCATTTTGATGTTGCACGGTGTTGATATGACGACGACAATCTGTTTTGTGCCAGCACATTAAGTCTTGATTACAAACTTTACAAATTATTTTACATCCGTCATAGAATAAATCCGGAAATTCACCGATAAATTTATTCACTGTGTCCGCGTACGGTCGTTTTTTACCCTTTGGTGTGTTTGACATTATGTATAATTTATAGGTACAACCTCACGCATTAACCTTTCAAATAAGACTGCAGCGTAAATCACTTCTAAATCGGCACGTGTGACGCCATCGCAAGACCGTGGCTGTACCCCAGCCACCTCGGACAGCTCTAGTGATTAATGATGATGTCAAAATTTCACTATTTGACTAATAAATCAAAAATCAAAGGTAACACGATTTTGTTAAATTGTAATATTTTGCGATTTGTTGTATTTATATTTAACATTTTTAAATCATATAAAGATTTTTTGAAATCGCTTGGGACTATTGAATTTATATGTAAAGGTAACATTTAATCCAAATACTATGGGCAGAAGCGTGATTTTATTCTACTGAAATTGCTATAAACAAGGATATCGTAAAGGTGTCAATTTTCGTCAACCAACCCACCATATTGGAACTCAATTGCGTTCCCCGATTGGATTTGTGATGCTATTTCTTTTTATACATATATCATTTCTATGCTTCGGGCTATTGAATACGTTTATCATATTATCATATGGTAGGCTGAAGATATCTAAACATTATTTTTTTCAAGGAAGAAATTTTATTAATTTTGGAAGAATGACAAAATTTCATAGCGATGAATATTAGCAATCGGTTACTATTTACATTTTTAGTTCAATTGATCAAAAATAAAAAATGCAAAAGGCCAAATTTTATAAAAATATAAACTTGTTAAAATCCAATGGAACTAAAGATAGTTTTCTTAATTAGAAATCCGAATGGTTTTTGTAGGGCTGCGATAAAGAATATTTTTTGACTAAATGTGTACATACCTTGAAATCGTTATATTAAGACAAAGTCATCTAAAACTAGTTTACTCTATTCTTGAAGTAAGGAACATGCCATTTTAGAACATTTTTTAAAAGTGGAAAAAGCAAAAGTATTATTTAATTATCCTTATACGGTGTTAATTATTTTGCAATTTAATTAGAAGTTTCGGTATTAAAAGTATCAAGTTTGCAGGAGCAAAAGTTTGGTTTATGTCTCACCGACTGAGTAAACTAAATCCTTGTGTATGTCTAACATGTCTCCAGGAAAACCTTACGGCAGTAAACTAAACATTATGAATAATAAATCAACTTGAAAGTCAACTCAAAGTTGATTTTCTAATAAAGTTGCTAATATAAATAAGAATCTTAAGTATATAAGTAATCCTGGATCATCTATTATTTTCTAATTACATTAATCAGATATTATATTATTATACAGCAATATTCGTCGTTACACTGTTGATATCTACTTTATTTTTAATTTTTTACAGCTTTTGCAGTATAATTTTGTGCTGTTAAATTACAACTCCGAAAAATCTCTAATCCACAACTTTATTCACGCTTTATCCTCTGAAGGAATTGAACAAGACATTTTAAAAAAGTTAACCTTCGATGTCTTTAATTTCACACTGTTTACGTATCTATGTGTTTTTATAATTACCACATATTTAGAGTGTATTCAATATGGCAGTGGATGTAAATGTGATAGCCAAGGCAAATCCGCCTATTATTTTTTTATTATATATATATTTTTTTTTTTTTTTTTTTTTTTTTTTTTTTTTTTTTTTTTTTATATATATTCATTCGCATTGCTATTGGACACCAATAACGAACATCCAGGTCAAGATGACGATCAGTAAGCAATTATTTTTTATAGCTGCAAGCCATCCAATTAACTGATAAAAACCCGAGGGTTAAACCTGTTGACAAAAATCAGTACACCAAACTTCTACTTCTAAAGTACTTCCACTGAATTCCATTATTTTGGCTAGGAAATCCAGGGAATTTCAAAGAAATCCACAATGAACATGCTTAGGAATTCTCAAAAGGATTCCAAGTGGTAAATTACACAAATTCGGAGGTATTGAAACACAGGGTTATATTTTTTTTTTTATTTTAGAAAATTTATATTAAATATAAGAATGTGTCCTAATTATTGTTTCGGTAAAATTAGACATAAATGAACATAATTGCTCAGCAAGTTTCAAACTTTTATCGTATTTTTATCAATAGTTTTTGCCCAAAGGAGCGGGGGGTGTTCCCCCCTTCGGGGGGCGCCCCCCCCAAGGAGGGGGGGTATTAAACCCCCCGGGGGGGGGGTGGGGGGGGGGAAATTTTTTTTTGGTGGTTTTTTTTTTTTTTTTTTTTGGGGGGGGGGTGGGTCTTTTTTTTTTTTTTTTTCTTTTTTTTTTTTTTTTTTTTTTTTTTTTTTTTTTTTTTTTTTTTTTTTTTTTTTTTTTTTTTTTTTTTTTTTTTTTTTTTTTTTTTTTTTTTTTTTTTTTTTTTTTTTTTTTTTTTTTTTTTTTTAACAAAAACATTTTTTAAGAACACATGTAAAAGGCATTATATAAATTAAAAAATAGATTCTAAAAATAAAATAGGATAAAATGAAAACAATATTTTTAATACATTATTATCATGTTAGGATCGAAATAGTTACTATTCATTACAACAAAAGACGGGGGAAAAAGTTTATAAGCACATTTATAAATAATTCAAAAAACAGATTCTAAAAATAAAAACAAAATAAAATAATGAAAATGTTTCCTCTGGCAGTGAGTATGTTCCATCAAGTGATAAAGAAGGAAACAGTGATAAATATGAAATTCCTGAGAAAATTTTTAAAAAACTTGTAAATGAAGGGTTACTAGATATAATAAATAGTTACCTTGAAAATAAATTATCTATCATGGCCGAAAATGAATTAGTTTTAGATGGCCGCAATGATGTCATTTTTCAGAAAAATGGCAACATTAGAAAAAAAATGTTTGATCTAAAAAAAGCAAGTTTCTAGAAAATGGAAAAAGATCAGCAATTGCAAGAGACCGAGGAGAAGAATATCTTTCCCAAAATAGAAACCTTATGCTGAAAATGAAAATAGAACAGTGACTGTTGTGCAAGGCAAAATATAGATTGAAGTGCAGTGAAAAGTTTAACCTCGAAGCCAAAAGGCTATTTTGAAAAATTGTTATTATTTGGACATTGACTCAAAAATTCTCTCTTATTTAATAGTACTGCGTTAACACTACTTGCACGTCGCATCATATAGTTAACACTGGTGGTTCTTCTATAGGGTCATTTGGTCAATGACCTCCCACATACAAAGAAAAAATAGAGGTATTCATTTTCTGAAGTTTAATAAGATATAATATATATACATATAAATATATATATATATATATATATATATATATATATATATATATATATATATATATATACACATATTTAATATATATATATATATATATATATATATATATAATATATATATAATAATATATATATATATATTTAATACTCTTAAAAAATATATTAAAGTTTCTAGTTCATTCTATGCACAATACTATCAAATATCTAGATCGCAGGATTTCGTATCCCCCCCGAACACCGAACCTCTACATTCATATTCATTACATTATTCATTTATAGAATTTAAAAATCTTGGGTCAATCCACAACTTGTCCTCAAATCTAGCTACGGACCGAATTTACAACGAATTAAAGTGAAATAGACTTATGCGCGAATCGTCAGAAAGCAAAAGAGACAGAAAACACTGGCGGAGACAATGTCCCTGACACATTTTACGGAAACGGTAACGCACGAAGTTCAGTAGAGCAGTGAGCAGTCTTAATGCTGACTAGGTACGCGTTGGTCGGTAAATTGTGTCGCGTTGTTTTTAATGTTTTTATTTGTGAACATTTTATTAGTAAATCTCTACTTGTCGTGAAATTAAGTAAAACAGTGTTTTTGGTGTTTACTATTAAATATGAGTGTTGTACAAAATATATTAAAACTGAAAGATGGACATAAGTTGGGTTATGAATAAAGTACGAGTAGTTTTTCTGTTTAGATGCGTTTTAGACGGTATTGTATGTGAGAGATTTCGGAAATTTATTCAGCCTCAAGGAACGACATCGCAGCATTTGACAGATGTAATTTTAAAAGAGTTAGAATGTCTGAAAATTAAAGAAAGTCCTGAAAAATTGATAGCACAAAGTTACGATGGAGCATCAGTAATGAGTGGTGCTTTTGGAGGTGTACAAGCCAAAATTAAAAAAAGTTACCCTTCAGCAAATTTTATTCATTGTTACGCTCATCAACTAAATTTAATTTTACAAAAAGCAGCAAGTCAGTATAAAAGCATAAAAAGTTTTTTGCTAATTTACATAGCTTTTCTTCATTCTTTGGAAAATCGCCAAAAAGAACTGCCGTGTTAGATAATGTTGTTAATGTGAGATTACCTAAAGCGGCTCCAACATGATGGAATTTTAATACAAAGTGCATAGAGACTGTTTATACCTATCGAACAGAATTATTAGATTGTTTAGAAAAAATCATTGATAATGAATCAGAAAACAACACTCTAAACCAAGCTATTGGTTAAAAAAACTACTTACAAAATGAACAATTTCTTTACTGGTTAATTTTTTTTATTTAGTTATGCCTCATTGTGATATATTGTTCAATCAATTACAAAAATGTAATATCGATGTCATAACAGTAAATAAGTGTATTGGCGTTTTTAATAGTAAAATTGAAGACATCAGAAATAAAATTTTGAATAACTATTTGGAGGAGACATCCATGCAGTCTGCCCAGAGATGTAAAACGGAAGAATCAAAAAGGAGGATTTCATTAGAAGTTTGTGATATAATCTGATAAAACAGGTTTGGCTTCAGTAATCATTTAACAGTGTCTCAGTTATTTCACGCAGATCGATTTAAAGATTATAAAAAAAGCTTTCCTCAAGATATGTTTAAATTAGTTAAAACGGAGTATTCAGTCATAAATCATTTGAAACTTAAAGCTGAATTAGAAGTATTATATAGCCGAGAAGATTTTTCCAATAGTGAAGGTGCAGTTGCTTTGTTACAGCTTTTTATTAACAATAATTTGTGCAATAATTTTTTCTGAAAGTGTCAAACTGTTAAAAATCTTATGTACTTCCTATGACTACCGTCGAAAGTGAACGTTGTTTTTCCACCTTAAAAAGAATAAAGACATTTTTAAGAAATACCATGGGTCAGAAAAGGTTATCTTCTTTAGCTATGCTTACCATAGAAAGGGCATTAATAACGAAGATAAAAGACTTTAATAAAAAAGTAATTGACCACTTTGCATCTGAAAAAGACCGGAGGATCGATTTGGAATTTAAATCAATTTAAATGGTAGGTAATACAGTAAACTTTTCTAATTGACCTCCCTATCTCTTGACCCACGAACCGCCACTGATAGTTAATATAAAGACTCCGAAACAATATTCGTTCGTGTATTCAGTTACTTACAATAGGCAAACAATTTTGGTATTTTGTTCATTAAATCAGCTTGGCAGAAAAATGTTGAGGTCATTAAAAAAATTGAAAACTGGTCAATCTGCTACTTTATTTGATAAAATAGAGAGTACTACTCAAACAGGCCACATCAGCTATGGACTAAGAACATATAAAAACATTTACAGCCGCACTATTTATGGAATAAAAATTACCATAATATGTTTCTTGTACCTCATCTCAATATAACTCAAAAATACAAAAGTACATTAAATAATGCGAAAACAAAAATAAAAAAGAGTTTCAATATGAGCGCAAGATTTGAATTGCGCGCCAGTTTGGCTGTCATGATATTAGAAGATTATGACATGCCAGGTCGATAGGAGGCAGATGGGAGTTAGTAAACATGGAGAATTACTCGATAGAACAATGCGCCCTGATTGTTAAACATTATTATCAAAATGGTGAAAGTTTGATTGCCACGATTCGTAAAGTGCCTCCAATTTTCGATCGAAATAATGTTCCTCATTCATTTACTGTGAAAAGAATAATCGAAAAATTCAAAAGTACTGGTTCGGTTAGTGATGTGAAACACACGACACGAGCTCATAGAGGTCGTTCAGAACAAAACATCACGGCAGTTCGTGAGAGCGTGACCGAGAGTCCAGGGACATCGATTTGTCATCGTGCACAAGAATTGGACGTTACAACAACCACTCATCAGCGTATTCTCTCTAAAGATTTGCATCTCCATGCCCACAAAGTCCAATTGACTCAACAATTTCTGCCAACAGACCATGCACAGCGAGTAGAGTTCACCAATTGGATCCTTGAACAACAAGAAGTGAATGCAGATTTTGCAGGCAAAATTATTTTCAGTGATGAGGCCCAGTTTCACTTCGATGCGCGGTGGCTTCGTTAATAGGCAAAACTGCTGCATTTGTGCTTAGAAAATCCACGATGATTCATGAGAAAGTAATGCATCCAAAACATGTCATTGTTTGGTGTGCATCGTCGTCTGGAGGAAGCATTGGGCCGGTTTTCTTCGAAGACGAGGCAAGCAATGCAGTAACGGTGAATGGCGAACATTTTCGAGCTATGACAACCCAGTTTTTTGTGCATTAATTGGAAAATATTGCTCTCGACGATATGTGGTATCAGCAGGACGGTGCCACTTGCCATACCGCCCGTGAAACATTGACGGTCTTGCACGAGTCTTTTCCTAGTCGTGTCATCTCTCTGTTTGGTGACCAGAATTGTTCGCCACGCTCTTGCGATTTAACACCTTTGGACTGTGGGGTTATTTGAACTCAGAGGTTTATGCCAACAAGCAGGTGACTACCGAAGCATTGAAGGCCGAAATTAGACGCTATATCAACGAAATACCGCCACATGTATGCAACACCGGTATTCAAAATTTCGCTAAAAGGGTGCGCATGTGCTAGCAAAGCCGTGGTGGTCACTTACCAGATGTTTTGTTCCATACATAACTGCCAAATGTCTACATTATAACTCAAAAATATTTCAATACTTTGCAACAGAAAACCATGTTTTATTGAACCTTGAAATATTGCGCTCTTATCTTTATTTGCGACAAATTTTTGGTAAAACTTACCTAATATGTTAATATTTTTTCTACGAAGTTACTCTTTTCATTTGAGCATCTGAAAATTGGACAAAATGTTAAGGAACATATAGAAAATTAAAAAGCAGTTTTTGACTCAACAACGAGATGGAGAGATGCCTTTTGTTAATAAAAATAACTGTTACGTAACTTCGGATTTACAGCAAACACTGCCACTTCCGAAACTTAGGGCTTTTAATTTGAGGCAAACATTGCCACATACTTTTGATGTGCTTTGTTTAACTTCTGCAGGAAATAGACCTTTTTTATTTGATTGGATAAATAATGTGGGAAACAGAGGATGCTGTAAAATAGCAAATTGTTTGTATATGTTTTGCCATTGTGTCGCAGTATTGTTTTTATATTTGTTATTTGTAAGTGTTGTTATTTATTGCTTCACGTATGTAGTTTGTGTATTTGTTTATATTGTATTGTATTCATTTATAATATGCATGTATGTGACAACTAACATTTGCATAACATTGTACTTCTGTTTTCTGAAATTAATAAATAATTCTATTCTAATCTATTCTACTGGTTTCGTGCTATACTTCGAGATGGGGCAACTAATATTAAAATAAATTAAATAGTCAAGTTAATCCATATTTACAAAGATGGAACTAGAATTATTCGAGAAGGGTCGAGAATGTTCAGGAAAGTTCTAGACCATACATACATTGAACGAAATATAAAGCACACAATTGGTCCAGGAGTTTAGTCTTAATTGGGAACTGTACAAGTAAAGAAGATAGTAGTTAGAGATTATAGTAGTGATTTCAGAGTGTTTAATTGTGATTATAGTTAAGTCCTTCATTAAGTTATTTGTTAATTTCTAATTAGTTAATAAAGTAGTAAGAACAATCGACGAATCCACAGTTTGAAGTGTTTGTGTGGATAGCAACCACGCAAAAATATTTATTATAGAAATAAATAAACATAATTTCGCCAATCCAAAAGATCAGAAAATGCCATAGAGCTAAGGCAAAAATATTACACAGCAAATAGTGGACTTTATTGTAATGAATCGATACATAATTAGTAATGAATCGATACGTAATTAGTAATATAGGGCGAAGTTCCAGAAAAAATCCTATTCTATTTAACAAGAGTATAAATTAACCTGGCCTAGAGAAGACATTAATTAATATTCACAAAGTAAAATGTAAATTATACCTACCATATGTTATAATATTTTTTTTACTGATTGCTTAATAATAGTTTTTACATTTCATATGAAATTAAATTGTTCTAGTTCTTTTTTATATTACCGAGAATATGATTATTTTTTTTAATGATTGTATTAAATTTTTTCTGTTTAAAAAAATAGTCAAATTTATATCAATTTGGCTATTGAGCCCTGAGGAAGTTTATTCGTAATAATAAGTGAAATATAGGCAAAGTAGAATTTTGATTTGACCTATCGTTCTGTTGACGACAATTTTTTAGAAGAAAAATAAGTATTTTTGAAATTTAGTGAGGCGCAAATTGTATTCTAAACAACTTTTCTAATGGAATTTTTTCATATCTTGAAACATGAGGGTAGTTTATTACTTTATTAGTCACGATTGATTTATAAAACAACTTGTGTAATATCGATCAACTAATTTTTGATATATCTTGGTTTTACATCAAGGAAAACTGAATCCCTGTGTGCCATTCCAAAATTCGACAATATGTTGTCCATAAAATTTCTTGCTACATCTATCCTGAGATACAGTGTATCTGTAAAGCTGCCAGGATTTTACGATCCACGTATTTCAAATCTGTACTAATCCGTTGAACACAGTATAGGAGGTTTCACGAAATGTTAAGACACTCGAACTACTGTCCAGCCGCGAACGATGGCCCGAAAGCAAGGAAGAGTATTGCCGATAAGTCGCCAGCTTTCTGCGAAACCATATACTAGGATTATAATATCTGTGTCAATGCGGATGAAAACGATCATAAAAATTTGCCATGCATTAATTCATCAACTTTAGTTTCTGATAAATAAGATATAAATAAAACAAATACTCCGAAGTTAGTATGGGTGATATGGATGTAATAACAAATACTGAAATTTTAAAAATATTGCAAGAGATAAGAACAGACGTAAAGGAAATAAAAAATAAATTAGCAAAACATACCGAAAATATATCTCAATTGAATGAGAAAGTTAATAAGTTAGAGGAAGAAAATACAGAGTTGAAAAAAATATTACAAAACACCCAAAGTGAGGCAAAGAAAAATAATATAATTATATTTGGCATAGAGGAAGAGGAAGGAACAAATATTGCAACACAAGTGAAAACAGTAGTAAATGAAACAGTAGGAATCAAAGTAGATGATACTGATATAGATGATATATATAGAATTGGTATAAAAAATAGTGAAAAACCTAGAGCCATAATTTTAAAGCTGGTAAGGTACACTGTGAAGCAAGAGATATTCCATAATTTATCCAAGCTTAAAGGAACAGGAATAAGCATAGCGCATGACTTAACCCCGGAAGATAGAGAAATCCAAAGAATTCTATACAAATTTTATAAATCGGCAAAAAAACATAAGAAACAGACAAAAATTGTGGGCAAAAAGTTGATTATAAATGGTGAAACTTCCCGTTATAAGGATTTAAAAGACAAAGAAAAGCAAGAAGAACAAATTTTGTACGAGAAAAACATAGAAACTATTGGAGACGGTAGACAAAGAGAAAATAGAAGGGAAGGACAAGGAGAAAAAAAGAATTAAAAGAAAACTAGCAAACAACAGCGGCAGGGAAGCAGATTAATACCAGACAGGGAAAAAAGAGGCGCTCATCCAGGGGAAAGTTCATCTGCATCTGCATATAAGTAACAAATTTTATTGTTGTATGTAATTCTCTTTAGTACTATTAAATAATACAAAATATAAAATAATACCTTAAAAACGGATCAATTTATTCGTGATTTTCATATTGAAAATTATAATACTTTTGAAATAGAGGCAAATGATTATACAATGTTTACAGAAAATAATAAAAAAAACCTGTCATTTTTACACACCAATATTAGAAGTATTTCAAAAAACTTCGATGAATTTCAAGCATTTGGAAAAAAATGGATATTAATTTATATCAAATAAATAATTATGAAGTAATTCACAATGGAAACCAAATCAATCAAAATGATGGTATAATTATATATATATTAAAAAGAATTTAAACTTTTCATGTACTCCGATAAAAATTAGTGAAATAAATGCGTTAGAGGTAAAAATAAAATTTTATAATAAAATGATAAATATCTTAGAAATTGCTAATAACTTTAATAATTATTTCGCAGATATTAGAGAAACATTATCAAATAATATTCAATCTAAAAACAGTAACAACTTAAGTCCAGAAACCAACAAAGCATTTACGATGTCAAATTCCATGTTTTTGATGCCAACTAACGAAAATGAAATTTATACTATTATCACCAATTTAAAAAAGCGGGAAAGCACCAGGACTTGATCAAATTAATAACGTGTTAATGAAAAAATGTGTCGATTATATTAAAAAACCTGTTACTTACATAATAAATCAGTGTATTCATACAGGACAGGTACCTTCTAACTTTAAAACAGCCGTTATAAAACATATCTTCAAAAATGGGGACCGCTCAAAAATATCAAACTACAGACTTATATCGCTGGTTTCTGCATTAGCGAAAATAATTGAAAAGGTTATAAAAACGCGGTTATGTAATTATTTACAAAAAAATAAAGTAATTCACGATATGCAATTTGGATTTCGTGAAAATAAATCTACGCAAGATGCAATAACCGTGTTAATTTCAAAAATATGTAATGCAGTTGATGACAGTAAACCAGCCATATGTGTATTTGTGGATTTAGCAAAGGTTTTTGACACTGTGAGCCATAAGCTTTTGCTAGAAAAATTAGAAAACATTGGAATCCGTGGAAATATATTGGAGTTATTTCGAAGTTATTTAACAAACCGAAAACAAAAAGTTATGATCGATGACGTAACAAGTGAGGAAAGAACTGTAACATATGGTGTTCCACAAGGCATAGTTCTAGGGCCTGTTCTCTTTACCATATATATTAATGATTTACTTACCTTATCTACAAAAGGAAACATTATCTCCTATGCAGATGACACTGCAATCTTTTTCCAAGGTGAAAATTGGGAGGAATTAAGACAGACTGTGTCAGCAGATCTAAAAAAATTCAAAGAGTGGTTTGATAAAAACTTACTTACGTTGAACTGCGGTAAAACTAAATATTTGTCATTTACATTGTACAAGAAATACTTACTTGATTTTAACACAATTCCTATCGATGACCAAGAAATCTCTTCTGCTACAAATATTAAATACTTAAGGGTAATGATTGACGGCCACCTACGATGAGATGTTCAAGCCAGTAGTATTATAAAAAAACTTAGATATTTGGTATATAAATTTAGAATTTCAAAAAACTTTTTGACCCTAAAAACACTGAAAGTAGTTTACAATGCTCTTGTGGAATCTATATTTCAATATGGTATAATAGCATGGGGTGGTATAAAAAAGTCATTTTTAATACCACTGGAAGTATTACAAAAGAGAAGAATAAAAATAATGTTCAACAAAAATATGAGATATTCTACAGACCAGTTATATCGTGTGTCGGAAATACTGGATCTAAGACAAGTGTACGCAAAAATAATATTAATATATCTTTTTAAAAATAAAAAATACCTGCATTCTCTAGACTGTAACTACAGTACTAGGCAAAAAAAGGAAAGAACTAGTTAAAACATGTGTAGCAAAAAAAGAGACAGGAAGAAGATGCTTTATTTATTTGAGTCAAAGGTTGTATAATAATTTGCCCCTTAACATTAGAAATACTAATAATCTGCATACGTTTAAAAAACTTGACATTAAGTGGTTGAGGACAAATGACAGGTGTTGTGTGAGCACAATTATGGATTAGTAGTCTAACAATTAATTATCAGAATTCTCTCTATTGGAATTGAGTTAATTATGTAGCAATAATGATTTCCCTTATTATATTATATTATAGTTCATTAGGCTAGTTTTATAACATTCTCTTTACTGGAATAGAATTAATTTTGTAACATTATTAAGTTACTTTTATAACACTTCTATCTGTGTGTATAATCTAAACTCACATCCATATGCAAGTCACCGAACTAAAAATGGACGTAAATTTATATTTATTTGTAATTTAGCATTTAATTACAAATTATGTCTATTGTAAAACATCACAAAAGTTATATATATATAATATTATTATTATTATTATTATTTATTTCATTTACGCTTATTTATGAATGGAATGAAGAAATCACATTATTTCCGCGGGTCTTCATTCCCCGATTAGATAGTATATAAAGGTTGAGTATAAGAGCAAGCAAGCATTTTGGATGTCATAATCCAGAATGGATGAACTCCGCCTGTTCCACAAATCACTAATATTAATGCATGTTGATAGGTATTCTTTGCTCATGTATGTAATATATTGTTGTGGAATAAAG
>JANEYF010000482.1:0-45000 GCA_029963845.1 Rhamnusium bicolor
ACGCTACTTTCGGAACTAAAGATCATACCGGCCTGCCAAAAATCAGCTGAGTGGCTGGCAGGCCAAATGCAGAAGGCGGTCATTCTGGGTTCTCTCCGTCTGCTTAGGGCACACGATTCTGGTATCTACAGTCACTAACCCTGCGGGATGTGGGGAGTGGCTGTAGTTGATGCGCCGGCGCGACCGCTGAGGCGTCGGAGGCCACGGGAGGACTGACCGGCATCGGGAAACCGAAAAAAAAAAAAAAAAACGAATTGCGATTATTTTCAACAACGATAAAGTACATCCCATGCTTAAACTGGAAAAGCGATGGGGTTGGTTTTAAACTGAAAGGACTTATCTCATTCGTTACTTTCCACATAACTTTCCATGTACTATAAGTAGGTTACATAATAATTACTGATGCTTACTTAGAGTTTTACATAAATTTCTGTGTTTAATATTAACGGTGTCCATAATAATAGAAATATAACTGAAACATAATACAACAAAGTGGAATGTTTTATACAATTCAAGTTACAAATAAAATCTAACCAAAAGTTAAATATTACAGAAGGCCGCACTAGTTCTTAAACTAGACGAGAAAAGGTAATTGAAGTAAATTCTATAGTCTAGGTGAAGATCACCGCTAGAAGCAGATAAAACACATCCATACAAAGCGGAAAAAAACACCATCACACATATGCCATGGCACATAATGCTCTATTGGCATCTCATTTAGGGCAGTGCTAATAGCTTATAATAATAATAGTGGCTCACACCCACAGTCAACAGTGAGATTAAACACAATGTGCTTCTGATAACTCCTTCATAGGAATACTTTTCGTGGAAATAAAAATAGGGGTACTTACAGGTGGTCAAACACTATACAACTGAACAATATTGATTTTGCATTAATCAAATCAATAATCAATCACTTATCAGGTACATAATAAATCAGCACACTCGTGCTTTATACTTAACTACCTACTTTAACCGCGCCCGGTCGGGTTCTCCTCCTAAATCTCGCGAACTTGCTTATTTTCGCGGTTTTGTCTCCGCGACATCTCTCTATAAAAGTATCCATTAAAACTATCGAGCTATAGACAATCTATTATTTAATTGTGCAAGTTAGAAATTGCCTAACTAACAGGGCCATAAATAAAGAATTTAATTCTCTTTTATGCCAAATAAGGGATGATCAAAAAGTGGACCGTTACAACAGGCTGGCAAAATGGAAGATCAGACTGGCTAAATACTGCTTCCAGCTAATAAAATCAAGCAGCCTGGATAATTTGTTATGCGAATAACCATGACAACCTATCAAACTATAAGTTCGCTTTTCTTGATTAAATAATACTAGTCCAAGTACACTTCCTTGAAGAATACCAGTTCTATATATCAGGACTCCGTTATATGGCTTGCTCTCATAAAAACTACCATTAAAATATTTTAATTAAAAGCAAAATACCTGCAAAAAGCTGAAATGTTTTGTTGAAACTTTTACAAACATTTATATTGTCGATATAAAGAAGTGATAAATAAGAGTAAATGAACTTGATTGCGGCCAGATTATGGGTATCTGAGAGTCTGACATTTTAGTTAGACAAATTTACGACTGCTTGAATCGTAGTATGGCTACTGTGTTGCGATGTTAAATAAAATGATTTGGGAAGGAGTTCATGTTCATGTTCATTGATCTGGTGAACGACATATTGCAAATACCTAACGCTGTCGATATTACGACAGAATTGTTCCAAGCAGGTCTTCTGGAAACGTCTGGGATGCACTTGGGGTGGGATGTGCTAAAAAAAAAACAAATTCCTAGAAATATTAATTATCACCTTCTGACATGATTCACTGCAGTAAACTGGTAATACTTGTAGAATTTCAGCTCAGGTGATTAGTATTTAAAGGTCTACCAAAGGTTCTTAATTTGTTTTATTCGGCGTTAAATTACACACAATCTGACAAGAAAAGATTGGCCTTTTTAATCAGTAAAGTTCATCAAATTAGTAAAGCCTGTTCTAAATTTCTAACTACTTTTAACATGTGCATCTGTACTTCATCCTTAGCGGTTTCACTAAAGTGTGTTTTAAAGCAACGCTGTGTTAAGCACATGGCAAATTTTGTAACTAACTCTGTAACATCGCTGGGTGACTTCAGTTACACGTCCACATTTGTATGCTCATATGTCTTCGTTTTGCCTCGTACGTGGTCAATCTCAGATGTATACGCGCCTTAATACATAAGGGACCAACTGCTTTACATCATCTCCGAAGGATGGTATATTATCTACACAACCCTCGCCTAAGATTGCATTGCTTCTACGTATACGTTGATATACTGTTTCGACAGTATATCAACGTAAACTGTTGAATATAACGTATACGTTGATATACGCTAGTAGACGGGACGAGGTCACCTAGTTTAATTTGAATTACCAACCAAATTACTGATTGCGACTACTAATATTTCTTATCGAAATACGTGGTTGGACTACGCTCGTTCCTAAAACTGTCGTTGACACCAATAGTTTGGAAGAAACTACGAAGAACCTATGACCTATATATCACAGTCTGTGTGAAAAAGAGACTTAAGCAAGTGTTTTCAATTGTATGGAATAACGTGCCGATAACGAGGAATTCGTCATCTCTCTGTTTTGTTTTTAGATATGTTGTCATTTAATTACATAAAATAACTATTTGTGAGTTTTAATTCAAATTTTCTACATTTTTTGGTTTGTATGAGCGTGACCCTAAAAAGTAAACGAAACAGGTCTGTGGCCTAAATACCGATTCTCCCTTGTATGTGTGTAGCAATATCGTATGTGTGTCGCAAAACACATGAATCCGTAAATATAAAAGTGATGAATTGAGGTTTTCCCTGCAAAAAAAATACGTTTACATTTTTATGCCGATATTCGTATTGGCACTGTATTATTAAATACAACGTTTTATGGGTATTAAATGCGACTTTTCAAAGTTTTATGATATATTATTTATGCCTAAAGTAATTTAAATTTGATGAAACCTAATTTTAGTTGTTTGGTAGAGCTTCACAGTTTCGCGCGGTGAAAATATAATTAGGATTTACTTGTACGGCAGCCCTAACATTAAATATTATAATTAAACTATGGGAAACCTCATCAAAGGGGAAAATATAAAATGTAAAAGTTTACATTGTTGGAAGTTTTATAGTGTGGTACCATTGCCACATACATATTTTTTTAAATCAGATTTTGTTTTTTTATATATATATATTGTTCGGTTAGTGAATCCAAATTCATTTATTACTAAGTAAAATTAATTAAGTGGTTTTACAATTTTATTAAAAAGTTTAAGTAGGCTCTAACGAGCGAGTATTTTAGGATTTTCTCTTTATTAATTATTTCTCAGGCAAAGGGTGTTTTGAGCCAATTCATTCTCGACAAAAATTTAAATTGTTAATTTTTCTTTTCTAAATTGAAACCATAATAATAATAATAGTATAATTACGTAAGTACGATGTACTTTTTCAATATCATCCCAATATAGTTTAATCAATATTGAGTCAATCTAGCGAATTGTTCACATTTGATATTGACCCAATCTTTTCACAACATTAGATTAGTATTGGTCCATTTTGTTGCCATGTTCTACATGGGCTGTGTTATTATAATGGTTTTTATACTGGCATATCCATATCCATTTTCTTTCAAATTTACGAATCTTAAGAATGGTAAATTCATAGTAATGTTTTAGCTGTTGGCGATCAGTTATATTACTACACCTTCACCTTTTAACTTGTTATTATTCATCGTTTGCTAAAATAATGCAAGTTTATTTTTGGGTACTGTCTGAAACTAAAAACTCCAAGATTTCTCTTTCTCTTATATTCTGTAATATTTATGATACAATAAAACTCTATTATAAAATAAAAACATTAATTCCACAATTTATTAAAGCTTATGTTTTCCATGCAACATTATGCTTTCACATTTTAAAAAAACATTTGATTTAATACATATCGAGTGTGCCTAAGACTTTCAACGCTTATGTCTCAATCTGTGATAGCCAAAAGAATTTGAAGTAAGGGCGTAAGGTATGTACAATCACAGACATTTGTTGTCTGTGGTACAATAGATACATAGTATTATTACGTATTAACCGTTTTCCAGTTCCAAGAAAATTATATAAACTTCTAATTTGTTAGAATGCACATCTTCCTCTAGTTTAAATGTCCACATCAAAATTAATTTATAGAGCATAAATAAATGTATGGGCTATTCATTTTGCCAAGGGGGAGGGGATTCGCCTTCTTCTCTTATTCTTATTCCATCTCTAAATTAGACAGTGAAAGCGAAGAAGGTTTTACAAGTAGTGCCAGTTTTACATATTGCTTGATAGAGTGATTCGTGATTTTATTCAGTTATAAAAATACATCTATAAATTCATTCATATAGATTTTTTTTTTTACCTTAGTACTAAGAGAAACTTTTATTTGTACCTGTTTTAAAACTTTGACATTTAAATATAAAAAAGTCGACAGAAAGCGAATATGTTAGGTTATGTTAAAGATTTATTATATGTTGCTGTTACGGAATTGATAATTGAAAACAAATATTAATTAATTATTATAATCAGTCTTATTTATTTTTAACTTTCACCTGATTATGATGATTCTATTTTACTAGTACTGGAGTGTGCATTTTATTAAAAAATTGTAAACAACTTTACTGTTCTAAAAAAGAATTTAAGTTATAAATAATGAATAACAATAGTAAATCAATAACAGAATCATTTCCTCCGCAATTCATTAAGTGGAATATAAATCTTAATAAAAACGATAAAAAAATGCACAATTACTGAAAATACCTATATATTATAATATATACGTATATAAGTTCAAAAATACGTAAATACTTACCTTTCATTTTGTATCCAAATTAAAATAATTTTAAAAATGTCTAATATAACTCAAAAATTCATGAAATCGTTCAACATACACAAATACACAAATATTCTCAAATAGTTTTCAGCTACCAAAACAATACATAAATAAAGAAAATATGGCAACACAGCTTCAGTCATATCATAGGGGGCATTATTTCATTGGTTAATTAACTGGTAGCAATTTTAATTGAATCCAAACTTTTATAAATTTTGTTGTAGTTATTTTTTTTAATCCATGATTACATAAATAGTGTAGAATCATATACAATAAAATGAAATACAACTTTAAATATAGTGGGACATCCCCATTATGCGAACTATGAAGAAGGTTTCTCCGTTTCTTGTAAAATGAGGATAGTCAGAAAATAAAATGGGTTCGTCTATTAGCAATTAACAAGCAACTAAAGTGTATACGATGGAAATGATAAGAATGCAATTCCTTCATAATTTATTGTGCGATAGATTTGAGTTATTTTGTATTCCAGTATCATCATTTATATCAACAATACGAATGTTTTGTTAAAACTTCAATAAAACATTTGAACTCGTTGCAGGTGTATTGCGTTTTATTGAAATATTTTCATGGCAGTTTGTTACATAACAGCAAATCATATCAACGGAGTCTTGATGTATAAACTGGTGTTCTTCAAGAAGGTGTACTTGAAATATTATTGTTTATACAAGAAAAGTTTTGAACAGGTTATTAATATGGGTATAAAAAATTATTAAGGCTGCTTGATTTTAAAATCTAGAAGTAGTCATTAGCCAGTTTTATCACTAAAGCTGTAAATCGTTTCTGTGTATCATGGTCATAGAGTACAGATGTACTTACTGTCGCCGGCATTCACCTTGACCGCGAAACTCTATCTCCAGTCCAGTCTATTATTAGCTTTCGAGTTAAGTCACTTGGGCGTATTGCATATTGTTTTTGTGTTTTTATTTTATTTGTTGTACTGTATTGTTATTAATTTAATAATAAAGCATGGCAGACGTACGCAGGGGTAGAAAACGACCATTTGCTGACAAAGTGAATAAATTCATAGGTGAATTCCCGGATTTATTCTATGATGATGCTAAAATAATTTGTAAAGTGTGCGAGAAAGATTTGATGTGCTGGGATAAGCGTGATTGTGGACTTCACGTAAATAGTGTACACCACAAAAATAAAAAAAATGGCGTGCCTTCGACAACACAGTTTGATTTACTATTAATGCTGATTGCCTGTGATGTTCCGCTGCACATACTCGTTAAACAACCTTTTCGAGAGTTCTAGAATAAATACAATGCCCAGGTGAAGTTACCAAGCCGCACAACGTTATGCAATTATCTACCAACTGTACACGTAGACATAGTAACATGGTAAATAAGATGACATGTGAATAAAAAAATACACGGCTGTGATTATCTGTTGATGAGAAAACATATTGTAAAAAAAATTCTATTTTAAATGTTATGGTACAAGTACTGGACCCTCTTAAACCGACAGTTCCACCGTTACTAGCTAGCAAAAGACTAAGTCAGTGTACTGGCGAAACAATTACCAGGGTGGTGCTGGAGACGTTAGAAAAATTTGAACTCTCAAAAAGTCAACTGTTGATGTTTGTGACTGATGGCGCCGTGGCAATGCGTTTGGTAGGCCGTTCTTTGCAAGAACAAGGTTGTACGTTTATACATCTTACGTGTAAAGTGTATGCTTTACATCTTCTGGCAGAAACTATTCCAAAAGGTTTTCCAGAGGTGGATGCATTAATAGCAAGTACAAAAAAAGTGTTTTTTAAATCTCCTAAACGTCTCCGTGTATTTCATAGCAAGTGTCTCGATATTCCTGAACCACCACAGCCGATTCTTACACGCTGGGGAACATGGTTGCAGGCAGCTTTTTATTATGCTGAATATTTCCAACAAATAAAAGCTGTGATACTACCATTCAATTCAGATGAGGCTGCAGCTACTAAGGAAAGCCAGACAAAATTGAAAGATATTTAAGTTGAGACATCTTTAAAAAATATTGCGAAGAACTATAAACCATTACATGAAAGCATAAAAAAATTAGAAAACAGTGCGTTGTCGTTAGCGGAGTCACTGCAAATAGTGGACGAAGTAAATCTAATGCTACACGTTATAGGTGACGCAACAAATAAGTGCGTTTAAAGAGAAGTTCGCAAGTGTGTTAAATAAAGACACCGGTTTTATCAAATTAAGACAAATATGTGATGGTGCAGCCCCAGATCCGTTAAGTGCGTTCAAAGACTATTTTACGTATGCGTGTATTACATCAGTAGATGTCGAACAGTCGTTTTCAAAATATAAGAATATATTTTCACCAAAGCGAATATCACTCATGGAGACAACCATAGAAACATACCTGATGCTGCAAAATGGCTACACATCTTTTCCATTTTGTGATAAGCAAGCTAGCTCATCAAGCTAGTAAAGAGGGTAAGTTTTACATACATTGTGATAAATTGTAACAGTTTATTGTTTCTTGTATTAGTTAATTTCGCGTACGCCACTGCCCCACGGAACATTTTTGACAGCCCTACTTATCCCTCTCATCTCCAATTGTCATTTTTAATACAACCATGTAAGTACAGTGTGCTCAGCATTACACTCAGCATGTGTATTTCACTGATCCCTTCATTTGCTAGAAAATTAGACCTAAAATAACTTTTTTACTGGTCAATGTAGAATTAACTCAAGTATCTTGCCCTGGATGTCATTTTACTCCCAAACATTATTATAAAATTCATATACGTCTAAATTTTCAAAATTAGGAGAGTATATGCCTACTGTCACCTTACTGAATGAATTTATTGAAAGTGAAACGCGAGAAATTGGAAATATAGTAAGTAGCAAATCCATTTTTTTGAAGATATCTATAAAATATCTTATCACGAGTTATGTAGAAAGTAGAAAGAGAGTTTAGTAATCGTTCAACAAATGACGCCTATAATAATAATACAAAATTGTTCACTAATAAGAAACAACTGAATGAAACAATTGAATGGGCGTGTCACATAGTAATTATTTAAAAATACATAGAACTAACTCGTGTCTTACACCTACAACTGTTCTCTTCATAGCGGTATATACCTTCCGGTTGTTTTCTCTCTGCCATTGTTTTATATAAAAAGGTCCCTACCCGACGAACAAGGCGGAATTTATTTATTTTTTCTTTATATATTATCCACAACAAGTTCAGCCTTAAGTCAACCGAAAGGCTAAGCTAACAGTGTCAAAACCTTTTTTACCAGAGATAAAGTTTAAAATATTTTCCGCGTGAGCTTCCAGGCATAAAATATCGATAAGATAAACTTGTGGGAAGTCAGAATGGTTACACCGCTCGTTTTTTATGTCAATAGATCAGAATAACTACTTAATTATAATCTTTTTACTATACACTATTCCATACGGGACAAAATACTATTTGCTGTCCACAAGAGACCATACAGACAGATAACATTATATTTAACGTATTTGTTTTACGTCTCTAAAGAAAAATCGTTTGATATTCTTTTAAATTCCGGTGTCAAAATATTAAAAAATTTAAAACTTGCACTGAAATATTATTTCTGTTCTGGTGTTAGATATCATGTTCACCAAATTTAAATTGTAGCTTAGATTCGATGGCGGATCCAGGAGCTTCGTAAGGAGTGCAAATATTGAAAAATACCCAATAATAAATGCAGGGCCGTCCCTAACTATTGAGCCGCAGGGGTGCGAAATGTAATATACCGCCTTGTAACGAAGTGATTTTTTTCGTTAATGATTTTCTACTGTAATAAGATCTAAGTGGGTTTCTTTCAGTTTGGTACAGCCTGTATACGATAACTTGTGTTAATATTTCTTTTAAACCCCTTTTTGAATCAAATAAATTTAAATTTATTTTGCCAGTATATGATATAACAATTACTTCTCAAACGTAATTGTTTCAAACCAGTTTATTTTCAGGGTAATCTTAGTCTATTTTATTATCTTGATGACAAATTAATTATTGTGTTTATATTAAATAGATGCTCGCTAAAGCCAAGTAAGAGGAAAGTGTTTGAATTTAATTTAGTTTAATTCAAGGCCAAGTTGAAAGCATTTATTGGTAGATAAATATGTCTGCTTGTTTTTTTAAAATAATTTACAGAATAAAATATGAGTTGATGTATTTTAAATATTAATACATGGCCGCTTTAAATTATTTCTTTTTGGAAACATAGTTTTAAAATTATGAGAACGCGATTCCCAGCCTCAGAATATTTTATAAACATTTATCTATATTAAATAACGGAGGGCATTTGTTTAAGCCCGGTGGGCCAAGCTAGCTCAAATAACGTTTTTGCTACACACGCCACTTGTCGCGCATATTCATGTCACTTTTTCGTAATAATTTGGGCACATGAATAGGGGTTACACAGAATGGACACTTCGAAATTTATGAATGAAATAACTAAAAAAGTTATTTGACCTCGCTGTTGATGCCTTATTGGGCGAACCCCAAAATCTTTGTATATATGAATGAAAAGGGCGTGATGGGGTGGCCTATCACGATTAATTCTGAGTAGGAATTTTACTTCTACCACGTTTTACCCTAGATTTCTGTTTTGTTTTTATTTGATCATTTCAACCTAACCTAAGTTTGTAATATATGTTTATATTTATAATTGATTATGAAATACGATATACATAAATCGTGCAAAGTATTACATGCTAAAATTATGTATCTATTAATATCTTATAATATAAGAGAAAACTTCCGGCCTTAAGAATTAAAAGGCGGATTTGAAATCACTTGTGCAATTATAATAATCAAAAGACAGACAAGTGTGTCTTTCTAGCTTTTTGTGTACTTTGCATTTTCTCAATCAAGTAGGCAATTTAATACAACAAATAAAACATTTAAGAATATGTAAATATTCGTAAATGCACTATATACTGCACTCGACGCGCGATTCGTCAACCAAGTTGGCATTATCTTCTGGAGATGATTAAAATAAACTTATACTAACAAGCTACCCTATTTATTCCTAAATTATTGTCGCGGTTCACTGAACCGTGACCCACAATAACAATAAAGCGGGCTATTTGGGATAGGCCCTCTGTCACTATTCATACTATTTTTACCCTTTATGATTTCCAAGCTTTCAAATGCATCCAATTCAATTTTTGTCTTTTGGATTGCCTAAAAGTTGTAGTGTGTTTCCCGATGAATGAACCAGTCATACCTACATCTTTAAAAATCTTACCAATACCATGGGAGAATCGAAGATCGAATGGAACGGATACAAGTTTCGGATTTTCTCTTTCATTTTGAAAGGTCGAGAAATTTCGAAGCGACTCTTTAAACTTTCGTTTTCTAATTATTTTATCAATTAAACTTACCGAATATCCATTGCTCGCAGCTATATCCGTAATCAATGCCTTCTCTTTTTCAACCTCTCCTTATTGAGGGGAAGCTTAAAAGACGATGGAATAGAAAATTAAAACTCGCCATTTTGTGTTGAGCACAATGGTGAGAGTCCTTAGGGATATATCTTAGAGTACTGGTATCTTTTCTGCATATGACAAATTCTAACTTATTTTCACTATTTCTAATTATTAATACATCTAAAAATGGTAGTTGTCCAGAGTATTCAGTTTCATATGTGAATTTAACTGACGCGAAACGACTGTTTAATTTAGATACAAATTTATCAATATCAGCGACTTTTTTTATCGAACACTGCAAAAATATCATCCACATACCTAAGTCAAACTCTGGGGAAATCCTCATGTTCTTCTTTTGCTTCCGTCTCGAATCTGTTCATGAAGAGACTGGCAATGAATGGTGATAAAGAGTTACCCATTGCTGTTCCTTCATGTTGTTCGAAGAAATTACCGTTGAATCGAAAACAATCTTGTTTCAAGCAAAGTTTAGTGAGTTTAGGATATTCTTTTACATCTTGACTGAAATTGTTTAATTCGAGTAGATCCATAAGGTAGTCCAAGGTCTGTGGTATCGGAACGCTTGGAACCATGAACAAACGTCAAAGGAGATCAAAATGTCACCTTTTTGCAACTGAATATTTTTCACTTTATTAATGAAATCGTTGGAATTAATCACAGAGAAACTAGGTGATACAATAGGTAAATTTTCGAACTCTTCTGTTAACCATTTTGATAGATGGTAAGTTGGCGATTCGATTGAAGACACAATACGACGTACCGACTTTCCTGGTTTATGTATCTTAGGCAAGCAGTACAATCAAGTACACTTGGGTTAGATACATGTAACTTCCTATTTAAAGCTGGAGTAATAAGGTTGTTGCAGGATTTAAGTATATTTCTTACTTCAGTAACCATTTTTGGTAATGAATTTCTAGAAAGTTTTTATATGGGCCATTACCAATCAGATTGTCTACCCTTTCATAATAGTCCACTTTATCTAAAATAACAACCTTATTGTCCGTAACAGCTTTTAAATAAAAACAATCTTTTTCACGCAACCGTTTGATGATTTTTCTGTCTTTTGTAGATTTTGACATTTTATTTACTTTAATGACAATATTTGTTGAGATTTGATTTCTGCAAGCTTCTCTGCCAAATCCTTTGGAGGAATCCGGAAGATATTGAATTGAACTTTCAACACTTGCAGCAATCTCATCTAAAATGTCTTCAGAGGCAGGTAAAGCAAAATTTAATCCCTTGTTAAGGAGATTAATTTCTTCTTTATCAAACGACTGTGAGGAATGATTTTCTACAATGCTGAGAACTTTTTGAGAAACACTTTTTTTGACGTGCTACCGATTAATCTTTTGAGTTTTTTTATTTTGTGACGATATTTTCTTAATAAATTTCGCGTTAATTGATATAAACATGTTCCTCTAAAAGTCACACCATTGTTCATGTTCTAAATTATTTAACTTATAGGTAAGCTTTTTGTAAAGTCCATATGCTTGTAATTCAAGCGTACTTCGTTTACTGTACAGATATTTAATTATTGTTACCCATAACATAAATTGTGCATAGTTTTGATGCAAACGCACTGCTCGTAATTTTTAAAATCTAATTGTGATTAACACAGCATAAAAAATATAAGAGAGACCGCAAATCATTTATCAAACAGATACAAATGATTGGATTGTCACTTTAACACACAATACACACCCACGTCCTTCCGCCTCGCCTATGTTACTACTGACTATTTTTACAATCAATGTTTTAGTTGTCAAGCGATTGCAAACATTTTTATAAGTTATTTGTTCAATCTTGAGCTACTACCAGATACATGTTACATAAATAACTTGCTTTTAATATTGCAGAAAAAGATTTTTAATACGGACACGGTGTCTCTGAAAGGTGTGTACATAATGTTACTACATATTTCAGAGACCCTAATAAAACTACTGACCTCAATTTACCTCGACCCAAAAGTCCTTCGTCAATGTTCTTAAGAAAATTATTGTTTTTTTTTTTAATAAAAAGGAAGCTTTCAGTTATTGATATAAAATTGGGCAAGCTATTATAAAAAACACGATTTATCTCTTAGTCCATTACATTCAACTAGTAATTTTAAACCAAATGTTAAACATGATCACCATTTACACACATACAAAGTCAATTTGGCGGAAACAATTTCGGTAATATTTTTTGGAGTTTCTTTTAGAGCATTTTGAACTTGTCTCCGCATATTTCTTTCGTATTTACCGCAGTGGAATATACCACGGATTTTGAAGTGCCCCATAAAAATACACGATATATCAGGAACACATGACGGAGTATCACGTCCACTACCATTCCATTTATTTCGGAATATTTGATTTAAATGTTGTCGGATATTTAAAATAAAATGTGCGGGTTACCCGTCATGCATAAACTACATATTGATGAAGTAATTATGGTAAATCATTCAATAAAAGATTCCACGTGTTTTGAAGAAATTGTAAATAATTTTCACCGTTCAGTCGATGTGGTATAATCCTCGTATAGTTCTTGACACCATGGATGTTTGGCTGGCTTCATGCCCGATTGCGCGGTGAAGATATTTCCTGTATCTTTAAAGGTTAAATATACATTACTTTGAATTAAATTAAATCAAAAAATTGCCTGATACCCCAGGTGTCCTGGGTTTGATCCCCAGTCGAGATGGTTTTTTTTAATTAGATATTAATTCTAGCATACTCGGATATTGGGTATGCGATAGTTGTCTCTAAATATGAAGCCCTTCCTACATAAGGTACCTGGATGTACATTTAGGGATATAGGTGGTTGTATTACCTGTGGTGTTGTATTAAGTGTAATGTAGATAATCCTACAATAGCTTAAAAATGGTCAAGACAATCGCTTAACATCGCGTTTAACATAATTTTATCCTTCACTATCTCCTAACATCCCATATTCTAGACCATCGCATTGGCTCTCAACGTTTGAGTCACAGGATATCATTGAAAATTCAAGAAATTTTTGTTTGAAAAAAAATGAATTAAACATAACTGCACTTACACTCAAACGCCATTGGTTTTTGTTGCAAACGTAGCCTTCCCGGTGACGGTTTTTATTACATGTTCTCTCTTACTTGCTAGCTACGAAAATGTATTTCGAAATTTTTGGTGGTAATGAAAAAAAATTAAGAATCACTATTCTAGACCAACAATAACCTTAGGAGAATTTGCTCTTTTTATGCCTAAAACATCATCTGCAAAACTGTAGGATTTGGTTCGATACTTACAAGACGGGCAAAAAGCCAACCATTTAGCCAACCAGTTTGAAAATATACACAAGCAAAATTACCCAAACGACGAAGATCATGACCGCAACGAAAATACAATTTCGCAAACATACGGTCATGAAATCCAAATTCCTATGACGGGACAGAAAAATTCTAGCAACCATAACCACGTCCTTATCAGGACTCTCGCAAACAAGAAAGTACCGGGATCGGATGGTATCGATCATAAACTACTTAAGAATCTGCCGAGAAGGGTATTGTCCAACGTACGCACATCACCAACAACACTGCGTCTGCAACACTGGCCTAGCTAGTTGAAGAGTGCGGTGGTGTGTCCTATCTTGAAACCGAAGAAAGACTTGAAAACGGCTTCTAATCATCGTCTGATATTTTTACTATCGGCGGTATCTAATCTGGTTGAAAAGGTGGACCTGAAGCGACTAAATACAATGGGCGTGAAGTTGGCAACGGCCGAGAAGATGGGAAATAAAGCTATTTCTGCTTAATAACTGATCAATTTTAAATTTCTTGATATATCTGTTCAATATTTCCAAAAAAGGATACGACAAACGCCATCGAACAATCAAAGAAAAGTTCGATAAGTATTTCAATTCCTATCGTTGCCGTTGCTGAACGTTTATCTACAATACTGCGATCCCACGACTTTATCGATATGGTAAATTTTCGTACCGTTGCTGGAAACGGCCGTTGCCAACTTCACGCCGATCTAAATACAGCTCAGGACGATTTTGAAATTAACAACTTTCAGTTCGATTTCAAGAAAGGACGCAGCACTACTCAACAGATCGTGAATGATGTCAAGAGGCAGTATAATCTCGACAAGAACACCGCCATGATGCTCTTAGATATTGAGAAAATATTCGGTACCGGTATCATATATAAACTGCACCGGTACGACTTGCCGGGTCGATTAACGAAACTGATACACTCTTACTAGCACGGCCGAAAGCTGCGAGTGAAAGTGAGACAAAACTCTATCGACACTGAGGGCATTAGAGCAGGCGTTTCGCAGGAGTCGATTCTTGCGCCCAAATTATATAACATATACGTGTCCTAACTTTCTGCAGTGCCCGAATACCAAGCTTGTGCTGTACGCCGATGATACTGCTATGTACAGCAACTGCCATCATGCTCAGGCCGCTGGGTAGTTGCGAAAGGCACACATGGTACGGGCGTCGGAGTACTACGCCAAGTGGAAGGTGAAGGTTAACGTCGCCAAGTTGGAAGCTATTGTTTTCACTAGAAAATTTACGAATAATAAAATTAACATCTATTTCGATGGGGGCAGCCAAATTGAGACGAAACAGGACGTAAAATATTTAGGCGTAACTTTGGAAGCGACTTAATTTCGCCAAGCACGTAAACGAGACAATACGAAAAGCCTGTTCTCTGTCCATTAGTCTATACCCCTTGATAGTGGGGAATACCAGACTAAAGATGGATAATATAAAAGTGATTCATACGATGATAGTGAGACCGGCCGTAAATATGCTGCGCCGGCCTGGTGTTCCGCGAGCGCGACGACGTTACACAAATTGTAAGTACTAGAAAATAAATTGTTATGCCTCATAAGTAACTCAATACGATGTACCTCCATATGAGAACTACGAGAACTTTGCAACGACATTGTACCCATACTGGAATATATCAGAAACATTTTTTCAAAGATTATACGAATCAAAGCTCTTTGACAGTCCGCTAATTGCGCTAATCACACAAAAAGTGAGCATACTCTTTTTGCATTAAACATAAATTACCATACCAGACGTTACCAATTTTCAGGCAACCCCTTTAGGTTCGCCCCTCCAACAGAAAAGGAGGACCCACCCTTGTCATAAATGGGGCATCAAAATTTAAAGAATGTTTTTCCTTTCTATTTTTTTTCTTTTTTGTTCGTTTCTGTTGTCTAAATTCGTCAAAATTTTATGCCAAATTATAAGATAACCATCAAACAAAAATAAGCGGAGTTGGACATTCCCGCGCCACCAATCTGGTATTGTTTTAAGGTGAGTTTTTTACTGTGACAGTTTGACTCGTCTACGCAACTTCAAAATTCTAAATTTATCTATATATTAAGTTTTTTGTCAACGACGCATGCTTTTGCATGCGTCATTCATTACTGTTTAATGTTTATATTATACAATATAAATTTTTATGTTTAGGAGTTGCATTTTGTTAATGTTTTAGTTTTAAGCCCCGTGCGGGGATGCTAGGTCGGCAATGGACCAGGTGTCTGGCGAGAGCCATAAACAATGTTGCTTCTGTTAAGTACTAATAAATTGTTTTGCATTTGAATTTGAAATGTGGTTCGGAAATTTGCACAAATTAATTATTGTCAAACCTTTCGCTAAACCTTTATTCATCCTATAAAGACACAAGAGAATCAACTATACGAACTAGTTTTAGAGCATTTAATTCTCTGCATGTTTAGTTTCGATCACATCAATTCAGGTAATTAGTTTTTTAAAGTTTAAATGCAGTTTGCAGAAGATCGGGCGTGGTATTGAATCACATTGTATTTTGCGCGGTCAAGAGGAAAGGTTGACTTATCAGATGACCTTTCTACGTGTCGTTATTTTTATGCTACCATAAATTATAACTTAAAGGTGAACCATCAAAATATCAAAGAGTAATTAGTTTAATAAAAATTCATATAAACCTATAAAAGATATTTTCGTTGCAATGTTTTTTGCATAATATGTAATATAAAATAGAATTATACAACTATACCTTTCGTAGACTCCTCGAATATTCATATCCTTTTTCTGCATAATAGTCATTACCTGAAAATACAGAAAAACATATCACTAACATTTGTTTATGAATAACATACACAGAAACAATAAACATATTTGATCAAAATTTATATTAAGACTGAACGAAAAAACTTATTTTTATAATTAGGTAAGTATATATTTTTAAAATATACAGGGTGTTTCCTTCTAAGTATGTAGCCATAATTCAGGCAGCGATTTCTTGAGTTATTTTAGGAAAAAAAAATCATATGAAGATGTGTTCAAAAAGGCACTAATTTCGAGAAGGTTTTGAAGATATCTTCATGAAATAAGACTATTTGGTGACTTCGACATGGAATTATTGAGATGAAATTCGGGACACTTACTGAGAGTAAAATAATTTTGATCGTAAAAGACTTATTTTGGAATAGCATTACCAGTGACGTAGATACGAAGGCTGAGCCACAAATTTATATCGAAAGGATCCCTCACTTTTCCTGCGTAAAATTGGTCTCGACCGATTTTCTTTACATTTTGTTTACAGTAAGAAATAGGTTCGAGTAAATAAATGGAAGAAGAGATTTTGAAAAAGTAAGTTTTTGCAATATCACTTTTGGTGTTAGTTAGGGTCAAATCTTGGAATCAATTTTTAACCTACTTCCCTATATCTGATTGACTTGTTTTGCATACTTATGTATTTTCAATGACATTTAGATTTTGACATGCGATGGGATGTACATATTAATCATTTAATTAAAATAATTAGAAGACTAGTTTATAAATTCAAGCAAATAAGGCAAATACTACCATATAATCAATTAAAAATTATATATATATGCATTAATTGAGTCTCTACTTCAATACGATATAATAGGTTGGAGAGGTGTATAGAATACTCATCTAAAAAATTTTAACCATAATACAAAAAGAATTTTTAAAATAATGCTAAACAAGAGCATGTAGTATTCCACAATATTTTTATTTTCCGAAGCAAAAAGTATTATATATTAAATTAATTTACTGCAAAACATTGCTAAATTACTGTTATAAGAATAAAAATAAGTATACTGAAATATGTCATCATTATAATATCAGACTGAAAAATAACCAGGGTTTAGTATTACCAATAGCCGATAAAACAATAACTCAAAAAAAGTTTTTCCTATGCTATTCCAAGATTGTACAATATCCTATCTATGGAAATAAAATAATTAAATTCAGTTTTTAAATACAAAAAAATACATTCGGCGATGTCTCTTTGGTAAAAACTCAAAAAAAAAAGAAACGAGGTTTTAAATATGTAATACAAATATATAAAATGAATTCATAACATTTATTTATTGATTTATTTATTGATTATACATTTCCTTTATTTATTGCTATATAATATTTTGTTCCTTTATTTATATACAGGTAATCATTGATACCATGTTAATCTAATTATTTGTTAGTCAATAATATTTGTTATTTTTCCTTATAGAAATATAAGGAAAAATAACAAATAATATTGACTAACAAATAATTAAAACTACATGGTATCAATTTTAGAAATATAATTGTTACTTGTTAATCATTATTGTGAATATTTTGCACATTTCATGTTCTAATTTATTAGTACCAGATCCTAAACAGGCTTATGGTTCCCGTGGGCACTACTTTTATTAAACCATTATTATCTAAATAAATGATATGCTGATTTATCATATTTTCCTCTTTCTCTCATTTCACTCCCACTTTTTTCT
Source organism: Rhamnusium bicolor (assembly GCA_029963845.1). NCBI lineage: Eukaryota > Metazoa > Arthropoda > Insecta > Coleoptera > Cerambycidae > Rhamnusium > Rhamnusium bicolor. The sequence continues at coordinate 18,107 of JANEYF010000482.1, forward strand.
CGTAAAAACTTTCGGCGATTTTGTGATAAGCTTTATGGCATTTTCAAGTAATCTTTTTTTATTAGTTAAAGCTATAAGGACTCTGAACCATTCCGTTTAGCAATATAAAGATTGCACTTATGATTACAGTTTGAATTAGAAATACCAATAGTAAGAATGAATGAATGAATGAATGAATGAATGAATGAATATGCTTTATTGTCTAAGAAATACATTCTTATTGAAAAAGCTACTAGTGTATATTGTTACAATATATGGTCAAAATAATGTATAAAATATAGATCAAATAATAAAATACAAATATAAAACAAACAACAAAAAATATAACGACATACAATAATATATACATATTTATGGACCTAACTATACAAGCATGTACTAATACAGTTGACAAACAACAAAAAATTTAATAAATATCAGGTACATAGTATTAAATTAGTAAATATAACAGTAATAGATAGATAGAGAAAATAACAATGAAAAAAAAACATACTAGAACAGTTTATAGAGAGTCATTATAATATTCAAATAAACTATAATAAGCCTTCTCAATCAATTTCACCTTAACTGCCTCTCTAAATTTCTTTAATTGAGTCATATTTCTAAGAAACAGTGGTATATGATTGTATATTTGTTTACTTTCATAGATTAATGAGTGCTTCGTTGCAGTTGTTCTGGGGATGGGTAAGGGAAGAAGTAAACTCAATGTCTTACTCGTATTATATTAAGGCTGAGAATCCGAGTTTACCCCGTTCAACATTTTCTTATGTATTAGACATACTGTCTCTAAGATAAAGATACATATTAGTATTTTATTACTGATAAAAAAGAGGTTTACAGGAATGTCATGAATTCACTTTGCATATATATCTTAGAGCCCTTTTTTTGTAACACAAATATACTGCTTAGCAATTTTTGACTACACAATCCCCAGAAAGGTATTCCATATCTTATTTGTGATTCAGTTAAAGAATAGTATACCGTTTTTGCTATATTATGACCTAATTCTTTTGAAACAATTCTCACTGCATAACAACCTGAAACTAACTTTTTTCCTAGATTAGTTACATGCTTATCAAATTTTAATTTATCGTCAATATATAGCCCAAGGAATTTTGTGTGTGATTTATTATCAATAAAATGATTATCTACTATAAGATCATCATAACTAAACTTAAAAGTGACTATATTAGTTTTACTTATATTAAATGTAAGTAGGTTAGAATCACACCATTCTTTGACCTTATATAGGTCAGACTTTTTGGTCTCCTTCAGATTATTAACATTTTTTCTATGCCAGAGAATCGTAGTATCGTCAGCAAAAAGAGTAAAATTACCAAGAATGTTTATAGTCGCTAAATCGTTAATATATAACAGAAACCAAATCGGACCTAGCACAGATCTTTGAGGCACACCACAGTCAATACCTGATATGTCTGATATCTCGTCTCCGATTTTTACTACCTGACCACGCTGGGAAAGGTAAGATTTAAACCAACTAAGTGTCATACCTTTAAAACCGGAAAACCTAAGTTTCTGGAGCAGTATTTAATGATTAACGCCATCAAAGGCTTTTGAAAAATCACAAAACACTGCACCAACAGCTTCGCCCTCATTTAACTTCAGATACGTTTTTTTCTAAAAATGCAAAAATGGCATCAGCAGTGTTTTTTTGACTTTTGATATCCGAACTGATTCTTATTTAAAATATTATGTTTATCTAAAAAATCTAGCATTCTCTTTTTTACTAACCTTTCAATTATTTTAGACAATGTTGAGAGCAACGAAATAGGTCTAAAATTTGATCTTCTGGATCTCCACCTTTATAAAGTGGAATGATAATTGCTCTTTTTAGGCTAGTAGGAATTCAAAATCGTAGGGTGCACCTATCCTCTTTTAGTTTTTAGATTGAGGAAGGGAGTTCACAAATAACTTAACTAAGTACATATTTTTGTTAAAAAAGAAAACTGCAATAATGCATTCTGCGTTGTATAATATTCTCCAATTTCTACGATACTGCACTTACATAGATATTAGCCTATGCGAAAATGGCCCATCATATGAGATGTCTTCTGAAGATGAAATTCTTTACAATATGAGTTGAAACGTTACATACGACGTTTTCTATTCATAAGTGAAAGAACTAATATATCCCAAATACAAAGGACAGTAGAAACAATCGCCAACTTGATGCACTATTCCTCGACCAAAGCAACTGATGTAATGAAAGAGGAATGTACTGAGGCTTTGTTATTATGGAACATCCATACACAGTTAAAAATACATTGTAAAATTTCACACCAAATTGACACCACACATATATGGACACGCCAATTAGGTGTAGACACCAATGATAAGGTGTAAAATTTTTTTGTTTACACCTATGAATTGTAAAACTATATGTTATTTTTGATTAACTTGTACACCTTATAATTGTTGAAAATGAAAATACACTTTTTCTAAAGGGTAATATTTTCAAGGATGGAAAACATTCATTTTAAATAAACTACAAAAATGTGAACATAATGTATTTTATTAAATGTAAATGCCACATTTCAGATAACTCAATTATGTGTACACTGTACACTATATGAATTGCATTGCCCTTTGAACTAAAAAGCTGTAGAATGACATCACTATAGGTATATTTAAGCTATTTTTTTCCGTAATAAATTTTAATAATCCAATCGCGGTTTTTATTTTCTGTTTTTCTATGTGTTCTACAGCTCACAGCACATTCTTCAGTGGCGGTTTATAAACATCCACTGAAGATAATATATAAAATATCCACCAAGGTACGATTTCGTGTATTGCATCATCAAAAACTGTTACTGATTAGTGATTACCATGCTTCAGATATTTTGACGCATTCGCCAAACGTAAAATCACAATACGCATGGTGTATAATATACGAAAATGTAGTATTTAAGATCATTTATAATTCAAAAAATGGTAAGATTGACTCACTAAATGAGTGTACTTTTTTACAATATTGGATGGTGTTTGATTTTACACCAAAATGTGTAAATTTTCACACTACTTTTACAATATTTTTAGTGATAAATGTGAACACCGTGTAATTTTGAACTGTGTTGCGACATCTGGTGCTTTATTTAGTAGGACCATGAATAGCTACAAAGTTAACCATCAACAATTTACATTGACCAAAAAAAAGTTTATCTCTAGCCTAGAAATTTTGCCAAATCACTTTACTGTGAGGTAGGATACTTTAACAAGTTCACATTGTAGATACACTGAATCCACAGTTTGTACATCCTTTCCGAAAGATGGTTAAGCGAGCAGGTCCGCTCATCTACTACACTTCAATGACTCGATCCGGCTTTGACTCCTGGTTGCCAACAAGCCACACTCTTTAACAAAAATGGTAAAATTTACAACCGTTTTGGGACAACCGGAGCAATACAAATTTGTCGGATCAAGACGTTCTTGAGTTTTAATTGTTTATCTCTTCCCCTTTACTATCGCGGTTAGAAAAAACGAATAAAAAAAATGAGTATTCCACGTGAGTTATACACTATACCTACTATACTTTTTCTACGACTAAGTTTATTATTTCTTTAATTTCAAAATATGTTTGACAGCACGGTTATATTTTTATTTTATTTATATCGTGTTGCTTTGACAGTATTTTCATAGCTTCCTCGATTTAATTATACCTGAATCACAATGCGTTCATTATGTTTTGCTGTAATCGAGGTGCCATGGAAACTCGTGCGAAATGTAAATGCGTATAAGTACACAATTTCAAAGACCTGCATACTATAATTAGTGGTCGTAGAAAGAGGTATTTGCAATACCAAAGAAATGAATTAAAAGCGGATATGTTTACAGTACCAAAAAAATTACCCCGACGCTCACAAGACTCGTCCCAGATTTATTTGTAAACGACTGTACAATGCACAAGAGTCACTTATTCGTGACATTTTCAGACAATATTATAATGTTCTCTTTCCATTTAGCTTTAGTATGTTTTCGGTCTACAAAATGAGCTCTGAAGTGGCAAAACCTTTTCCGATTTTTACTGGATAAGAAGCAAAGGACTGTCCGTTGTAAAGACGAAAGGTACGAGTTGACGGCGGCCAGGGAATTATTGCAATTTACGGGAGAGAAAGGACTCTAAAGCGAAACACCAATTCCCTAAAGCATTTTGCTAGAGAATGGGAAACACTTTCCGTTTTCAACAAATAAATGTCACATTAAAAACGATATTAAATTAAAGAGCTTCTCTACCCAATATTTATACCCATGTTATTGGACAGAAGGATCAAAATAATTGGAATGGATTATTTCCCAATACCACTGTAGCTTCAGAAACTACAAGGTTATACCTTCCATATGTTCGAATTTAATGATATTATATAACAATTTGCGGTCGACTGACCACTTTTAAATATATGTTGTACAGAATACTTTATAATTAATAAGTGGGCAGTACATTATAATTGAAGCAGTTGGGGATACTAGATGGTGATATTGGTAAGAGGGTAGAACTCACTCACCAATTTAAAATGGGAATGAGGGTTGGAGATTTATGAAATTGTGTTAAACTAGTCTGCTCTAAAACATGTTGGACAGACCTGACGATCAATTCTCACTAGGCTGGGAGAATAAATCATGGACGTTAAATATGGAATAATTTTAATAATTATTGCTTATTCATTTGGAAAAAAAACATGAAACCATTTAGCAAGACGGTTAATTTGGTACAAAACAATCAATCGACATTTATATAACGCTGAAAGAAAAAAACAACTGAGTTAGCAATAAAAAAATACAAGTATTGTGTTAATTAAAAATTAGAAAATAATAGTTTCTTATTTGTATATAAAAAAACAATCTCTGAGAGTATACGCTTTATACATTGATGTTAATCTTAATAAGGGGATTCGATATTTATTCACGTACACACTTGCAGTAAAATCAATTTGAGATAAGCTAATAAAACAAGTGACACCAGTCGGAGTTTGTAGTTAGAACACCAAAACGAGTTTTCATGAAGGCAAACTTTCTAATCCTGTCTAGTGTAGTCCTACTCGGATTGCACGCGGTGCACTACCAACCAAAATAAACCTAATAAGCAGATTATAAACTTACTGTGTTCCTAAATTTATGCAGTAAAGTAATGAAAACACATCTGGTCATGACATAATACAGAGTAGATAAAAATGCATAATGACCCTTTGGCCATTACAATAGGGAACTTGCACATTTTTTTTACTTCATAAAAATGTTCTACAATACTAAAAAATAAGATATGCAAAATATGACGTCTTAATTCCCAATAATAAATTTGTTATAAATTATTAGTGTCGCGCGCGAGCGAACCGTTTCAAACAGGTTCAAAAGCGCGGGAGTAGTCGTGACATCACACCATACAATTTACAAGCGACGACGGAGATCCCAGCACTCGACCGCTTGATTTCAGATAAATTTTAAGTGTATACTTAAAATGGAAACAAAAACTCCTTATTTTAAATATTGCATTGTACCGTTGTGTAAGAATACTACAGTGAAAGTGCCAGATAAAATATTCATAATATTGCCAGAAGAATCTTCTATCAAAATGGTTAAAAGCGTGTAGAAGAAATGAAAAAGACATTTCACAGAGCAGTAGGTCTCTACATGTGTGTGAAGATCATTTTAATGTAAGTACATTATTAAATACTATTAGTCTATCTACTAGTTTTTCGCAGGCGGGCAATAAAATATTCCGAATTCCGAATTATTGAATTTTAATTAGGGTATGATTAAAGAAAGAATGTGTATACAATGTTAGAAAATAAGATTAGTAGATAGAATGTAATTTAGTGATACTAAGTAAAGGTAATTTCCTGGTGCGAAAGTAAACAGCTATTTATTATTATACTCTTCGCAAATACGATTACGAAGAGTATATTGCATTTGATCGGGACATTTCTAAAATCGTTAATATCGCTCGCAGAGAAAAAATCATTTCGTTCGTCATCGAATTCTGAACAACTTTCAAAATGTCCGTCTGTTCATCTGTCCGTCCGTCTGTCCGTCCGTCATTTGTAAGCACGATAACTAAAGAAAGAAAAGTCCGATCACATTGAAATTTGGGCTATAAGTTAGTGTTAGCTAGAGGAAGAAATCCATTGTTTTTGAAAAAATCAAATAGTAAATAAAAAAGTTATAGGACATTTTATTTAAAAATATGAATCTACAGAGGGTTGCAATTTTCAATGTGCTACTAAAATTGAAGTAATTTTCTGTAGACACCAAAATGCTGTACTACCACAAATTTCGCCTACGTAGTCGGCATCATCGGGAGATGAAAAAAATTTAAAATTAAATATGTGATCAATATATTAGGTATTGTAAGAATGAATCTTAGTTTATACTATAAAATATACTGCCACGCGTATCGCCAATACAGTCGGCACCATCGGGAAAGAAAATTAAATATGTAGTCAATACATTAGGTATTGTAAGAATGAAATTTATAAGACAAACACAAGATTCTTTTCAAAAAACTGCGAAGAGTATCCTACAGAATGTGCAACAATTATATAAAAGTTCAATAACACTACTGTCTGCGAAGAGTAACATGTTTACCTCTAGTATATATAGTATATTGCAAATACCTTTCTCTTGCCCTTTAATTTATTCTATTCAAATCTTACATTTATCTATTATGTGAATGATAACACGACACAATCACTTATTTCCCTTGTCCCAAAACATAGTACGAAAATACCTACGATAGGTAATTATACATTTGCGCAACATTTCCTTTGCAACAAATGTCTTCTATAGACACTTTACGCGTGTGTACAAAAAAAAACACGAAAAATATAGAAGTGGCTGTTGTAAATAATTACCCTAAATTCTTTCAAACATAAGACTAAGTCTGCTAAAAATACTTAGTTGCGACTAAGCATTTTGTAGTTATTTCTTTTTATTCCGTGATCAAGTCATAACTATTTTATGTTTATAAATTATTACTAAAAGCTAAAAAAGTACATACTTCTCTGCCTTGACCCTGCGGACCTCTCCAAGGGAAAAACTTTCACTATTTTGTATAAAAGATGCCACCATAAACATATCCACTTTAGGCAAATTATCAGATTCGCCCTTTGAAAAACCTTGATCAGTCATTTTAAAATATCTGTACAACTACAATAAGCGGTACTATAAAACACAATTATATATTTATATCAGAACAGTCACTAACAAATCAACCACAGTCTAATAACACCATATTGTGCATATGTTTATATAGAATGTCATTGTTAATTTGTTTGTATTATTATTTTTAAGTATTTTATGAATGAATTGATTTTTAGTTTTCTTTTTTCTGCATATATGTATATATTAATATAAATCTTACTCTGTACCCCATACAAGTTGTAAATAATCTACTTAATTGTGAATAAAGATTTTAAATTGGAATTGGAATTGGTAAACATCTGATTGTGTTGCTTCCCGGCGCGACGACTACCGAATATTGTATGGTGTGACGTCACAGTCAATAGTAGCTCGTTTCGGGCCACTTCAATTTTATCGCTGTTTATATCCTTCATACTGATCGCGTGGAATTAGAAATCTTATTTTTTTGTGAAGTACTCGTTTTATTACAACGTTACGCTATGTTTTTTAGTATTATTTTTTATTTTTAAAATTATAGGCAAGTTCCCTATTTACATGATAATTATTAGAATAGTTAGTGAGTTGCGACATTATTGATATTGACGTATAGTGCGGCCACAGATTATTAAATCTGTGGTGCGGTCGTAAATTCTCCCTGTTCCACTTAATAACTTTTATCCTTGAAAGATGGCGCCATCTTTCTCAACAATATTTAGCACCTGGGGTCGAATGACACTTCATTGGAAAATTCTTTTTATGCTGAATACAACCACAAAGTATTAAAATATTTTATCGAACTGAATTAAAATTGCAGTGTTATGAACATTTTATTTATTAGAATTATATTATAATACTAATAACAGTTATAATTCATGAATTATACAAAATGTGCCCCCTGTACACCGAGTTCGGTAGTGCCGTGGGCAAAAGCTTTAAGTGACAAATGTTGTAATTAAGTGCATTTTTATCAGTCTCAAAAATGTTCTTATGTATTTTGGGTACAGCGCTTCCGACTGTACCATTTTTAGAAGTAACCGAACAAGATTTTTGTTTAAATAATTGTTATAAACTAAGTAGTAGGTAAGCCGGCCCCAGCAATAGTAGATGCACACACCAAGATTCAAGGTACCGTGACGTTGACACAGGCGTAACGTACGGCCCAAGAAGTGAATAAATACGACTGCCTCATAAGATTCAGTGAGTTGGTCAATCCGTCCAACTCGAAAAAATCCGTCGCGCTGCAATCCAGTGAGAAGCCAGCAACGAGCCGACACAACAGACCAGCAGATCGATCGCAGCTACCACTAGTTCCCAAACGAATGCTAGGAAGTAAGTGTCAGTTCAGGTGCAGAGTAGTTACAGGTTAGATTAACTACACCGGAGAGAGAGAGAGAGAGAGAGAACGAGCGAGAGATCTCAGCTTGGATGCGTTCGGTAGGAGAAGCCTGACATAATACGTAGAAACACAAATTCCTCAAAGGCCCTCTACACAATGGCTCCTCAAGATGGCTCATCATTGATGGCATATCATCGGCTATCGTTATGATGGACCACCGTTCGAGTCACTCTCGATGTTCACTCGACGGGCCTCAACTTTCAAATACGCACAGAATGATGGGCCATTATCCGCCACGATTATTTTGATGTGTGTTCAAAAAACCGACACAGAGGCCATCGTCGGCAACGATTGGCCATCCTAGGCTATTGTGTAGAAGACCCTTTACGTGATTCCAGTGCAGGCACTATACTAGTTAAACCCGCGCAAGGGCCTGCACTGAAGTCTTACCCCAGTAAAACACATACGTTAGACATGCGTTGATAATGTCCAAACACCATTTGTAAACCGTGTCTTTTTTTACGTATAAAACTTAACACGCTTCAGATAACGAAATTATAAATGTTTAATATTAGTATATGTGAAACGATCTTCCTGAACTCTCCAAGAAGAATGAAAGTAGATATATGTCGGACTAGGGGTTTTCCGTTTTAATTTGTAACTGGAGGAAATCATTCCTTAAGTGTAAAAATTTCCCTTTTTGGCGAGTCAATAATATTTTAATCTCAATATTTTTTTGGTTCTCATACTATGAACACTGATATTTAATTCAGTGCAAATTTTGCTCTTAGATTGAGTAGTTGTTTTAATTTCTAAGATAAAATGTATTGGAAGTATTGTTCTTGGTTTATTATATACCTAAAACTTTTATACTATACAGTGCAATCAAATAATAATGATAGTATAAAATATATAGGTATTTATTATTATTATCATCATGTTAGGTCTGAAAAAAATGCTTATACGTAATAGATAATAATAATTTTATAATTTTTTTCCAGAAATGAATAAACACTAAGCAATAATATGTCAGATTTTTTAAATGTATTAATAGTGTACGTAACTTCAAAAACCTTTTAAAAACGTTTTTGTTCGGCTCTATCGACTTATTCGTTTGATATGGGCGTTTCATGAACGTTTAAGAGAATAATTTTATTTAAACGCTTTAAATAACGTTAATTTAATGTTGTCAAAAGGACTGCCAAAATTTTTCGTGAAAAATGATGTATTTTTAACGTTACGATAGATCATTATTTTTTCCTACAATAAATGAACGGTTGATTTTCTAATGTAACGCGAATTATCAACCAATGACACGTTGAAAATAAGTTTTTGAAACATATGTGTGTTTACTGGGACGAATAAGCATACCACGGAAATACCATATGCGGGAGGAAGCTACACGTTTAGAGACAACGGACACATACCTAATATTTGTGCATGTTAGAATCAAGTTATCTTTAAAACTCGTTGAAAAACTTCTTTAAAAAAATTCTAGCTATTCGAGCACGAAGCATAAATGTTTTTTTATGTTGTATCATTCAAAACTTATCACTAAAGCTGGCCGAGGTGGCTGAAGTACAGCCACGGTCTTGCGCTGGCGTCACACGTACCGTTTTAGAAGTGATTTACGCTGCAGTCTTATTTGAAAGGTTAATGCGTGAGGTTGTACCTATAAATTATACATAATGTCAAACGCGCCAAAGGGTAAAAAAAACGACCGTACGCGGTGAATTTCCGGATTTATTCTATGACGGATGCAAAATAATTTGTAAAGTTTGCAATCAAGACTTAATGTGCTGGCACAAAACAGATTGTCGTCATCATATCAATACTGTGCAACATCAAAATAAAAAAAATGGCATGCCTTTGACAACTCAGTTTATGTTTGATTTATTGTTAATGTTAATAGCCTGTAATATTCCGCTACACATACTGGATAAACAACCATTTGGGGAGTTTTGGAATAAATACAATCCCCAGGTGAACTTACCAAGTCGTACATCGTTACGTAGATATATTCCAGCTGTTCGTGAAGACATTGTAAATAGGATTAAATGTGGATTAAAAAAATACACGGCTCTGGTTATATATTGACGAGTCAACAGACTGTAAAAAAAATTCTATTTTAAATATTATAGTACGTGTACTGGACCCTTTTAAACCAACATTTCCACTTTTACTAGCTAGTAAAAGACTAACTGCGTGTACTGGCGAAATAATTACGCGTGTGGTGTTGGAGACATTCGAAAAATTTGAACTTTCAACAAGTCAAGTATTGATGTTTGTGACTGATGGTGCCGCGAAAATGCGCGTGGTAGGCCGTTCTCTTCGAAGAGACAATTGTAGGTTTTTACATGTGACGTGTAAAGTGCATGCGTACATCTTGTGGCAGAAACGATTCGAAAATGGTTTCCAGAGGTAGATGCATTAATAGCAAATACAAAAAAAGTATTTCTCAAATCTTCTAAACGGCTTCGAGCATTTCACAGACAGTGTCCTGGTATCCCTGAACCACCAGAGCCGATTCTTACACATTGGGGAACGTGGTTGAAAGCGGTTTATTATTATGCTGAATATTTTCAACAAATAAAAGCTGTGATACTACAGTTCAACCCTAACGAGGCTGCAGCTATTAGGGAAAAGCCAGACAAGCTTTCAAGACATTTCCCTTGAAACAGATTTAAAAACTATTAATAACAATTATAGAGGACTACACGACGCAATAGAAAAATTGCAAAATAGTTCATCGTCGTTAGTGGAATCGCTGCAAATAGTGGACGACGTAAATACACAGCTACAGGCTGTAAATGACGCAAAAAATAATCGCGTTAGTGAAAAATTCGAGAATGTATTACAGAAAGATCCTGATTTTAGCAAATTAAGACAAATTTGTTATGGTGCATCTACAACTTCGTTAAGTGAGTTCACAGATTGTTTTACTTAAGCCTGTATTACATCCGTAGATGTCGAACGGTCATTTTCAAAATACAAACATATTTTTTCACCGAAGCGAACATCGCTGACGGAGACAGCTGTAGAAACATACCTGATGCTATTATACTATAGATCTTCCCCACTTTGTGATGACGACAACCAAACTACTTCATAAATCTGCTTATAAGGGTGAGTTTTATACAAATTTTTATAAAATGTAACATTATTGTTAAAATTTATTTCCATTTATTGTACTTATTTAAGTATTATAATAAGATGTAAACATATGAGTCATATGACGGCTCTGTCGGCCAGGTGACCTCGGCCAGCTTTTACTTATCACTCATTTTTTAATACAAATGTATTTGAAAAGTTACGCATCAGACATTCATTCTAAGACATCCTGTACATATTCAGTATTGATATATATGTGTTACAAAATCGATATCCGCCCTTTAATTAAATCACGTATGTTGACCGAATATTAAATGCACTGAAATTGATTCATAAAACGAATATTACCTGTTGGTTCACTGAGTACTATAGTACATTTCCAAAGTACATTACCTCTAGTTATTCAAATATAATGTTTTAGTTTGACCCAATTGGGAATTGTATCAACGTCAATTCAGTTTTACGTCTACATATTTATCATCAAGATACAATAATACAAGGCCCTTTTCACCAAGACAAGTGTCAATTTAGACAAACTGTTTCTTCTATAAAATATACGTACAGAGGAAATTTATCACATATTTAAACAGGGGACTTTTTGCGTAAAAAAACAGCGGAAAACTAAAAATTAATTTTTATTGCGTTTAAAACAGAAACTAGTGCCATATACCAAAAACGGAAACAGCGATGCAACTACGCATACGTGTTTCGGAGTTATTGCTCCTTGTCAGCACAGCGTAGCAATGGAATTTGATCTAGAATGGGATAGATCAGGAACAAAAACTAATACAAGGTTGTAACGGAGAGGTTTCTTTGGTCGGTAACTCCAGAGTTAGTGCACCCAAAGACAGTAGCGTCGATAATAAGTAATAAATAGAAACCATATGAATATTATATAAATAGTTAATTTCCGTATATTATAACCAATTAAGAGTCTTATATACCCTATTAAATCATAATTCTCGAATATCTCGTTTAAAACTTATCCGATTTGAGTGCGATTTTTACAATATTTTTCAAAAATATGTATAAAATGTCGGAATGTAATTTTTTTTTTTTTTAGAGTCGTCAAAAAATTTTCGCATGCATTTTAAATATTTTGTATCCAAATTTTTTAACTTTCCGACATTAGTCACTGTTTGTAACGTTTATATTCATGTGACCCAACTCTTGGATTAGTTGAAAATAAATTTATTAGAAAACTAAAAACTGCATATCTGTATTCCGATAATAGCTGCCATCTCGCATGATATTTCGGAAACACGGATGCACTTGCATACACTGGACTCGTTTGCGGGAGGGGGAATCAGGCACTTAGGAACCACGTTGCGATTTGCGTAAACAACAGTGGCGTGTGTATTCTAGAGATATCTTAAATTTACTTATTTGTTATAAAGTGGGTACACTTGATTTCAATAAAAACTGGTACACTTTCTTTTAGCTATGTAAATCATTCGTTCTTTGATTGATATTAATAATCTTACAAATGTCACTTTGACGTTAATCAGTGGCGTCATTATTAAAAATGGTTCGACATCTAACAGATATTCAAAAATTTCGAATTGTTTCTAAAATTGAAGATGGTTGGTTCATAAGAAGACTTGCTGCTGAATACAATGTGAGTAAAACCACGATAATGAGTGTTAAAAAACAATGGGAAACCAACCAAACGGTATCCCGTAAAGTTGGTTCCGGTAGGCCCAGAAAGAGCAATAATCAAGAAGATGAAAATCTTATAAATTACCTAATAGAAAACCCTTTTGAGACTGCAGTAAATGCAATTTCAGAGTCAAATTTCCCTGCTTCGGTATCTACTGCTTGCAGAAGAATAAAACTACAAAGCGACTTGAAGAGTTGTTCAGCGGCTAAAAAATACAAACTTTCAGAAGAAAAGAAGCAGGGGTAGGATTATTTTTGCACTCAACTATATAATCAATGATGAAAACTTCTGGGGACAAGTTGTCTTTTCTGACGAAAAGGTTTTTTAAATCCTGTAACGATGGACATGTTCGCGTATATAGGCCTCCTTCCACTAGATACGACGAAAAATATACTTTCGATCTACAAATATTAGGAAGGTTTTCAGTCAATATCTGGGCTTGGATGAGCCTCAATGGGTTAGGTGTGTGTTGGAACAGTGGTGGTCATCTTAATTCCATTAAATATATTGAATTATTAGACAATATTATGTTGCCGTCAGTAATAGAGGTGTTTCCGCCCCCCTCTCGACATGCCTGGCCAGCCCTATTTACAGACATATGCACACAACTAAACTATTAAGATTTTTTATTACAAGAGTTGTACCAGTTTTTTTTTAAATCAAGTGTACACCTAAGTAGACGTGTTATTGAAAGTGATTATTAGTGCAGTGAAAGTGAAACAATTGGAAAAAATAAAAACATATCATAAGCGTAAATACCCTAGCAGAAAACCGAAAAATCGAACATTAGCCCAAAAGAGAAAATATAAAAAGTAAGTACTAGTGAAAATTGAATTTTTTTCGTAAATTAATAAAAGTAATAATTTTCTTTTATTTCCGGTAATTTCTGTAGAGAGACTAATATAAATGAAAGTTTTCCCATTTTGCCGTCTCTAAATATTGATATGGAGAATGAAAGGCTCAATGAAAGGTGAATATGATAATTTTTATTTTTGATTTATTTTAAGCACAGTAACCTCATGTACAGGGTGATCATTTTAAGTGCACCTTACTCGATTTTTCTGCTGTATTTTTAACCTAGGAAAAAACTTCAAAAATTATACTTATGTGCTTTTTTCTAAGGAATCCGAAATCAAAAACAATTGAATGTCAAATAAAAAAGAAAACGCCGAAAAACTGAAAAATAAAAAATTACACCCCGCATTAATATGCGGAAATGGACATATGACATTCCGAATACTGATTAAATATGCGCGTCACATACATATCTTTTACTTCCGGTTTGACCGGAAATTGCCTTAATTTTTTTATTCTAAATGACATATCCTGTATATTCGGCTCAATTTAAAAAATTTCTTGCTGAATTCAGCAATATATGTAACATCATCATAATCTTTCATATTTGATAAAAATATTGGAGTTTAAATTTAAAATAACACAAATATATTTTTCATATTATTTCATCGCCTTTTCCATTCTGAGTTGAATGATATGACACACATTGATACTTCCATTTTATAGGAAAATTTTTTAAAATAATACTATGCATTAATAAGAAACGGTAAAATGGAAATTTTTTTTGTAGATCAACGATTTAATTGTTTTGTTGTTTAGTTCTTTAGCTATTTTTAAACAAAGTAAATAAAATAATTTCGGGTTTTTTTATTGTTTTTACATATTAATTGCAGGACAAGGACGCATGAAGGGTAAGGTTAGCTACTGCTTAGCTTATAAGCTTGACGCAATACAACTTTTTTCGTCGGTTTATGTCGTACGAAACCTCTAGTACTCCGCCTCTGATAGTTCAACATCTCCCGATCTGAAATGTTCCACTATGCCGTTCTGTAACTAGAGCATCGGCCACCTTCGACATTCGCCGCGATAATTTCGGTTTGGTTGTATATATGCACTGTGGCCTGCGCGGGGTGTGGTAAAATCGAGACTATATTTCACTTGCATCTGATATAGACTCTTAAGATGTTTAGTTACGTACTTTTGATGTAGTACATCCTATATATGTATCGATAAATATATTAATTTTTTATACTAATTAAATTTCAGAAACCATACGGATATTTATTTTCCGCTTATTACAGACACCGTTAATTAATAGTTATTTACGGTATAAGTGGGATAAAGACATTATTATCGCACGCATTCTGAAGAATGGCCCCACGAGACCGTAGGCCGTGTTGGGGTAATCACATAATGCGTCAATAATGTAGTATCCCACGTATATCGTACAAAGTTTTATCTATCACCGCTAAAATTGTCTTAAAGTAGGTTCACTTTGGTAGAATAATAAATTAATCAAGGTGGCTATAGGATCTAAGTTTTCTCAAAATGATAGCAACGCGTAGTGGTTTATGATCGCATTTTACTTACCGAATAACAATATTTTGGGGGAGAATGGATCTGTTTTATCCGAAAAAAGCTGATACCACAGTCTCGATAACTAGTTCCAGTTGCACAAGCACACAAGTGAAAACGGCCAGGTGTTAATGAAGGTGTTAATTTATATAACTGTTCAAATTATGTTGTTAATATTTATAAAAAAATAAGTAATTATTTTTTCTTGAATTTAAAAGTTATCAATTTCATTATTATCGCACTAGTACGGTAATATTGTCATTACCACACCTATTGAGATAACAAGACTATTATAGTACAGAGTGCGGCAATAGTGCGTCAGACTTCGATATCTCGAGTTCTACGATAGATAGAAATTTAAAAAATACACGTAAACTATAACCGGAAATTATTTTCGATTATACAGGGCGAGCCAAGACGAAATTACAGAATCAACTGCCTTCTTTTTAAATGGAATGCTATGTATATCAGTACATTTTTTAAAGCCTCTTTCTAGACTCCATTCATTCCTATATTATTATTGACTATCTTCCAACTACTTGGATGTAATGGATTTTTTTGTTGTAATAATGCCATCTGCAGATGCATATTGAAAAAATCACCAGTCACAATTATGGGTTTTAAAAAATGACTTATGTGAATACAAGTTACGAGACATCTAATTAATGTTTTTGAATCATTTTTTCTTCCCTAAAAATGTACAGGGTGGCCAAAAATTATTTTTAGTCATACTTTAATTAAATCATTATTACATTAAATTATTATATACTTTTGCAGATTTTTCAATTTTCATCCCGCGCCCCCAACAATTTTTTTTAAATTTTTTTATTTTTATTTTTAGTCATACTTTAATTAAATTATTATCATACATTAAATTATTATCATACTTTTTACAGATTTTTCAATTTTCACTTCCGCGCCCCTTATATATAATATTGTATTGTCATCCGACCTTAGTAACTGTGCAAAATTTCATCAATTGGTTATGTCAGGAAGTGTTTTAAATGAAAGTAAGTAAAAACGATTTCTGTTTGAAGCTCCATAACTCCGGGGTACATTGAGATATTGATTTGAATTTTTTTGCCTTTTTTTGCCCTAGCGAATTTCATGAATGATTTATTGGTGCAATTATAGAGAAAATATTTTCACAAGTCAACAAAGTGGACATACACACATACATATAATTTTAATAAATATATACGAAATTAACAAATGTATATACAGTGTGGAAATTAAGTGAATAATTCAGTAATTCCGTATTAATTTTTTGAAAAAAACCAGGGAACATTTTAACTTCAAAATATTTTCAGTCTATTTTCAGTTTCTTATGTATTATTTTTTAAGTTATGACGTAATCGACTTTTTTTAAATGACAACCTATATATTTTATTATTGATTTTGGTAGTAATTTTTATTCCAGTTCACTTATAAAATTTTCAATATTTTTATTTGAAGAAAATGAGAAAAACAGTCTTAAAGTTCAAATAAAAAAATTCATTAAATTGGGAAAATTTATCTATTCCTAAGTTTGACGAAATTGACGCGTTTTTGAAATTATAAATAGTTGAAAATCGAACTAATTGATAAGGACAATAAATTTTCCCAATTTAATGAATTTTTGTTATTTGATTTAAGCTTTTTTCTCGATTCTCAAAATTAAAATTTTATACGGTCGGAACGGAATAAAAACTCTACCAAAATCAATAATAAAAAATATAGGTTGTCATTTAAAAAAATAGTCGCTACGTCTAAAAATAAATAATAAAAACTAAAAAGACGAAAATTGGCTGATGTTAAAATCGCTATACCCTTCGAGATTTTTTCCAAAAAATTAATATAAGAATTACTGAATTTATGGTTACTTAATTTCCACACTGTACAATACACAAATATATAATACACAATTTATAAATATGTTTGTACTGCACAATCCACAAATAGCAGCACAAAAGGTACATTGCATTTTTTCATAGTTAGAATCTAATCAAATTAAAAAGTATGATTTAAATATTCATCATAAGAATAAAAACAATTTTGTAGTAGCAGGTTTTTTACCTTATTTTTAAAAGATTTGAGAGACAGCGAGTCCGATCTTAAATCAGCAGGTAGTTTGTTAAAGAATTTTACACTCAGATATAAAAAAGATTTATGTAATTTAGTAAGTCTGTACTGTGGAAGTCGTAGTAAATCATTATATCTAGTACTGTATCGATGTACTTCGATCTGTCTCACAGTATCATTCCTTTTTTTAATAAATAGAAGACATTGCAATATGTAACAACAGGGTAAAAACATACCCCAGTTGCTTAAACAATGGTTTACAATATTCTCTAAAGCCCGCATTTGTCATGATTCTGACGGCACGTTTCTGCAAAAAAAATATTCGTGAGGTTTGAGAAGAACCTCCTCAAAGTAGAATTGCATAGCACATGACACTATGAAATAGAGCAAAGTATGCTAACCTTCATATAACGCGGGGACACCGAATACATTAGTTGCCTCAAAATATAAACAAGTAGACAGCCGTCCAGCTAATAAATTCACATAGGCTGCCAATTTAAAGTGGTGTCTAGATACACACCCGATACTTTAACAGACGACCCTCTGTCCAGAGCTAAGTTTGAGGAAGAAAAGTGCAGTGTTTGCGTTTTAATACTGTTTAAACTTAAGAAACTGATTTTAAACCAATCAGTAAATCTTAACTGAGCTTCCGTCATTGTCGTCTTCTTATCTTATGCCATCTTATGATACTGTTGTTCTGACCGGTGATATGAATATTAACTTATTCAATTTTAATAATCTTTTAACACAACGTTTTGATGCATACGGTTTTTCGCAGGTGATAGTCGAACCCACACGCATCACACAAATTTCGTCAACACTCATTGACCCTGTTTTTGTTAACGATTATTCTGTTGTTAAAAGTTATGGGACACTTAATGCAGACATAATTATTGATCATAGACTTGTTTCTTGTGAAATTTTAGTAAATATATACAAACGTGTATAAAAAATACACACTTTCAAGTCATATAAATATTTTAATCATGAACTCTTTGATAACGATTTGCATAATATTCCCTGGCAAAAGATATTGTATATGAACAGTATTGAAAATAAAATTACATTTTTAACAAATAATATTCTGTTATTATTTAGTGTTCATACTCCCATACGAACAGTGCGCACACTCCCTGGTTTACTGACGGCATAAAACTTATTATGAGGGAAAGAGATAGGGCTTTTAGTAAATACAAGCAGAATGATACAAAAGAGAATTGGCAGATTACAAGAACTTACGTAATTTTGCTGTTGCCTCTATTCGTAGAGAAAAAGCTGCATATCTTAAATATTTGCATTAACATCGTTCATATGTGGAAGTCACTAAAGTCAATGAATACTCAGCATAAGCCAAATGTACAATTACCTGACAATTTATCAAACCGTATAGAAATTAATAACTTTTTTCTTGGCGCATTTAATACTAATGGTGTTAATGCAGATATAATAGCTTCTTACATGGACAGAAAACTAAATGCTAATAATAACTTTAAGTTTGTTTTACCCGATCAAGAGCAAATTCTTAGAGTTATAAATGGTCTCAAATCAAATTCATGTGATGTCGATGGTCAAGCTCTGTTTACCACTGCTTTTACCCTACATTACGCACAAATTGCTGCTTAGAAACTGGTTATTTTCCTGCAGCTTGGAAGCAGGCGGTAGTGTATCCTATTCCTAAGGTAAATAATCCTACCCAGTGTAACGATTTACGACCTATTAATTTATTACCAATATTTAGTAAAATTTTGGGAAAAAATATTTCTATACAGCTGCAGGAGTATTTTACCGAAAAACAACTATTACCATTAACCAATCAGGTTTTAGGCCTCGACGTAGTACTGTCACTGTCTTAGTTAATGCCTCTGATAATATAATAAAGGCACAAGATAACAGACTAGCCACGGTATTGGTGCTTTTAGACTTCACTAAAGCATTTGACTCCGTGGACCATTCTCTATTATGTACAAAATTAGACTTCTATGGCCTTGCTAACACTGTAGTATCTTTTTTTCATTCATACTTAAAAGGACGTACACAAAAAGTACGCACAATTTTGGGTAGTTCGTCAGAAGCACGGGTAACATCTGGAGTTCCACAAGGCTCCATCTTGGGCCCTTTGCTCTTTCTCATATATACAAGTGACATCTATGAGTGTGTACGTTTTTCTGAAATGCAGTTATATGCGGATAACACCCAGTTAAAATATAGCTTTAATCCTAATCTCTGTCAACATGCTGCAAACTGTATAAATTACGATCTCATGGCAATTAGTACATACTGCAAAAATCACGCCTTAAAAAATTAATCCGCTAAAATCGCAACTTATTATTTATTGTGCCAAAACTTACTATAATAAATTAAAACGTTATTAGTAATTAATATTGAACCGAGATTATACTTATAGTTGAACATGCGAAAAATTTAGGCCTAATTTTTGACAACAATTTAAGATTTATACCCCATGTTAATAATTTAATTAAAAAAATCTTGTATTTCCTTAAAACTATAGTACTCAAATAAGCACTTCCTTAATTTTAAAATTTGGAAAAAATTTTGCGAATCCATAGTGTTCCCTATTTTTTATTACTGTAATATTATATATTATCCTTGCCTCGATTTAGCCACAAAATGTAGACTACAAAAAATGCAAAATACCTGCTGTCGGTTCGTCTATGGGCTGCGTCAATTCGATGATGTAAGTAGCAAAATTCAAGAATTAAAATGGTTAAATTTTAATCTCGCTTGGAAATATCATTTTTTGGTATTCGTACACTATATATATATATATATATATATATATATATATATATATATATATATATATATATATATATATATATATATATATATATATATATATATATATATATATATATATATATATATATATATATATATATATATATATATATATATATATATATATATATATATATATATATATATATATATATATATATATATATATATATATATATATATATATATATATATATATATATATATATATATATATATATATATATATATATATATATATATATATATATATATATATATATATATATATATATATATGTTAAATTCGTTTTCCGGGTATACTCCCGCGTAGGTGATAGGCCCCGAGAGGGACCGTGGTTGTCTGAACGACGCCTCGGCAGAGTCTCATCTGCCATCTTCAGGTTCTAACAGATAACTGCTTACTGCGGCTTCTGGTAACTCGAACTGAAGCCGCAGTAAGCAGTTATCTGTTAGAACCTGAAGATGGCAGATGAGATTCTGCCGAGGCGTCGTTCAGACAACCACGGTCCCTCTCGGGGCCTATCACCTACGCGGGAGTATACCCGGAAAACGAATTTAACATTCACCACCCGCGAAAACCTGAAAAACAACATATATATATATATATATATATATAATATATATATATATATATATATATATATTAATAACCTAAAAAAAAATAAAAAATATATAAACATTTTCATATTTCCTGAAGATTCTAACAAAATAATCGATTATTTACAAAAGTAGTTTTTTTGTACTTCACTAGCAATCTTTAACATTATTAATGTAAATATATTCCGTCCTCAAACTAAGGAAGCCAAGTATATTTCCACGTCGGATTTAAACAAAATGCTCTCGAAACTGCAGAGTTCATTTACTAAAGCATACTGTACTTCTATTGTTGAGACTGCAACAATGCACTTTTGTAAATGATATCTGCAAAATTAAATTGCTAGTTTGATAAAACAACGTTTCCTGGCATCATGTTGTGCATACGAAGATACAACTCCACTTCTGTTTAAAAAATAAATGGTGAATTCAAGACTTGTTATCGTACGATGGGGCATATATTGACAGAAATTCTATGGTATATCTCGGTTCATACAAGAAAACTAAGTGCATATAGTTGTAGTACATGAATTGTATAAAGCTGTGTATGTTGTCAAGGGAAAAACGTAATTTATAGATAAAGAAAGGGCTAGTGGGATTCAAAAATAAAATAAAGCAAGCTAAAAAATCAACTATGTAGCTATATGCACGTGTTTAGAAATTACTGCTCTTCGTCAGCGTAGCATAGCAAGGAAACGGATCTAGGATGTGATAGATCAGGAATAAAAACTAACACAATGTTGGAAAATACAGTACATATAAATTTCTGTTCATCTGTCCCATACTAGATCTAATTCCTTAGCTACTCTGCGCTGAAGAGAATCATAACGTGTCCGTAGCTGCATAGTTGTTTTTTGGGGGTACTAGTATCAACTAGTCCTCGCTTTATTTTATTTTTGAACTCCGCTAGCTATTTTCTTCATTTATTTGTGTTTACCAGATAAAAACGGGCAGTACACCTAGAGCTATCTGTCGACTGCGCTCATCGATGCCCCAATTGTTGCACATGGAAAGAAGAAGGCGCCAGTTGAGTACCGTGTAATGTACCTTGCAGCCTTGCGTTAGTTTTTGTTTCCGATCTATACCATCCTTGATCCAATTCCTACACTACACTGACGAGGAGCAATAACTCCAAAACACGTGTTCGTAACTGCACAGATATATTTTGGGGTATATGGCACTAGTCTTTGATTTATAATGTTTAGAATAAATAATTAACTTGTAATTTTGACGTAAATAAAATGTCCTTTATGAAAGTGTATTAATCATTACAATTTGGTGACGTCTACATTTATTTGGCATTACTACATATAGCAACACATGATTATTCTTTTACCTACCGATAATTCTTTTTGTCTGTTAAAACATGGCTACCACAATACGTTTTCAGAATCTTTTGGAAATCCAAATTGATCAAAATTTAAAACTTCTTCTAAAATTGGAGTTCGCCTAATCTCTAATCTAATGTTATATAAGAGTGCTATTTCCGAAGTCGAGAGCATCAATGCTAGTGGGCGGGAGGTGAAGCAGAACAGTTAGGAGGTGGAGTCTCTCCCTTGTACTAAAATAAAAGTAAAGTATAAATTCAAGCAAATTCTTGGGTTCAGTTAAACTGCATTACAGAACCCGTATTTAACCCCACACAAATATACATACACGACACTTATGTTATCGGACCCAGTAGGTCGGTAATTTTTTGGCTTCCAAAAAAAAATTTTCGTATGAAAGTTGTTTCCCTTAATTATCCTTCAAGACACGCAGTTCAAAATATAAAAAAAAAGGTTAAAAATCGGCAGAAATAATTTAAAAAGGTGGCAGATAAAAATGAGAAATTGGTCTGTTAATTTGAAATGTTTTGTGTTCAAAAGAGATCCCTCGATCTCTATAAAAAGAAATAACACTCAAGATATTTTAGAAATCGATTTTGGAAAAAATAATTCTTCTAACTGAAATGAATAAGATGAAAAGAGTTATTGTCATTTGTGTAAAGGAATGTCCGAAATGGTTAAAAGATTGGGCCTTGCCATGGACATAGAATCGGAGGGATGGCAATTCATCCAATTGTTAGAAAATAAACTGATCCGGAAAATTTGCGATGGTAACGAAACAACGCGACAGTGTCACAATCTAGAAGAATTTTGAAGAGTTTTGGGAAAGATCTCCCTGTGCTGGCGGAAATTCTTCTGGAGAGTTTTCATTTGGTGGATATACGATTGGTGATGTCAGGTAATTCCAAACAAACCAAATCTAACTTACTAATTCACGAGGCGAAAAAACTAAGAATGAGCGTGAAAAACACATCGAACGCGCCAGGCAGATTAATTTTATATGGCGTCGAAAGTGACTTATCGCAAGTTTTGCAGTAGAGTGTTTTTAAAAAGTGACAAAAGTATTAGCGCAAGTATTCCGCTGAGAGATTTATCGAGGCTATAAATAGAATCAATTGATCTTCCGTGATCAGCAGAAGTCCAATCATAACCTGCAAAACACGCGTGAGATCTGTACTAAAGCTTATTGGTATTCCTGAAGTTACCTCTAGCTATTAATAACATGTTTTCGTGACAACACCACGTGATGTCCATAGTTAAAAGGATAATTTTTCTGGAGCGGTCACCTTTTGAAAAACACTTTTTTTTTAAATTGAAGACCATTTGGCCCTAAAGAATTTGATAACCTCATATCAATTCACTTTGAGAATTGTCTGAGTTGAAGTTTTCTAACCTAAAGCGAATTTGTTCTTCTGATATTTATTAATTTCCATTCAAATAAAAAATTAAGTTTTACAGACTTCTCAAGATTATTCTTCAAGGCGCCTTTTAGATTTTCTAACCCAAAAAGTTCTACCTTGAAGTCGGTTCGTATCAACAATTTAACAGTTGTACAAAAATGTATTAAATTGAAATAAAAGTATTGAATTTATAGTATTGACTACACATACAGTAGTTACAGTATTCAAGTTCACCTAATATAAATTGTTACTGTCCAGCAAGAACCGCGAGGAGGTATGAGCATTTCTTGCCAGGAAAGGATGGGTGTGGAATATTAGTATAAAATAAAGAAATTATTTAAAAAGTAACAAGAAACCTTTAAAAACAAATTAAAAACAAAAAGCATACTCTCAAAATAGTAACAGATACACATATATTTTTCTCAATAAATAAACTAAAAATAAATTCTGAGTAAAGTTATTACTATAATAAAAACAGACATATTTTTGTCAAATTGAAAAAAAAATAATAATAACATTAATAAATAATAACATCCTGAAAAAGAATGTTTCTCATGCATTGAACTACGAAAGCACAAAAACGGAAATAAATAATGCAGCTGATATCACAAAATTCACTTCACTTCATTTTACCTCACCTCACATTGCTTCTTCCTCTGAATCCCCGCCCTTCTCATCTTCTTCTTCATTTTCAGATGAACTACTATCCTCAATCAAATTTATAATAAATTTATTTCCACCATTTATATGACATTCGATAATTTTTAAATAATCATTCTCAATTGTAATTACTTTACTAATTATTTTTTCCCAATTTTCCAAGAGTTACGCTTTATTATAATTTTCCTCATAATAGATATGTTCCGTTAAAAAAAATTGTAACTCCAGCTTAGTAGAACTCTTGTTAGGAATTTTATACAGTTGTCTCGAATGGTACGTCGCATTATCAAGAACAATAACGCTATTCGGTTTTAATTTTGGAATTAGGGTAGTTTCAAACCATCCCTCAAATATTTCTCCCTCCATGTTCTTGTGGTCATCCACGTTTTAGTCTTTCATGTTTTTCCGCACAGTTTCAATGCATTTTCAACCCATCCATCAACTGATCCACAGTGTAATATAATCAACCGAGTCTCTTTATTAGGGGGCAATGAGATTGGTTGACATTTCCTAGATCCATCAGACCATCATTTTTTACGGTGTCATGAGTATCATACCAAGTTTCATCTAGATAATAAATTGGTCTATTTTTCCTTCTGAGTTCTTTTATGTCCTCTAGATATGAATTTCGCAATCCACTAATCGTCTGCTTTCCATAATCGCCATGTGCTTATTAATAGTTTGGTATTTAAATCCAATTTTTCTCAGCCAAGTTCCTAAAGTTCATTTGGTATGTTTTAGATGATAATCCATTTCTTTTAGTTTTGTCTACCACGTCAATAGTTGAGATTTCATTTTTCTGATACGCGTCGTAAACTAAAGTTCTTTAATGTCTTGCTAACGACAAGATGTTAAAAAATATAGATGATAGATTGATTATGATTAGTAAATAGCTTAATTAAAATTTGTTTCAACCTTATAAAGCAAAGTTTATTAATTGTTAAAGTATTATAATTTATTAAATATGATTTGAAGGAAACAACTACTCAGCGGGCAAATACCCCGACCTGCATTGAATTACACCTTCAAATCATGATGGATTATAATTTATGAAATATTTAGAGGTCATTAATATTTCAGCACCGAAATTTCTTGATCAAATAACTCTGAAATTGTGCATCAAAAGGCATTCAAATTTGGATCATGAGTACTCTGTTATGTTTAATAAAATATCACAACCAAAATTTCTTGCAAATGTATACGAGGGAGGTCATTTATACTATCCGCAGTGTCTACTGGGATTTTGATTTCCTACTATTACTTCTTCAGTGTTAGCTTTACGCCCTGGAGATTCACCAAATATCAATCGATTTCCATCAGTTAGCTGATCTGACTACAAGTATTTTAAAAGGAATTTGTATATATCGATCGTGCCTTTCAAAACTATCATTTTCATTTGCTATATGAATCTCCAGTCTTTTACTGTATCTCTCTTCCAATTTTAACAATCGTACTTTAATCAACAAGTTGGTACACTGTCTCATATCGTTTGTCTTTTTTCTAACTAGTCTCTCTCGAGTGCTCTGAAACCTATAATTATTCCTCTTTTCCTCTTTTGCATTTCAGAACTTTGGCGTTGAGTTTCATACATCAATCAATCAATTTGGCACCCATCAACAAATCGGTTAATTTAAATCAACATTTTTCACGTCCTTTATGTGGGACCTATATTTAAAAACCAAATAATTAATATCTCTATTTTTTATCTTCGGAAATACTTCAATATTTGTAACAGTTTTCCTTTTCAAGTAAACACAGACTTATTTTCAATATAAAATTAACAATGAAAACGGTTTTATAGTTTTATATTAATAACATTAATTAAACGACCGCGACGTAATATTGTTAGCCTTGCTTGTCAATGTCAAGAATAAACTAATGTGTATTATATATCCGTGTTGCATCGCTATTTCATTAAATTCATAAAATCGGTAGATCATGGCTGGAACACATATTGTTGGAAGACTTATTAGAAATACACCTAGAATTCCATATCAAATTGCCACTGCGGCCGGTTATACTGGATCACTGATTGGCAAAAGAGAAGTTGTAGGATTTGGTTTTAATGGAGAACCGAATTATGTCGATCGCTACGATTTTCCTATGCCTGCAATCAGATGGAA
This sequence comes from Rhamnusium bicolor, assembly GCA_029963845.1. NCBI lineage: Eukaryota > Metazoa > Arthropoda > Insecta > Coleoptera > Cerambycidae > Rhamnusium > Rhamnusium bicolor. The sequence goes on from JANEYF010000482.1 coordinate 44,683, forward strand.
GGAGCCAACTCCAGAAATACTCGCTCTTCGTCAAAAGGAAAAAGGTGATTGGAATCGATTGTCACTTGATGAAAAAAAAAGTTATACAGAGCGTCTTTTTGTCAAACTTACGCCGAGTTTCAGGCACCCACTGGAGAACTTAAGTCTGTATTTGGTATACTACTTATGCTGTGCGCTTCTTCATTTTGGATATTCTATTTTTATAAAGGGCTTGTTTATTATCCTGTGCCTGATACTTTCGACGATGACAAGAGACGGGCTCAGCTACGACGTTATATTGACCTGCAGGCAAATCCAATTCAAGGTTTGGCATCAACA
>JANEYF010000482.1:52500-140980 GCA_029963845.1 Rhamnusium bicolor
CTTATTTTTTCCTTGTATATTTTTCTGCATTTAAGTGACGCTGGGAACGAAATACGAAGGGTTTCTGTTTGTTTATTAACACGTTGTTCATGATTTGCTCCACAATTTAAATCCAATGATGTTTCCGTGTAATAAATTCAAAAAGCCGGAATATTTACATTTCCAGTCACAAGAACAACATGGTGCTTATTACTGCGACCCACTTTTTCATAATTTAACTTTAGTAAACAAAGTTTAACAAACAACGTTAGAGCGACTCATTTTCAATGCGAGGTTGAAAAGGCTGAAAACAGTGTTAGGTTAACTAGGCATACTATACGGCTACAAACGAATGAACATAATTTCTAGAAATAAATTTATTGGATAAGTTATATTACATCAACTTAAACCGTTTCCGCCACTTTGTCGGGAAAGTTTATGACAAAAAAGTTGGCAAGTGTATAAGTACGTTCGAGATATAGAGCTGGCAGTTGAAATTTATTGGGAAAAAGTTTAATTGAATAATGAATCAGTGTACATATAAATGCAGTGACCAGTTTTAGTTACTAGAGAAGAATAAAAAGGGACCTAGAGTACTAGCGTAGCCAATAATTTTGCAAGGGATGATGTAAATTTCTATTTGTTTTTGATGAGTATTACGTTAAGTAAGCTTTTATATATTCCATTTCTATTTTTTTTATTTAAGGCAACAAAAAATGTACTCGATCAATATAATAATAGTAATCATGTGGACCACCCAGCGATTGGAAGCATAATATCATCTATCTATTTTATATAGATGACCTTAAACATTATGCCTCTAGAGAGCGCGAACTTCAAATCACTATTAGGGTATTCGAAGAATACACGCGGGCAATTGGAATGGAGTTTGGGTTGGGCAAACAAATGTGCAATCATCCACCTCAAGAGAGGACGATGCGGAGAATTCTCTGAAGATGTACAGTTCGCAGACGGAAGCATCCTAAGACATCTGTATGCGAGAGGAGAAACCTATACATATCTGGGTGTGCAACAAAGGCATATCCAGAATGTAAACAAATAAAGAAATCTCTTGACTCCGAAAGATTTGGTCTTCTGAGCTTTCGGGGACGAAGAAGCTGTCTACCACTAACATGCTTGCCGTTCCAGTACTACTCTACTCCTTTGAAGTAATGAAGTGGGCAGTAGACGAGCTGCGTGAATTAGACAGAGAAACCTCAAGATAATAAATATTCACAGAAGCCATCCTTGATCGTTTGTTCCTCGTGTGTATCTCTCACGTCAATAGAGGGAGCGAGGACTCTTGATCATGGCAGAGTATGACATGTAACATCCTCAGGAGAACAGATCCTCTCTTGTAATTTGCAAAACATTACGAAACTGCAATAGTGGGTGTAGGATTGTCCAAGGCAGCAAAAATAGCCGCAAATGAATTCAGTCTTGCATTTAGCCAACTTCCCTGAAAGCCCAAATCAGAGCTGCTAAACAGGAAAATCTGTTTCGACTGCACGTCGATAAACCCCAACATGGTGTCTTCTATAAGATCATAGAAACACTGGGTTTATCGACCAGGCTGACATTCGCGTTTTTAAGGTCAGCCGGGCTGAAGTCGAAGACCGAGGGATTCATTATGGCCTGCCAGGATAGTGTTATCAACATCTTGGTCTACCGTAGCCGCGTACAGAGTGTAGACTTTCCTGATATCAACTGCAGGACCTGCCGATAGGTGCCGGAGTCGCTCATACATTTACGTTCTGCATTACTGCCTACAACATAACGATGCGTTACGAGTGCTATATTATCAGCTACGACACTCGTATGGGATAGACCTGACACCAATGTTGCCTTACGTCCTTGGAGATATTGAGTCCATTGTCGAAAACGAGAAATGCCAGATTTACTGGAACTACTCGTCCCCGATTTTTAGGCACCAAGCCAACAAGCCTGATATAGTCCTCCTCGGCCATCAAACCAAGGTGATGTATGTCATGGAATTTCTGGCCCCTGTCGAGAAAAACATCACCTTGAAGGAGGAAGAAAAGCGGACCAAATATTGATATCTCCGATATGAGCTTCAAGTGCTGTACCCAGGCAACTCGGTCAAGATGGTTGTCCTAATAATCAATCTACTCAGAGGGATAAAGACAATGCTGCTTTTGGAATTGAAGACCATATCGGCCTGCCAAAATTTAGTTGAGCAGCTAGCAGGCCAAATACAGAAGGCGGTCATTCTAGGTTTTCTCCGTCTGCTTAGAGCACATGATTATGGAATCTACAGTCACTAATCCTGCGGGCTGTGGAGTGTCTGTAGATAATTTGTTGGCTACCTTCTTTGAGGTTCAGAGGCCATGAGAGGACAGTGATGCCAGATATAGGGAGCTTTTCCTTAGATTTGATCTGTTTTTTAAATAGGGAAATAGTGGATTTAAAGGATCTTTTAAAATTTTAGAGAATACCTAGAATTCTCTAAAATTTAAAAAAATACGCTAAATTCCATATTTCCCTATTTGAAAAACAAACTTAAATCTAGGGAAAAATCTAGATCTGCAACATTGCGGCAGGACTGTTCAGCGTTGGATAAAACAAAAAAAAACATGATAAGGCAAACAGAAAAATTCTCATAAAATTCCTTTTATTAGTGTGACCGGTTTCGTGAACAAGTAAATTACTTCACATCTTCATTTACTTGTTCACGAAACCGGTCACACTAATAAAAGGAATTTTATGAGAATTTTTCTGTTTGCCTCATGAATAATTACTCATATGGGATTAACTTACCTACGTTAAAAAAAACATTTGTTTTCTATTGCTCAGTTCGATTTGTACCCAGTATATCTAAACAAGGACTGTAAAATGCATCACAATAATTGAAAGAACTTAACAGAAGTGTATCCGTAATTTTATTTTAAGAGATTGATTTTGTAAATATTGTAAATTGCCGCACAACAATCATTGTTGTATTTTTTTTTATTAGGAGCAGATATTACGACTATAAAGGGTCACTGGTAGGGTGGAAAGGCGGAAGTCGAAGACAGTTGCTGAGGACTGTATTAAAAATTCGGTGCAAAATAAAATAGATATAGCAAATTAAGTACCTACTATAAGACGCAACTATGGCCCAAAGAACTATGAATGTAAGTATCGAAAATATTTCATTTAGTGAAATTCCTTCGAATATTCATTTCAATAGTTATATTTACAAATAGAAATTATAATATTTCGTCGCATAAGAACTACACATGGTTCTAAGTAACAATATATAATTTTTACAGTAGAATGAATTTTAGATTTTACTTTCTGAAAAAGTCACTTTGGATCCCTTTTTATATGTGGAACGTATGGAACATAAATAAAGTAATAATCAATTAAGCAATCTAGTATCTGTCTGACATGACAGGTCTAGAATGATTTAAATTTACCCAAAAGTGTAGCAATTATAAGAAAATTAATTTACATTTGCATTTGAACTTAAGACACATATGTCCCTGTATGTATACTTTAGTATAAAAAATGCAAATATAATACAAATTTTAGTAATTTTCATTCATTTAATAGACAGTAGAAAACGTGTAAAAATAAATATTCTTTAGTTTGTGATTTCTAATAGTAACGAAAAACATAGATTATAGCAAATAATAGTTGGGTGCAGACTGGGCGAGCAGCCTGGCGAGATTGCCTCACGAAGCAAAACACTCGCACAATCAGGACTTGTCTCCCGTGCTATAATGAAGCTTTTTTCCTCATCATTTTTTTTAATAGTAAAGCACAACATCCTAAAAAAACAAAGTATTATCTACAAATACATTTATTCAATTCAAACAGAAAACAAATTGAGGCTATTTTCTCCGGGCGGAGAAGCGAGCGATTAGCTGGAAAATGTCAAAATATACTTAACACTAAACAAACTCAAAAAAAACCGTCAGCAATCGACAACTTAATTTAAAAAATTGTCCAACTTAATTAAGAAATTTTGTTAGGTGCCACCTTTTCTTATATGCGTTTTCACCAAAGTTCTGGCTGATCAAAGGCCACTGTTACCGTAAAAAAAGGAAAACGTGTAACTGTTTCAATAGTATCTCATTTCGCGAATTATTAATGTCCACGGGAAAGTCAAATACTTTATACATAATGTTCATGCTCACAAACCGATTTGCAAATCGTTAAAGTTAAGCTGTTTGTTGCACATTAGTGGCACCCCCCTTTTTCCTTTTTAAAATAGTTATATCTTTTTTTCTTTGCAATAGTCCGATGTGATACTTAAAAAGCTGTTGCAGCTACAGTCTTGCCTCAGATAATCGCTTGGCTCACCAAGCTTCGCGAGGCTGCCTCGCTGTAACATTTAATAAACATTCGGCAGCCTCGCGCGGCTTCCTCGCGCGTGAGGCAGCCTCGCCTTGCTGCTCGCCCAGTTTGGACTCAGCTAATAGTTTCTTAAGATCATATGGAAATGAAGTTTATGGCGCCATCTTTCATTCAATGCTAAAGTTCTTTAATGAGAAAAATGCAGACAAATATTTACAGTAGGTTGTAATAAAATTCTCTAATTTGAGCAAAATGTCGTGTTACAACCCTTATGGTTCTCATGCGACGATTTGTTTCATTATTGAGCCTGAAATGAAAATTCTTTAGGGACTCTTTTGAGTCTAGGTATAAAATGCTTTACTTCTGTTATAATATTGACCATATAAACCGATTTCTACTTCCGGTCGTGGAAAAAATATATCTTTAGTTCAGATTAAGACCATAATAATTAAACATGTACTCATTTAAATTCAAATGAATCACGAATAGTTCATTGTACAAATACTTCAAAAAACCTTTACTTTTTTATACAAAGACGTCCCTAATGTAAAAACATCTGATGTAGCCAGCACATAACTTTCTTATACCAGTACATATCATCCTGATCTAAAAAAAATCATTCCATTTAATTCTTCACACCTCAATTAAATTTTAATAGCGTAGCTTGAAATGTTTCATTAAAATTTTTAAATAATTATTTATCAGCATCCCTCGATACTGTCAATAATAATTAAGCCTGGCCAAGGTGATTAATCCTACAGAGACGTACTGGGTATGCATCATATCATAATACTTGAATAAGTACAATAATAAAAACAAAAATATTTTATATATTGTGATGTATGTTTTTGTACTATTTCGTTCGCTTTAAATTCTTTTTTATGTATTTCCTTATATTTTGTAAGCTTAGTGCTGCACATTATTAAACTGTTAAATGACGTTCACACTTGTACATTGTATATCTAAGTGATAACTAATAATAAATAAATCAATAAATAAATAAATAAATAAAATAAATGGAAATAATTTTTATTAATACTGGTACACTTTATAAAATTATGTACAAAACTCACCTTCTTAAGCAGATTTATGAAGTAGCTTGGTTGTCGTTATCACAAACTGGAGCACTTCTATAATAACTGTTAAGCATCAGATATGCTTCTACAGTTGTCTCAGTAAGCGATGTTCGCTGTGGTGAAAAAATGTGTTTGTATTTTGAAAAAGACCGTTCGACATCTACGGAAGTAATACAGGCATAAGTAAAACACTCTGTGAACTCACTTAATGCAGCTGTAGATGCACCATCACAAATTTGTCTTAATTTGGTAAAATCAGGATCTTTCCGTAATACACTCTCGAATTTTTCAATAATGGGATTATTTTTTGCGTCATTTATAGTCTGTAGCTGTGTATATATGTCGTCCACTATTTGCAGCAACTCCACTAACGACAACGAAGTATTTTGCAATTTTTATATTGCGTCGTGTAGTCCTCTATAATTGTTATAAATAGTTTTTAAATCTGTTTCAAGGGAAACATCTTGAAAGCTTGTCTAGCTTTCCTTAATAGCTGCAGCCTCGTTAGGGTTGAACTGTAGTATCACAGCTTTTATTTGTTGAAAATATTCAGCATAATAAAAAGCTGCCTTCAACCACGTTTCCTCACGTGTAAGAACCGGCTCTGGTGGTTCCGGAATACCAGGACACAGTGTGTGAAATGCTCGAAGCCGTTTAGGAGATTTGAGAAATACTTTTTTTTGTATTTGCCATTAATGCATCTACCTCTGGAAAACATTTTCGAATCGTTTCTGCTACAAGATGGAACGCATGCACTTTACATGTAACATGTAAAAACCTACAATCGTCTCTTTGAAGAGAACGGCCCACCAAACGTATTGTCGCAGCACCGTCGGTCACAAACATCAACACTTGACTTGTTGACAGTTCAAATTTTTCGAAAGTCCCGCGTAATTATTTCACCAGTTCACGCAGTTAGTCTTTTGCTAGCTAGTAAAAGTGGAAATGTTGGTTTAACAGGGTCGAGTACACGTACTATAACATTTAAAATAGAATTTTTTTACAATATGTCGTCTCGTCAAGACATAACCACTGCCCTGTATTTTTTAATGCACATTTAATCCTATTTACAATGTCTTCACGAACACTTGGTACATATCTACGTAACGATGAACGACTAGGTAAATTCACCTGGGGATTGTATTTATTCCAGAACTCCCGAAATGCTGGTTTATCAAATATACGCAGGGGAACATCATAGGCAATCAGCATTAACAAACAGTAAATCAAACATAAACTGAGGTTCCAAAGAAGACACGCCATCTTTTTATTTTTGTGCCGGTTACTATTGACATGAATTTTGCAGCCGTATTTATTCCAGCACATTAAGTCTTGATCACAAACTTTACAAATTATTTTATATCCATCATAGAATAAATCCGGAAATTCACCGAAAAATTTATTCACTTTATCAGCGTACGGTCGTTTTCTGCTCAACATTATTTATTATTTATTAATACTCTATGCATCGACCGACAGATAACAACTGAAGTGTGTCGTGTCATCATCATCGTAAACAAGCGCGCGATGGCATTGGTAATGCGCCCGACCCTGAATCTACCATCGCTTGGCCAGGCTTAATAATAATTCATGTCATATATTTTAATAATTTCTCCTTAGTAACATTGACATGTTTGTAACTAAATTAGACATTTCAAATATCAGACTGCTAAATTTATCCTAATCCCACTTTATGAGGTCAAATGTGTAAAAAAATTTCAGTTTACATCAGCTTTATATGCAATAAATTTTTTTGTAAAGACAAATAAGTACAAAAAAAGTTTGGATCTCATGGACCTTCTTCAGCTGGTCAGTTTGCTCATCATCGAATTTATCATTATCTTTGGGCTTTAGAACACATGTACCAAATTTGAAAGCTTTATCTCAGAAACTATGGCTACTATCGCGATACTACAGACATACAGATAGACTTTTTCCATAAAGTTATGTTTTATGTTCTTTCATTATATTTCGTCGAAATTCGTCCGGAAATGCAATACAATGTTTTAATTTGTTTCCCGAAATTGTACCTGTACCTTTTTTCTTCTTTCATTCATTATGACTCTTCTGGTGGTACCACATTCACCAAATTTAATGTGTCACCTAAAATGTTGATGAACATCCAAATTGCCAAATTTGGGAAGTCTCCCATTAGTACTTTTTCAGTTACTGTGGCCACATACACACGCACGCACGCACACACGAACCGACAGACATTATTTGGAACATAGTCAGAATGGATTTAAGAGGGTTCAAAACGTATATATCACTCAAAATCTTGAGGTCGACAAGCGATTACTATACTTCCTTATATTAGGTATAAGAAAGTAAAAAAAACTAACAATCTATTTTGGCAGATATCTCCGCTAGGAAGGCCTTAAAAGGTTGTGTTTAGTGAGTAATTTGTTACTGTTTTGAACCACAGAATCTCCCATTAAAACATTTGTACTGATTTATCAAACACCTCTGTTTGTACCTATATAAAATTATAACTAATTCTTGTTGTAAGTAAAAAAGGCATACATATATTAATATTATCTAAATTCTACGACAAGAGACAATACGTTTATTGTCTGACACTATCTAATAAATGAAAGATCTCATGCGTCATCACATTTTATTTTTTCCTTAAAGAAATGAATAAGGGTTTTTAATCTTTGTCAGCTTTAAAAACCAAATGAGAGTGGTAAAAGGGCCCTTTATGCAGTTTTCTGTTTGCATGAACTCAAACACCCTATTCAGGCCATGGCGGTCATTGACTTTTCAATTACACGCCTACTTTGTTATATTGCACTGCAAGGTTAATTTACTTTTATTGTTTTGAGTCTGACCAATTTTAATTTACATCCCAGAAGATTTTCTTATTAATAATTTACGTTCCTTTTAGTTCGGAGGATAAAGCCAATATTTTAACAAAATTGTGCATTTTAAAGGTAAAATCATGAAATTTGGCAAGCGTGTTATTTATAGTTAATTAGTAATTTTAACCGTTTGTTGGCATCGGCGGATTGCACTTTGAACTACCGTATTGGAAAATAGCTGCCAAAATCGCTATTCTACTGTATGGATGATCCAATTTTAATTTATTTTGTTTTGTTTTAATGCTCTTTTGAAGATAACATTTTTTAGTCATTACAAATTTTTCTCTGAACCTTAAGGGTTTCGTACAATTTTCAAAAAACTGAAAACCTACTTCTAAAAATATATTTTTCAGTTCGATATCTTTTTTATGACTTATAGTATCACTTTTAGATCTACAGTAATGGAAAAACAGAATCTCTTCAGCTTCCCATTGATCTACTTTAAGACCTACAAACAGTTTCCTAATCAAAACAAAAATGTCATATTCACAAAATCAATTTTCTGCCTCTAAGTTTTGAGTTATCCAATTTCTTTTGCTAGTATGGTTATTAACAGGATTACTTGCATGAGAGATGAATATAATAAATTAATATTTTGGCTTTTTAATCATTGGCCGACACAATTTTTGTAACACAGTTATTGCTTTTATATTGTTAAGCCGATTAAAATTTTTATGATGGGTTGGCAATTGTAGAAGAGCAAGTTAAAGTAAGGTGGGATATTTTCAGTACAAGTTTTGTTTTGACCTACCAAGTGCCCAATTGTGTCTGTTAGAAAGTGTTTTCATTTGTCTACATAACTCTGTTACGACCAAAATGTTCAGTCAAACGCGCCGAAGTTGCAAAACCTCTCCTGACAAGTTTTGTTACATTTGTGGAGAATTCCTTGTGTAGTCACAAGCGACGCCATTGTCTCAAAATGTGAAAAAAGCGTATTTTCTATATTTTGGAGTTTTAGTCAGAGATAAAGACAAGCAATGTGTTCCCCACATTTGCTGTGTGTCCACCAATCATTTCGATGATTGCTATTTTTGTGTAGCAAGAATTGAGGAATATTCCAAAAAAAGAAAAACAAAAAATCACAAATCTGAATTTACCATAAGCCCAAAGACCTGTTCCTCACAAAGCATTAGACTTACCAATGCCAAGATTAGCAAAATATTGTTTTGGGAGGTAATGGATATAGTAACGACTCTTTAGAGAGTCCAAACCACTAAGGCGACCCTTTGTATATTCCAGAACGTTTTAGTGACCCTCACTTAATTGCTCAAAATGAATTGAATGATTTGGTACATAACTTGGGGCTGTCAAAACAACAAACAGAACTTCTTGGTTCCCGACTTAAAAAGTGGAACTTACTGGCTCAAGAAACAAAGATTATTAGAGAAAGAAATGCAACATTTTCCGCATTTTATAATATGGAAAATTTATGTGTTGATATTGACGGTTTAATGCAGGAACTTAATATCAATCCTTTCAGTTCTGAGTGGCGCTCATTCATAGATTCCTCCAAATACAGATTAAAACTGTATTACTACATGTACCAATTGCCCATTCAGTTAAAAGAGGATTATGGCAGTATGAGCACCATTATAAATAAAATTAATTACAACAAATACAAACGGCAAATATGGGGATTTAAAAGTAATAACCATTTTAGTAAAGCTTCAAGAAGGCTTTACAAAACATTGCTATTTTCTTTGTTTGTGGTACAGTTGTGCAGTAAAAGAATACCTATTATGTGAAAAGAATTTGGCCAGAAAAAAAAGAATTTAAACCAGGAACTAGTAATGTTTTGAGCCCCTTGTAGACACTAAAAATGTTCTTTTGCCAGCTTTTCATATTATACTTGGGCTAATCAAAAATTTTGTGAAAGCTATGGATAAAGAGGGTGAAGGATTTAAATACTTTTCCCCAATTAAGTGACACCAAACTTAAAGAAGGCATTTTTATTGGTCCTCAAATTAGAAAATTGCGTGACGATGCAGATTTTAAAGTAACACTCAACAGACAGGAACTCAGAGCCTTGAACTCATCTGTAAGCGTAGTCAGGGGACTTTTAGGGAACAAAAAGGATGAGAACTACAACTAGTAAGCCAACTTTTAGATTCTTACCAAACGCTTGGTTGCCGTATGTCTTTAAAAATTCACTTTCTGCATTTTCATTAAAATTTTTTTCCTAAAAATTTGGATGCGATAAGCGACAAGCAAGGAGAAAGATTTCATCAAGATATTAGGACATTGGAAATTCGTTATCAAGGACGATGGGATTGAGCCATGATGGGTGATTACCGATTACTGTTGGTTCTTAAAGCGAGACGATTTGACCCTCCATAAAAGAAACTAAAGAACTGAGCATACGTTTTTCAAAATTATTCTCTATCTTTGTAGATATATTTATGTAAACCTAATATATGTCCTATAAATCATTAATATATAGCAATAAATAGATTAGTAAAACTAACAACAATGTTATTCCTGCATATAATGTTTTATTAATGTAACAAGTGTTACGTACGACGACTTTTTGCTTCTTATTTCTGTAATCAGGAGGTTAGTTGGATATGCTATTCAGGTACATGTTACAATAAAAAAAATTTTTTTCCACCAGTGATAAATACTTTATTATAATTAACAGAAATTCAGATGTACATTAATAAAATATGTATGACAATAGGAATAATATAACAGTATTATATCTTTATCTTCAGAATGTATTTATACAGAAGGCAAAGTTAATCAGTCTAGAGCTGTTTGAAGGGCCTATACCTAGACAGCCTGCTTGATGGGCTAATGTGAGGACATGCTGTTTAAGGATATCAATCGTAGGTGGAATGCCTTTCAAGTAAGTCTCTATTTTTGCAAACAGCATAAGTATGGTTCTCTTTGTTTTTGTTTGTTTTTTGACTACAACAGCGATCAGATATTAAGATGACAAAAATTTTAATAGAATTATCGGTTCAAATCATCGTGTGTAGTCATGAGAAAAACAACACTAGTATTAAGAGGTTGATTCCCATTGAGCAATACTTATTACCATATTACATTATTAATTATTATCTCATGCTATAGTAACACATAATCCTGCGATTTAATGAAAACTTCCATTGAAAATTTAATGATTCAATATTTTTATTAGGTACACACATTTGCTGGTAGTTTGTTCTAAAATTTTTTTTTTTCTAAAATTGACTAAAATCACACGTGGCGGTGTTCGCCGAGTCGGCCACCGCCTCGGCAGATGTTGTAATGTAAACTTATGGAGTTGTTCACACGGCTTGTGTCGCCATTCGCGTACCGTCGTTCGACTGACGTGCAAAGGCGTTTTTATTACTTCCAGCGGTGCATGATTCTATTGTTCATATCTGTTTACACGGCAGGCGTTTTTCTAGCAGTTTGCGTGTTGCATAGCAGCCAAATATGCACTTCTTCAAAAATATTGTACTCAACTCACAACAGAATATCAAGTAATGAAATGACAATGTTGTATTTTGATACTTTCTGCGCCGACTGATAAATCGCTTCGTGTGTGTAGTACAAAGTGTCGCCGACTCTCTTTAGCCATATTTTAGAGTTAAAACGCATTAGGCGGTTTTCGCCGAGTCGGCCGCCGAGTGGGCCGTCGCCTCGACATATGCTGTAATGTAAACTTATGGAACGGCATCCACACCGTGCATACCCGTCGTTCGACTGATGTGCCGAAGCGTTTTTATTGCTTTGAGTGGCGCATGCTGCAATGGTTTTAAGTGAGTCTGTTCACACGATAGGCGTTTTTCTAGCGGTTTTGTGTTTGCCAAATCTGCACGTTATTAAAAATATAGCATATTTTCCTTCCTCGAATATAGTGTTAAATAAACATTTTCTTTGGCGTTCCTTAACAAATGGATGTTGCCACATTCGCCTATTTTTTTGACTGACTGTATAATAAACCTAACAGAATTAATTCGTCTGAATCAGACAATTCCATATTGCTCACTGTGCTATTAAAACAGTACTGACAACGTTGTATTTTGACTCTTTCTGTGCCAATTGGTAAACCGTTTCAATGTGTTGTAACAGGCTGCGACCGATTCGGCGGTCGAGTCGGCAAAAACCGCCTAGTGTGTTTTAACCCATGAACCTCTCACAGGGCGATGAAAGCGACATCCAAACCGCACGTACCTTCTTCGTTCGACTGACGTGATGACGCGTGTTTATTGACTCGAGCGGCGCATGGTTCTATTATTTATAATGGATCTGTTCACACGACAGGCGCTTTTCTAGCAGTTTGTGCGTTACATAGTAGCCACATTTGCACTTCTTCAAAAATATTGTACTGTGAGCTCATATTATTTTTGCCAACCGTTCAGTTAAAAATGGATATCAAGAACTAAAATGAAAAAGCGGTATTTTGATGCTTTCTGCGTGGACTGATAAACCGCTTCGCATGTGTAGTACAAAGCGGCGCCGATTCTGTTAACACCGCCTCGTGCTTTTTTAGCCTAAGGGTGAGTTGTACCAGGGCGGTTTAATTTTAATCTTGGATCAAGTATTAGCACGTGTTTTGATATTTGTGGAAACTTAGGTGTTATAATCGTCATACTGAAGATTACAACTCCATTTAGGATTAAATATCAAATTGTCTATGTTTCTTAAATTTTTTGAGTAATAAACCACAATTTTAGAAAATATTGAAATAATTTTTGCTTTGAAAGGACCAAAAAAAACATTCTTTAAAAAAATATCTTCTGGTTGTTTCTTTTAGTGCTAAAGTTCAAAATGTTTTATTAGACCATGACGTGCATAAAAAGTGAGAAAAAAACATGACTTTCATAAAAAAATTCGTTCTTTAATGTTCAAAATAGCGCTTTATACTGAAAACTCTTATGATAAAAAATGGGTTTTGATGCTATAAAATGTTTGATTTCTATCCCAAATATTGCTGTATAAAGTACAAGTATGTTACCTTAAAAGAAAAAAGTCTTAAAATGAAAAACACCATAGGGAATATAATCGTAAAAGCGTTCTGTTTTCCTATAGCCTCAACAAAAACTTTCGAAATCATTTGCGGCCAATTATGTGTTGCATGTAATTAGTTCTATTCCCCCAGCAAAACTTTGTTCCACAAAAAGTTGTAGGAATGTCTAGTGGGAACAATTCATTTAAGTTAACGATGGAATTATCAGTATTACTTTGTCATCTCGACAATAACACTTCCAATGGTAAACAGTATCAACTCAACCGGTGAATTTACTGATGCATTTCTAAATATAGAAACTAAAATAATTTGATAAATATGGCCGGTTTCATTTATTAAGAGTAAAGACGCGTTTACACTTATATGGCTTTTCTGATATCAGTAACAGATGGCGCATCTGTAAACCTTTACAAGCATAGTGTGCAACGAACTTTTTTCATCCATACGTGTTGTGTCCAACGCCAGTAAATGCTTATACAGGATGTTTTATCTGAACTAGGCCAAGCGATAGTGGTAGACTAGTCCGCCATATAAAAGGCCCACCTGCAAAATATTAATACGATCAGAGCTCATTAATTCTAAATTTGTGCCATATCTCCTAATGGGGAGCCTATGGAGTAATTTACCCGGCACATAGACAACCACCTGTCAAACGCAGTGGCTATGCGCAAAGTGATGACTCAGTGCAATGTTAAACCCTGAGCTGTGTGTAATGTTTCAAGCCTTGTGGCTAATAATTGATGAGTTATGGAGTGTAAAGATGGAAGCCATTACTCCATAGAAGTATTACGACAATAATCACGTGGTGCAATAAACGAAAATGTACGGCTGTTATTAATTCCATGACTTAATTTAGGCTGCAATGCTGTGCATCGTTGGGATATCGTAACCGTGTCTCATAGACGGCATACACATAGGGTCCCTCACATAGGTACGTACTAGGTGAAACAGCATCTCTGACTAACGTTCCCCATCTCACAATGCACAATCGGATGAAAGGAGGTGCCCTCCCAAGAAAACAACGATCCGACGCCAGTCAATCGATAACACTGGACCCATCGTTCGCAAAATTTTTAAGAACTTTAGTTTGCGACGCGATTCAGAAAAATGAAATCCCAACTATTGGAACTTGGGTGAGAAGCATTGGATTTAAATATCAAACTGTTAATAAACGCATGGCGATTATGGGAGCAGACGAATAGTAGATTGGCGAGATTCATATTTCTAGAAGAGATAATAGAACTCAGAAGGGAAAATAGACCAATTTATTATCTAGATGAAACTTGGTATGATATTCATGACACCGTGAAAAAAGGATGGACTGATGGATATAGGAAATGTCAACCAATCTCATTGCCCCCTAATAAAGGGACTCGGTTGATTATATTACGCTGTGGATCAGTTGATGGATGGGTTGATAATGCATTGAAATTGTGCGGAAAAAACATGGAAGACTGTAACGTGGATTACCACAAGAACATGGAGGGAGAAATATTTGAGAAATGGTTTGAAAATACCCTAATTCCAAAATTAAAACCGAATAGCATTATTGTTCTTGAAAATGCGAAGTACCATTCGAGACAATTGTATAAAATTTCTAACAAGAGTTCTACTAAGCTGGAGTTAATTTTTTTTTTTAATGAAACGATCTCTATTATGAGAAAAAATTTAATAGAGCACAACTCATAGAAGTGCTGCAAACGAAAAATTATGAGTATATACAACTGTACAATATACAACCACGTTGTATCAAAATCTACAGTGCAATGGGATAAACATTTTTCTTCATTCAATAATATTATTGCCGATTCCTTAATTTTTCTTTTTTTGCTATCCCCTTCTTTCAATAAAATTAAAAAAAGAAAAATTAGCACTAATATTTTTGAATGAAGAAAAAAGAAGAATTGAACAAAATTAATATATTGTATAATTTTTAAGTATCAACATGTAAGTATCTATGGATATATTACATAAACAAATGATATATGTCAAGTTTCACGCTTGACTTATTCTAAAAAAAGATAAATAACTTTGAAAAAGGAAACAGATTCGTTTTCCGAAACGTTAGGAAATTATATTGTTATTTTTGTGTCACATATTAGTTGTCAAAAACACCCTCTGACTAATCTTTTGACATAAAGTCACAAGCGCAGAGGTTTATTTTTCCAGAAATATACTAGATATATTTTTAGATAACGAAGAATTATTCATGTGGTATTAAGTCACAAAAAAGAAAAAGAAAAGTTTAGAGAATGCGACAAATAACGTTTACACAATACGTTATTATTTATTATAATTATTTTTTTTTATAATTAATTTTTAGTTTATTTATTGAGAAAAATATTTGTTTCTGTTACTATTTTGTGAGTATATTTTTTGTTTTTATTTTGTTTTTAAAGGTTTCTGCTCATACCTCCTCGCGGTTCTTGCTGGGTAGTAACAATTTATATTAAGCGAACTTGAATACTGTAACTGCTGTATGGGTAGTCAATACGTTAAATTCAATACTTTTTTCTACAATTCATAAATCGTTGCTAGCTAACCCGAGCACAAAAACCTACATTGAAAAAGTAAACGAGTGAACACTACAGATAAATCCGGCTCTGTGTTCTGTAGCGTCTTACATCGCAGATCCCGTCACTAAAGCGATTTCTCCTACTATACATGTTAAAGCAGTTCAAAACATCCAATATGACACTACTAGGCAATAGATTTGACGTTCCCCAATCAAAATTAGTCAAGCTAGAGCGCAAGACTGACAAATTGCATGATCTGCTTTGTTTTCTTCAGTTCAGTTTAGTTAGTCAGTTATTATTTAATATAAAACAAGATGGATTTATTGGGGTTCAAAATAAAACAAAGAAAGTTTAGCGCCATAACCCAAAAAAAAACAATTATGCAGCTACGGACACGTGTTTCGGAGTTATTGCCCCTCATCAGCGTAGCGTAGCTGAGGAATTGTATCTACGATGGGATAGATCAGGAACAAAAACTAAAATAAGGCTGGAAAGTACAGTACACAGTACTCAATTAGTGCCTTCATGTTCCCATGTGCCACATATGGGGCCTCGATGAGCACAGTCAACACACAGAGCTCTATGTGTACTGCTCATTTCCACTTGGCACATACAAACAAAACAAGATGGATTTATTCCTTAGCTACGATACGCTGATGAGGGGCAATAACTCCGAAACACGTGTCCGTAGCTGCATAATTGTTTTTTATTTTGAGGATATGGCACTAAACCTTCTTTGTATTATTTAATATGTTTCAAGATGGGAGGAGCGTCTATATTTCTATTACAATAATCCAATATGTACACTTAAATGGAAGCTTTAAACACGTATTAAAATTTTAGTCCATTTAAAAAGAGCATTTATCCACGATTTGCCTTAATTTACAGACATTTCTGAATCGTGTCCAACTGACGTAAACTGCGAGCAGTTCTGATCACGATCACGGCATTTACAACAACTTTGAAAGTAAACTGTATATTAAACATTCTAAAAAAAGAACACGAAAAGATGATAAATGCGTTTATTAGACTAAATGGTTGAACTTACATTACTCTCTCGACACTTAAATGTCATCGCTGATTCAGAGCGAAAATACTTATAAATCATAGTTTATTGTTCTTGATGAGATTTTTTTTAAATTAAACATTAACAGGGTCATTTATTTTGTTAGCAAGCGCTTTTCCCTTGATTAATCTTTTAGCATGATTGACGTGCATCAAAGGCTATTATGTAGGTGGCAAATTATCCTGTTTATTTAAGCGCAACCATTATTTATTATCAGTTTTAATACAACTAACTCATCGATATCAATGCTGCAAACAATAGGGAAATCTTCAAACACCAATTAAAAAATGGAAATTTTAAATAAACTGTAAGGGGTAATTTATTCGATGTACGTTTCGCCCATCTAGTTGGCATTATCTGGAGATGATGTTTTAATCATGATGCCAACTTGATTGCTGATTTTACCAAGCGTGTTCTGATGAAGCTATATTTTATCTTAGTAGAACGGTACATAATTGTTGCTATTGGTCTCCCCAGAGGATGATAGAAGCAAATACTCAATATCCAGAGTAGTTGAATGTTTGAGCTGGCATTGTTGGGAATAGAATATTAGGAACATTATTTCGTTGACGGAACACTAACAGGTTAAACGTATTTGGAATTACTTATAGACTATATTCCTGTTGCTGCGTTATTGTACGGGATTACTTAATCGACTGGGCGCTGGATTGAGCGAGGGGCAATTGAATGGCCGGCAAGGTTACCTGATCTTGCGCCTTTAGATTTTTGTGGGGTTATCTAAGAGTAAGGTCTACTTTAACATTGGAGCCTTAAAAGAAATAATCCGTTATGAAATCCTGGCGATTACCCCAGAGATGCTTTAAAATGTTAGGCAGGAATTCATCCATCGCCTTGTCTTCTCCCAAGAAGTAAATGGAGCCCAATTTGAACAGTTCATTTGATAGTTTAGTGTTTTTTTAACTGACGTATTATTTATTTGGCGCTGAGTCAACTTGTTATTCATTTGTTTCAAATCAACTGATAACAGAAAAAAGTGGGTGTTGCTATTTAAAGAAAATGGCGACGGCGAATGGGGTGTGGGTAAAGATAATTGACCACTATCAGAAAAGACGCACGTTTAAAAGATAATGTTGACCTGTGCGAGGATTCTGGTCACAGATAATCAGAGAGTTCTTATTTAAAGCGATCCACGATCAACGTTCGCACTATATATTATTATATTAGGTAAGTTTTGCAAGATCGTCATAGTCCATAGTTTTTTGTTTCACCACAACTGTTACATTTATTTTTAAGTTTTGTTTATTTTCATACAAAAAAAGTACCAACTATGACAGCCGCCCAACAAAAATATAGTGGACTATAAATATAGGCACAACTGACAAACTCAAATGTTATTTTTTATTTTCATTGTTATTACGATTTCTTTCATTTCTTATATAATGCTTTCCCTTTTCTGGCATATTGTCAATTTTTCTGAAAAGTTGACCACACTCTAAGCATTTTCTTATATTGTTATGCCTTATGATTCCATTTTAGCCACTTAACTTAATGAAATGGAAACAAAACTGGAAAACAGATAAAGTGGGGCCCCTCTTTTCGATGTAGCCAGGCCCCATACAGATTTAACGGTCAATTCTTGGACATAAAACAAATAAAACGCGTGTTTGGGGCTGCAGTTGCACAATTTATAAGGGATAGAATTGATGCGCAGATGGGATGCTTTGATAAACGGGAAAAGGGACACAACTGCTGAATATTTATACGAAAAGCCATGTGTTACCGGTGCGGCGACCTACAAATGTGGCGATAGAAGAAGTTGTATTTGAATTTACAAATTCTAACTTTCCATTCTTATACCACTCAATATGGTTCAGCAGAAAATAGAAGTTTCCTCACTTTTACATGTTTAAACGTATATGCATGTGCATAATTTAGAATAAAACATTAAAATATGGAATGAAATGGAAATATAATAACGCTAAAAATGTTTTGCTAATTATTATTTTCAAACTTTCACAAAAACTTATTACAGATAAGTATAAGGACTGATTGATATTATCCAAGACATTCCAAGTCTCTATACAAGTTTCCCTTCAAGGTTCTGTTCAAGTTTTCATTAAAGTTGCAATTCAAGTTTGCACATTTGTGGTGAAGTTAGTTATTTATTTCTCTGCTAGCTTCACATTGAAAAGTTGGTCTCATGGTACCAACACTGGAATATTTTATTTTGAGACTAACAAGCTGATTTGATAAGCAAAATAATGAATAAAATGTTACCATAATTGTCGAAAATTAGAAAAATTATAAAACTGTATAACTGTTATAAGATTAAATATGGAAATCGCATAAAACGAATATGGTGCCGGCGGTGGTTATTAAGTAAAGATGAAAGAATTTTAGGTTAATGCGCCTTTGTACATAGAGAATTAAATGCTGAAGATTCAGAGTCCTATAAAATTGTTTTAAGAATGGATGAAAACCAGATTAATTTGTTGCACTCTTTATTGGAGGATAAAATTAAGATAAAAGATACACAATTTCGACAAGAAATTTCTTCAAAGTTTCATTTAACAGTCACAGCCACAGGTGAAACCTTCAAAAGTTTATCTTACAGCACAGGAATTGCACAATGCAAAATTTCAAAGTTCATTCCTGAAGTACTAGAAGCAATTTATGAAGTACTGCATGGAAAGTATATGAAGGTACGTGTGCACTTTGAACAGTGCAAAACATATTTAACAAGGTTCACATAAATATAATAGTGAATATATACAAATATGTATTTTATTTAAGGTGCCATCTAGTCCAGAAGAACGGTTAAATATTGCTAATGACTTTGAAACTTATTGGAATATACCAAACACTATAGGAGTTATGGATGGGAAACATATAGAGTTTAGAGCTCCTCAAAGGGCCGGTTCGCATTATTATAATTATAAGGGTAGGCACAGCATTGTACTATAGGCGATTGTTGGTGCCCATTATGAAATTATTTATATTGATGTTGGTGCTAATGGCAGAGTAAGCGATGGTGGGGTTTACGAAGATTGTGAGTTTGCTGTAGCATTGAATCAAAATTCTTTGAACCTCCCCGATGATAAACCCCTGCCAGGTATGGAAGATGCATTGCCTTATGTAATAATGCTGATGCAGTATTTTCATTTCAACTATCGATTAAGCAGAGGTAGAAGGGTTGTCGAAAATGCTTCTGGCATCCTTGCCAATAGATTTAGAATATTACTTCATCTCATTAACTTGTCGAGTGATAAAGTTGTAGCAATAACTAAAGCATGTTGTGTTTTACATAACTTTTTACTGGAACAATTCCATCAATCAGTAATCAGAGATTGTGACGTAGAATTTGAGGATGGCCATATACAAGGAGAATGGCGACAAAATGGTGCTAAACTTCAACATGCAGTATTTCGAAGAGGAAGAGCGAGTAATGAAACACTGAAAATTCGAGAAACGTTCAAGGACTATTTTAATGGGATTGGACAGGTAGCATGGCAAGATGAAATGATTTAACTGGAAAAAAAATATTTTATTTTATTAAAAAACTACATAAATATTATTTGCAATAAAAAATATTAGACAATTTTTTTTATAATTCATTCATTTTCCTGTTCCTCCTGACATTTTTCAATTATATTAACAATATGCCATTTACATTTATTATAAATTTTTTTATTTGTTATGGAAACTAATTCATATCCTATAAATTCTGTAAAGGTTTGTATATGAGGTGGTAATTTACTTTCATTAACAATACTATTTGCTGCAGCAGCTACGGTGTCATAAAAATTACTTTGATTAGTTTTCTTTCTCTTTTTACTAGATAGCCCAGGAGTCATTTGCAGAGTATTGTTTCAAGTAGATGTGGGTGTGGGAATACTTGTCGGCACATGAGTAGACTCATGTGATAAAAATCCTTCTGTTCCCACATTTTAAACATTTTCATTTTCTTGTTCTGTATGGATGAACTAAAAAAATAAAGAAACAACTATATATAACATTAAATGAACTAAATGTCTTACAATATTTTCAGTATAATTCTGGGTTTCAGAACCTTCTTCAGATGTGTCTATATCCTTTTCAAGTCTTAATTGATATTCCAAAGGTATGGCAGGAATTACAGCATTTTTCATATTAGAAACTCCTTTGTCCCTCATGCAAAATGGTTTCAAAAATAATAAATATTCGTAAAGCCACCAACAACTTCTGATGGAGTCGTCTGCGCCACTACCACTTGGTGGCACATTCTTTAACATTCGTTCATTTTCTAAGAACTGCGATCTCAGATTATTAGTGTTTTTCTAAATATCCTCAATCACAAATTCTTCTTTATATGTTTGCTACAACTGGTCTTTGATAATGGCTCTGATATATTTATTGTGACAGTTTGGATTTCTTGTCTGTAATAATAATAAATTTAGTGATCATGCTTTTGTATTATTTGCTTAATATTGTGACTCACCTTCTATAGTACTGGCTGTAATTCATAACAGGCGATTAAATACTTAGGTTTTTTCGGGAGTCCACTTCTTTTGTGCTTTTGGGGTTATCGTTTATTTCGAAAACAACACGTACATCAAAGTGAAAGGTTATAATGAATAAATTAGAATAAGCAAGTCAATTATCACTAAGTTGGTACTTCTGAAATTCGTTGCAGTGCGCAAGTCTAGACGAAAACTAGAATGGAAACTTGGACCGACTTAGCTTGTTGTATTTTTTCTAGTTTGAAAGTTGAATGCAATTTTGTTGAATCACACTGTTCAAGTTTTTGTCTTGAAACTAGTTACTTAATTTAAAGCTAAAAAAAAGTATAAAAATTGGATAATGTCAATCAGGCTTAACACATATATTTTTAAATAATTATTTTCCCGGCTATTTGCCAAACGCTGAAATGGATTTTAAAAAAGATAATATGCACATTATGTTCAGTACGACTAGGCAAGCATATTCCGATTTAGATCTAACGAAAGCATTAAAGAGTAACTCCTGTGTAGCAATATATATTCTTATTATAAAACCAAAATTCTGTAATCACCCGCTACCATATGATTAATCTGGTCAGTAAATGTTAATCTGCAGTCAAAGATTACTCTCAAATCTTTAAACTTATAGCATTTAATTACATTAGCCTCGAATATGTGAAATCAATTGGCTGTAGTTTTCTTGTAAAACTCATGCAATTGCATTTACTAATATTGAGATGTAATAAAATTCTTTCGCACCAAAGATTCAATTTACTCAAATCTTCCTGCAAACTAATAGAGTCCTGAAAGTTGGAAATCGACGAATACAGTTTTACGTCTGCATATAATAGAGCATTACAACTAAGTTCACAGACGATGTCATTTATGAAAATAATGAAGAAAAGAGGCCCTAAGAGGGATCCTTGCGGAACTTCTGAAGTTGATGTCATTTCAGCATACTTAAAACCCTGGTACTGCACGTATAGGCCTCTGTTGTTTAAATAGGAATAAAAAAACTTCAGGAATTCATCACTAAGTCCTACATCGCATAGTTTATGCAGCAATAATTCATGGTCAAGTCTTTCGAATGCCTTTGAAAAGTCCATAAAAATGACATTACCCTGCCCTCCCTGATTTAAAGTCTCAGCTAGAAATTGTTTGACACTTATTAAATTTGTGGTGGTAGATCTACCCTATAAAAATCCGTGCTGGTTAGAGCAAATTTGAACTTTTAAATAACTAAACAATATTTCATATAAAATTACTTCAAGCAACTTACTGAAATTATACAAAATTGTGCAAATGCATCCAGTACTTCCTGGAGATCATTTGGTACAGCATTATTAAAATTCATTGAGTTGGGAATATTAGATACATTTTTCTTATTATTAATGTAAGACCAAAACTGATTCGGGTTGTTATTTTTAATTCTAACTACTTTCTTCAGTGAAACCAAAACTAAATGAAACAAAAGTAATCATCAATTCAACAATCACTTCAAAACTTTAAAACAACCATAGACACGTGTTTCTGCATCTCTGTGTCGTCAGTATGGCTCTTTGAAAGCCCCGAAAGTAACTGGGAATCTTAGTAATTACTAAGTTTGAATTTGAACTGAACTTTCCCACGCTCGTGTGTTGTAATATGCTTGTCTTTGAGTAATGTCGTTTAACATCAGGTGTAACATCGGCGAATTACTTCGCGCTGCCTCTCAGCCTGAAAGTTTCTAAATTCACAAGGAGGCCGAGTAGTACCTCATTTTGATGATATTTTCAACCTCATTACGATGTTCGTGAATTACACTCCTTATATTACACAACCGGCTTGGTGGTGTAGTTGGCTAGAGCGTGTGATGGCAAGCATGACTAAAAATCTTTCTATCGTAGCTACGGGTTCGGTTTCTGCCACCGACACTGGTAATATCGGTTGGATAGTTGCATGTCCACGTTTTTCTAAGTGTAATCCTTTTCTAGACAGCTTCGGCTTTGGATTCGGTGGTTGTCTAATTTCTGTGGTGTTTATTATTAGTTGACTTAGGCAATTTGGATGTCACGAATTAATTAACAGGGGCAAATTGCAAAACATGAATAGACAGTACAGTAAACAATATTTTATCTTTACACAACATCTCCTTCCTGTTTCACCGCCTTTGTTTGTTTCCAACAATCAACGTTTATTTTTCTACGACACACGCTTCGTCACAGCGGATTTACTAATTATTGGAGTGGATTTACGTTCGACAGTCTAAAGACACTTCCAGATTCAGCGTGCCGCGCCGCGCACTCACAAACATTGCAGCAACATGCAGTTTGGACGGATAGCTGCGCAGCTCTCTATACAAACTGCATGTTGCTTCAAGGTTTACAAAATCGCAGCTCGACCCGCTTGACCTGCAAGCACCTTAATGCCCTATACTATATATAACAACACACAAAACATCACTCTCTCTGAATGCGCTGAATGCCTCGCCACTTTTCACGTCTAATAACGCACTACACTAAATAGAAAATATCGATTAAATAAAAAATATCTTTATACTGGCCGTAAACACAATAGATCACCAACTAAAGTGTTCTCGAACTGTATGAACTACAAACTGCATAGAGCAAGGATGTAAACCAAATAGGTCATACAGCAGGTAGGGGTCTGATCTAAAGACGCAAACGATAGCAGCCCCTCAACACTACATACATACATAATATTATTCTCGGCTACTCATCAATGCCAATATAATTTTTGGTAGTTCACGACCGCTCATCTCTGCAGGTTTTACGTGCAAGAGCTAACTAATTAATTTATTAATGTGTAAGTACACTGTCAAAAATTACAATTAAATTTACTACTATTATATCACACGTTTTTCAGAATATATTATTAGGTTTAAAAATCCGTCCCTGATATGACATCTAAACTCCCTAAGTTTATTTATCATTTATTGAAATTTGTAATTCGCTTTTAACTAAACATGCAATCATAGAAGTTAGCTAGTATTTATATACCTACTTAATATCAGTTTCTTGTTAATATGTTTTGTAAATATAAAAATAACAAACACTTTCAGTTGTTCATTTATAATAGGTAGGCATCTTGGTCAAGTCACTACTAATCTCATCAATATTTCATAAATAAAAAAAACCATCTATAGCGATGAGGAACTGGTACATACAAGAGTTATAGAATTATTTTCATGACAGCCCTTACGATTCATTGCCGTCACGCAATAAATTTATTTTGAGGCTCAACTACACCGGATAGTCTTTAAAGGCAACGATATAAAAAATTTAGTGAAACAATAGCTGAAATATATAAGGAGTGGAAAAATTCTATAAATTCGTTGTTTAATAAAGGTAGTAGATTTTTCAGAGCATTATTAGAAACTGGAATATAATAATGGACCGCATTAATTGTGACGTCAAATGATAATTAATAATAATTACGCAACCTACGTAAAAGACTCGTGACATACTGGTTGCCTATATGTAACATTGGAACTTGACTCTTATGCAAATGAATATAAGGGCGACAGTTTCGAGGGTTAGAACACAGCACAGAATTTATTTCTTTTCTCCCTGGGAAAAAAATATCTAAAAACTTTTAGTTACTATTCACCATGCACTAAATATGTTAGAATATATACAAATAGAGCGCATTACAGTAACTTTATTTTTATCATTATTGACAAAATTTCTATAGCGCACCGCATTTTATATATTCTAACACATCCTGCGCGTAGTGAATGGTACTTGAAAATTCTTAAATATTTCTTCCAAGTCCTTCGGTGGGTTGGAACCTTTGATGTGAAGATAATGCTGACGTACTTTTCCACGAAACACCAAAACACTATATACTGCACTCGACGTGCGTTTCGCCAACCAAGTTAGCATCATCTGGAGATGATTAAAACTAAGTTTATGCTAACAATTTACCCTATTTATACCCAAACTATTGTCACGTTTCGTCAGTGTTATTTCTTCCAAGAAAAAAATTCTGTGCTGTGTTCTAGTGCTCGAAAATGTCGCCTTTATGCTAATGAGCGTAGGAGTCAAGTTCCAGTGTATATAAGCAACCAGTGTGTCATGACTCTTTTACGAAGGCTGCATAATTATATGACGTCACACTAATATAGTCCACTACACAACAAATAGTAGACACAAAAAATAAAAATGAGTAATGTAATACTTTTTTTTAATCATTTATTTAACGTTCACCTATTTCTACTACCAAAGCCAATCACCGACGCCAAAAGACGAGCTACAATCAACCTGGCAATTTTGCTGAACCTCTTCTTGATCCAAGAATAAGGATCTTTTACTTGTTTAACATCTTATAAACAAGGGTTCGTCTGCTTTACATACCCTCCGAAGGTATATTCACTACACAATCCTCGCCTTAAGATTGCATAGATTTTACATTCTAAGCTGATATACAAGCTAAAAAATGATTGACGAGACTGCTGTGTTTCGCTGGACTGGTTTTATCTACATATCCAATTACCAGCCTCAAGACACGTTGCTTTACTTCTTGTATCAGTACACCATCTAAAGTCGGTGCTATGTCCCTCCCCCCGTTCCTAAACACATATTGTCATTTTCTAAATACAAATAAAATGTATTTTTAAAAGACATTTATTTTTAAATATACTTTTTTGGGTCTATTTATTCCTTGTTCTTCTACATGTTTTAAAATATATTCTTAAAATTGAATATTTTTATATATAAGATGCCCAAAAAGATACCGACAAACTCTGACAGTGATTTCTCGAAATCAGATTCTTTTATTTCCAAAACGAATAACATAATTTTTAAACTTTGGACAGTTTCATCTTATATTAAAACATATATTTCACGGAAACAAAAAAGGTTATATCATATTAAAGAAATTCTTGAAATAGGAGTATTATATTATTCAGTGTTAGAAACATCTATAAAAAATAATTTACGGATTAAAGAAATAATATTATGTGCAGTTTGTATGCTTCTCTCAATTTGCATTACTGTTATTAGTGCTGATAATGTTTATTAATATGATTATTATATTTATCACCGTCGTAACTGGAGCTCGTATTCATTCAACCGCAAAGTTTAATGTGATAGACTGTGTGGCTTCACTTAATACTATCTGCTAATATAACAGTAATGAATATTAAGTTTCATGAATATATAACTATGGAAAATACTGCAAATAAATTGCACTTTGAGATACCTATACCATCGTGGCGTAAATGTTTAGAATGGCACCGAGAACAAGAGGATTCTTTAGAATTTAAAGAAATAAAAGGTCCAACGAAATATCCGTATTAAAAATATTTCAAATCAATCTTAGAATATTATCACGCCATTGGCTTATTTCTAATTAAGTAGCTGCCATTAACTTGGCGAAATAATGTAATAAAAAAATAAGACATTTTAAAACTTTTTATTTGATATATTTTTCGAAAGAAACAATTTGGTTATTAGGAGTTTCCTTTAGTAGCTTGTAGATACATCCAATTTACAATGAATTTTTGGCTCAAAATGTAACAAACTCACGAAGTTTTTAAAAGAGTCCATCTTATGTAAAATTGGCCAGAAAACTGAAAACATTGGAGAATTTAACGAAAATGGATTGGCGTGGAAGTTCTAGTTAAAAATGGGTGATCGTATGTAACTGGTGAATAGAATTATAATTTTGATAACTATTTTTATTGGGCCAGGTACCGTCATAAATAAAGACGGTTGATTATGCGAATTCCAGCGGCGTGCGAGGTTACCGTGGCCATTTAAGGCTGCGTTTTCACCAGGTACCCAATTTAAATCTATAAATCACTATTAAAATATTTCTGTTAGTAACATCGAATAACGAAAACAAATAAATCATTATAAATATCATAAAGATTTAATATATAAAGTTACAGGTAATACGTATTTTTAACAGGAAATACGATTATTTAATTTCATTAAATGGCACCAAATAATATATTCGTATTTATTATTAATAAAAAAAAATGCATCAGTATTGTCTATAATTTTATATATTAAATCCATGTAATATTTAAGATACATTATTTGTTTTCATTTTTCGTTCTCATCAATAGAAACATTTTAACAGCGATTTAAAATTTTATGTTGGTTAACACTGCTAACACTGTTTTAATGTAGTAGTAGTAGCTACTTATTTTACTAGGCAAGTAGGCCACAATGGGCCCTTTTTACCTAGGGACCTACAGTTTAGCGTGGATTCCGAACCACGGTCTTCGACTGTCAACTAACCCACCACCTGGGCCTGCCCGCCTGCACCGCTAGCAGATTGGCAAACCTCCTGGGTAGGTCCCTTCGACCCTCCACCTGGGCTCGCCTCTCCGCCTGCATCAGGCTAGCGGCCTTCCCGAAATTGTCTGTTGACAGCCTACCGACTGTTAGACGAGCTATCGTTCATCCATCCAATTGCCGGACTCGATCAGTGCTGCTTAACTTCACTGATCGAATATCGGAAATTAAACGGATGTCCATACCTCATCTCCCTCTGTCTTAATGTAAGTCTAATTAATTATAAGGATTTACCTCTTACTTTTTGTCCATGAATGATTGTTTGTGGTTCTTAGCATACGCCTGCATCCTTAATAGATCTTCCATACATAGGTACTCTTTAAAGTCATGGTCATGGTTTTTTAATATCCGGATTCTTTCTTAATGTCTTGAAACTTTTTGGCAACAGAAATACCAGGATCATCTGTTAATGCCTGTAATGCCAAGTTTACTTTATCCGCTATTTCCAAAGCTTGAGATAACTTTGAAATTATACGATAGCATCTGTTAATAATATACTATAATTTGTATGCACAGTGAGCAAATCTTGTTTGACCTGTGCATTGTTTCCTGCTGGCTCTTCTTTATTACGTTTGAGTTTTGGGGTTGATTGTGATTATTACAGATTTAATGTGAAATATTTATTATAACAAAACGACTCCTGCAATCATGTTATCCATTATCGTTTTCCAACCTTCTACTGACCAGCAAATATGAGGTCAACGGCCCATTTGGATTTAAAATTAACACATTGCCCACTTAGTTAATTCTTAGCCCGTATTTGTTTATCATGTACGTCATTATTCATATTACTCTCAAGTCGATTTTTAACATGGGGAAGTTGTGATCTGACTTGTTGTCTCGTAGGTAATGACTACTCACAATTATATTTTTCCAGAATGAAAATATTCTTTCTTTAATACCCATTGTGGTGTACCACGCGCACTTAACGTAAAAATTAAGTCAAAAATGTTAAACACCCAGTACAGATTTTATTTTACCACTTTGTATTTACATTTGCGATAATGTCGCCTACAGTCATGTGCACTCCAACCATTAAAATAGTGCTTTTAACAACAGCATATTATCAGTAGAGCTGGCAAGTCGTGCGGCTATTCAGTGATGCAACAGCAGGTAGATAAATATCTGGTGAGGCGAGCCGTGAGATAAGTCCATTGTTGTATGCCGTAGTGTTTACACGCTAATTTAATCCTCTCCGTTGTATTTTATGTTGTTGTATTGTTGATAATTTTATTTGTTGTATTTTATTGTTGATATTAATTTGATAATAAAATATGTAAGACGTGCGCAAGAGTAAAAAACGGCCATACGCTGACAAAATCAATAAATTTATCAGTGAATTCCCGGATTTATTCTATAATGGTACTACAATAATTTGTAAGGTGTGTGAGACAGACCTCATGTGCTGGGATAAATATGATTATAGACTTCACGTAAATACTGTGCAGCACAGAACTAAAAAAACTGCGTGCCTTTGAAAACACAGTTTATGTTCGATTTACTGTTAATGCTGATTGCCTGTGATGTTCCGCTGCACATACTCGATAAACAACCATTTCGGAAGTTCTGGAATAAATCCCCCAGGTGACGTTACCAAGTCGCGCAACGTTGCGTAACTATGTATCAACTGTACGCAAAGACATTGTAAATATGATCAAATGTGTATTAAAAAAAAACGGCTGTGGTTATGTGTTGATGAGACGACAAAAAAAATTCGAAAATTCAGTTGAAACAGCTTTAAAAACTATTCACAAGAACTACAAAAGACTACATGGCGCCATACAAAACTTACAAAACAGTGCGTTGTCATTAGCGGACTCACTGCAAATAGTGGACGAAGTAAATCGATTGCTACACTCTATAGGTGACGCAAAAAATGAGCCAATTAGAGAATAGTTCGCACGTGTGTTAAAGCAAGACACCGGTTTTACCAGATTAAGACAAATTTGTGATGGTACTGATGGTGCAACCCCAGATCCGTTAAATGAGTTCAAAGACTATTTTAAGTATACCTGTATTGTATTACATCAATAGATGTCGAACGGTCGTTCTCAAAATATAAGCAAATTTTTTTACCGCAGTGAACACCACTCACGGAGATAACCATAGAAACATAACTGATGCTGCAAAGTATAATTAATGTTTATTTTGTGATTTCTTGCAATTTTATAAATGTATTTAATTATTATGATTTGCCAAACTATCTGAAAATTATAAATACGTTTTAAATTCTAAAGAAAGCTTTTTATTTTGTGTTTCTTGTTTATATATGGTACTTAAAAAAAGTAGTTCAAATTCTAACTACTGATTACTAGTAGTTAGTAGTTTAACTACTATTTTCGACAAGTAGTTCAACAATCAAGTAGTTTAATTACTTTTTTAATTTAAGTAGTTAGTAGTTATGCTCCACTACTTTCGTCAAGTAGTTTGCCCAGCTCTGGTAGTGTGTTTACGTAAATCCTTAGGATGACCGCATGTGTGTAGTGTGCGAGGGCGAGGCTTCCGCGGTCGCCACACCCGAGTATTGCAGATTCACCCGTCTTTAATAATAATACGGTGCATGTCGTCGCATTTTTATGTAGTCTGAAGTTACTTTTCGCAAGACGTACTTATTATTTAATTTGTTACAGTTACATTAATTTTGAAAGGTGATATCGTAACCATATCATGGTATTGTGCCACTTTTGGTACGTGGATGTAAAGTTTATTTCTTATTCCATTAATAAACAATCGGTGGACTTAAAAACGTGTTCTACTCGCTTTCAATGTTAAAGTAGCGCTACAGAAATTTTGGGGTACTTGAAAATCACAATAACGTTGAACTTCCCTAAAGTGATTATAGTAACTTTGCATTTGCCCCTCCTGAAAATGATTCCATGGACGCCCATGTTCGAGTAACTTGCATTTATTCAATTTATTATTAAACTCATATGCACAGTTAAGATGATTTATTTAGGGCATAATTTAAAACATTATTTATCCATTTGCTATCCAATATAATAAATAGGAGTTCCAAACTTCCAAGCCCTCTTTTGTTTAGCGTGGTCTTGACAACCGTTGGTGAAATATAACTGCAACTCCGACAAACAAAAAAACACCTATTTTCTATAATTTTCAGGTGTGATTATCTCAAATGTTTCTTTTGGACACTATAGTTCAAAGAACTGTATCATTTCCTTTCCCGTAAATCACGAGAAAAGTTGTAAAAAGGATTTATAGGCCCTTCGAGATTTCCTGTCAACGCTTTTCATGCAAAGGTTATGGAGATGCAAAATGTGCGCGCTCTCTGGATAAAAGTTTACTTTTACTTTTTATTATACAGTTTTCGTAAACTTTGTTTCTTTCTACGTAAACACATTTCCTGAAGTTTTCTGATGAAAATTTAATTAACATTTAAATTTCTATGCCAAAATGTTGCTGATAATTTTTTTAACAGAAAAAATTTTAAATGTTAAATAATACACTGTTGGCTAAAAACAGTTGATGATTTTAAAATATAATAAAGGTTAGATTAAATGAGGACTCTAGATTCAAAAGCGGCTAAAACCACTTTTTAAAAAATCTGGTTTTTTACGACATATTTTTTATACATATTATAGACATCTATTTTATATTTGATTACAAGTGAGAGCAGCCAAAATCCCTTACAAAATGAAGTTTAAATTTGCTAGTGACTTCCAAAACCGTCTAAATATTTTACATATGAGGATCAATAGCGTCTAAATCCATTTAAAGTCAAAAACAACTAATTTTAGTATAAACAATGGCGATGTCCTACTATATTAAAAGTTAGTTTACACTTTATTGTATATGACTCTACACTATTTATGTAATCGATATCCATGAAATTATAAAAGTTTGGAATAATTTAAAATTGCCGCCAGTTAATCAACCAATGAATAATGCATCCTGTGATATGGCTGAACCTGTGTTGCCATATTTTCTTTATTTAACTATTGTTTTGGTAGCTGAAAATAGTTTCAGAATATTTGTAATTTTGAACGATTTCGTGAATTTGTACATTAATTTTTGTAGAGTGGAATGAAAAATAATATTAACTGAAAATTTTTGTTAATTATTATTTACTAACTTTTACAAATCTTATCACAGATAAGTATAACATATATCCTTTCAACCAATTATTTTCCCGGCTATTTGCCAAAACGCTGAAACCTGGATAATATGCACATTATGTTCAGTACTACTGACTCAATAATGTTATTTTTAATTTCAACTATTCTGTCCAGTAAAACCAAAAATACATAAAACACAAGGTACTCACCAGTTGACACTCACTTTAAAAAACATTAAATTATCTACCGACACGTGTTTCCGCCTGCATCGCTTCATCAGGGTAGCCAGCACATTTAAAGAATCCAAAGTAACCAAACTTGTAAACCTTAATGTAATAAACATTAGTGGCTTCAGAGAACAGAATAATTGGAATTATATAGTGGAAATACCCCTTAGGGTCAATGAAATAATTTAAAAACAAATTAAGTTCCTCTTCTTGATAAAAGTTAAAATATAGAGTGGAATAAAAAATAATATTAACTGAAAATTTTTGTTAATTATTATTTACTAACTTTTACAAATCTTATCACAGATAAGTATAACATATATCCTTTTAAACAATTATTTTCCCGGCTATTTGCCAAAACGCTGAAACTTGGATTACAAAAAAGATAATATGCACATTATGTTCAGTACTACTGACTCAACAAATAGCCGGGAAAATAATTGTTTAAAAGGATATATGTTATACTTATCTGTGATAAGATTTGTAAAAGTTAGTAAATAATAATTAACAAAAATTTTCAGTTAATATTATTTTTCATTCCACTCTATATTTTAACTCTTATCAAGAAGAGGAACTTAATTTGTTTTTAAATTAATTTTTGTGTTATATCAAACATTTTCAAGACCATTTTAATTTGAATACAAAATAAAAGATAAGTATTTTGAACTTAATGTATATATTATATTTTCAATTATTGTGCATTTTTTGGATTTATATTCCATTTAATGAATTGCAAAGAAAATGATTCTGTTATTGATTTACTATTGCTATTCAATATTTATAATTTAAATTCTTTTTAAAACGGTAATATTTTTTACGATTTTTTAATAAAATGCACGATCCAATACTATTCTAATATAATCATCATAATCAGGTGAAAGTTAAAAATAAATACGAATGATTATAATAAGTAGTTAATATTTGTTTTCAATCATCATTTCCATAACACGGATAAATCTATAACATAATCTAACTTTTTCGTTTTCTGCTGGTTTTTTTTATATTTAAATGACGAAGTCTTAAAACAGGTACAAATAAAATGTTTTTTTTGTACTAAGGTAAAAAAAATTCTATGCGAATGAATTTATAGTTGTATTTATAATTGAATGAGTAATCACTAATCACGCTCTCAAACAATGCGCAAAATGGCAATACTGCAGTACCGTCTCCGCTTTTACTGGCTGCTTGTGCTTGGCACCAAACCTAGTCGGATGACGTCATAAGACTATAAATCAAACCTTTTTTTTTAACACCTGTCCAGGACAAAAAAATCCGGAAAAAATTCTGTGCGCTTATATTTATAAATACTATCGAAGAAGCAAATAAAGAAAAATGTGAGAAATGCCTATTGTGGTGCCACCTATGTTAAGATCAACAGTAACGAAGTACAGTGCATATTTTGTGTGCACTTTATTTTATTTTTATTTTTTATTTATTTATCGATTAATCATTGTAATTACATAAAAACTACCTTATATAATATTTATAAATATATATTACTACTTTTAGTGACTAGATGTACAGGGTGGGCAAATTTCGATGTTTGAATAGGATAACTCGGTAACTGTAAGAGATACAAAAAAATGGAAGACACATTCTCGACCTCTTTTTTTTTAGACAAATTCACTGACGAAAACAAAAATTTGCTATCGTCTTTGGGTCCTTCAACATTCCAAGACCAAAAAATTGCAATATTGAAGATACTGAAGAAACTTCTACAACTGTAAGTGGAATGACGGTTGCAAATCCTTTAATTTCAAGTCGTCAAATTGAAGCTGATTCTGGGATTTCAAGACGTCGAGCTTTGGGTATTTTGAAGACATACAAATTGAGGCCTTATACAATAAGGAAACAACGTCACCTGCAACCAACTGATCATCAGCGACGAGTGGAGTTTTGCATATGGTATCGTCAAAAAAGTCAACAAGGTCCATTCTTCTCTAGAAATGTAGTTTGGACAGATGAAGCATACATTAACAGTGCAGGAATTTTCAAAAGGCATATCGAGCACTATTGGTCTGACATGAACCCTCACCGTACCGTTGACGTGCGATCTAAGGAACGCTTTGATTTTAGTGTTCGGTGTGCTCTACGTGGTAATCGGTTTGTTAACATATCACATATATCAAGAAAATCTTAATGGCCAGCGGTACTGGTACTACGAAATCTTAAACCAGAAAATTATTGAGGAATTTATGGACAATCTACCCTTAACTGAAGTAAGAAATCAGTTCTTCCAACAAGATGGTGCACCACATCATAATATCAGGACTATTTCAGAATTATTAAATACCAATTTTGGAAATAACTAGATGGGAAGTAATGGACCAGTGAGGTGACCACCACAATCACCTTAACGCCACTGGATTTTTTCTTTTGGGGCCACATTAAACAGAAATTATAGAAAACCAGTACCGACATAAATGAACTCGAGACAAAATTTTATACATTGTGTGAATTCCATTTCAAATCTTCATATTTATAATGCAGTTCAGAGTGTTATGAAGAGATGTAATATATGTATCGAACATAAAGGACATCAGTTTGAACATTTACTTTAATTTGAATTTTTATTTTGTAATTATAATGTATTATAAAATTAAATATAAAATAAATATATAAACATCTCATTTTCTGGTCTTGGTTTGTTGAAGGACCCACAATTAATGAGATTGTCTTTTCACCTCTTAAAATAGCTTTATTAGGTTGTCTTCTTTCTGGATAGCGATTGAAATATATTTTTGATGCAATATCACAATTGTTATCACTTTGAATAAAGCATTCTAGCATATCATATTTTTCGTAATTTTCGTACATCTTCACTTTTACGATTAAATGGGGTGTAATTAAGACGGAAATAAAATTATTAATATGTAATTTACTGACAAATGGATAAATGCTGTCATATATGACAGATTTGGAATAAATATAAAAAAACGCAAAAAGTAATCTTCTAAAAGATTATTTTCGCTATTAAATACTTACATATCAAAAGCGACCCCGCATATGATATATAGTTTGAAAGAGAAAAAAATTCCTGTTTAACTAAACCATAGCCAACTATGATTCCCATTTAAAAAAATACAACTTTATGCCATCTCGAAATTGCACCTTTTTTTTAAATTTTCTAGACGCCACTGTATTGTATAGAAAAAAGTGGCTAAGGAATGTAAAAGTTGTTTTTTCATAACTTAACAAACAACCATATGTGTCTAAAAGTCGAAAAATCTAAGTTTTGTATATTACTCGAAAACAAAAAACGGTAGCACATTTTTGTTTTCGCCAGTGAATTTCTCAAAAAAAGAGGTCGAGAATGTGTCTTCTTTTTTTTCTCTCTTACAGTTACCGAGTTACCATATACAAACATCGAAATTTGCCCACCCTGTACAACATCTGTATGTGCTTATATGACATTTTCAATAAGTATTATATTAAATGAAATTCAAATCCAAATAAATCTACTTTTCTTACTTCATAACACATTAGGATTTGTCAAAAAAAATCAAGTTTACTTTAAATATAGTACAAAGAAGGTTTAGTGTCATATTCCCCAAAAAGTAACAATTATGCAGCTACGGACACGTGTTTCGGAGTTATTGCCCCTCATCAGCGTAGCGTAGCTAAGGAATTGGACCTACGATGGGATAGATCAGGAACAAGAACTAAAATAAGGCCTTAAATTTATCATGTAGAATATTAAAATAAAAAGTTGTGACCTTCTGAATTTTAATATATTAGCGACAGTTTTTCTTCTTTTTCTCACTTTCTCATCGAGTGGATTTAGCTTTTGAATCTAGACGCCTCAAATATTCCATTACAATTAGGTTATTAACAAATACTAGAAAGCTGGATGC
Source organism: Rhamnusium bicolor (assembly GCA_029963845.1). Classification (NCBI taxonomy): domain Eukaryota; kingdom Metazoa; phylum Arthropoda; class Insecta; order Coleoptera; family Cerambycidae; genus Rhamnusium; species Rhamnusium bicolor. Next base: position 88,156 of record JANEYF010000482.1, read on the forward strand.
ATCTGAAGACTCGGAAATTACAAAGTGTAAAAATAGTATGAATGGTGACAGAGGAGCAATCCCATACTGCTCGCTTCACCGAACTGTAACGATAGTTTTAGTATAAACAGGATACATTATTAGCTTAAGGTTAGTTTTAACCAAACCCAGATGATGTCAACTTGGTTGACCAAAGGCGCGTCCAGTGCAGTATATGTTGTTATGGCGTTGGTGAAAATTTAATATATTCACTAGAAATATCTTATGCACTGAATTTATTTACTGAAGATATTAATTAAAATTTGTAAATATAAATGAATACTAAACATTTGCGTACTGAGTACGCCCTTGCTAAAATTATATGAGACGCCATGCCAGTTCAGTTTGTATTTTTATTTTAGCTTGTTAGCCGCCAGCTTTAATTATTCCGTTTACTATTCCAAGAAATATGACGAAATATGCCAAACTAATAATTTAACAAATAAAAAAAATACATTTGTATAATTGTTGCTGTGTAATTTGTTCCTCGAAGGACGTTAACAACATAACGATACAGTACAAAATTATCTTTCCAGTTTTTATTTAAGTGAAGGAAAGGTAAGCATTAGATCGACAAAAATAATTAAATAATAAATAAATTACGCATTGTTAAAATTGCACTGAAAATTGCAATCTCTGTTTTACTTTATTATGGAACTAACTTTGTATTCTGTCTGAAGAATTTTGATTTATTTTTTATAAGCCTGGTAACTTTTGTTAGACTTAGTACACTTTATTTCAAACTTATCTGCGACATAAAAAGGTCGGCTTCTTTGAAGGCAGTAAAGGGATCAAAGAAGACGTTTTTAACACGCTTTTATTAGCTTCACTTGTATGTTTGCTTGTTTGTTTGTATATTTGTTTGTAACCGACTCTTTGGACTCGATTTTAACCCACTTTAAACGGACAGATTTAATTGAAACTTTGTACACTTATTAAGAACCGGTAACAATACAATAATTTGATAAGTTTATATCATTATCCTGTTCAGGATCGCCAATCCTTTCCTCACGTATCCCTGCGTGAAAGCAAAGGCTTAATATGTCAGTAGATTCCATAATTGTTAATTAGCCCGGTGGTCGAGTGGGTTAAGGCACTCGACGCGAAACGACAGACTCATCCGGCGTGAGTTCGAACCTCACGGCTGAAATAAAATTTTTTTTTTTTTCAGAAATATCTGTTGGATCGTAATATGTTATAATATCAGCATCAATAAGCAATATAAATATAGTTTAAAACAACTAAAAAACACGCTTTCATAGCACATCAAACTAAAAAGTTAAAAATAAATATAGTTTAAAAAAACTAAAAAACACGCTTTTAAAGCACATCAAACTAAAAAGTGAAAAATAATTATTAATATAAACTGAAAATAATAATGAACGAAAAATACTAGTATTATTGTGAAAAAAGCGTGGGGTGCTCGATATACGAAAAAATATTGCACAAAGCACCCCACGCTTTTTTCACAATAATACTAGTATTTTTCGTTCATTATTATTTTCAGTTTATATTAATAATTATTTTTCACTTTTTTAGTTTGATGTGCTTTAAAAGCGTGTTTTTTAGTTTTTTTAAACTATATTTATTTTTATGTTGCAAATAAGTTTGAAATATACTGTACATTGTGTAAAACACCACCTTAAAATACTTATAGATTGAATTGAATGGTACAAAGTTTATTTCAAACATATTTGCAACATAAAAAACGTAAGCTTCTTTGACGGCGGTAAAGAGATCAAATATGTTGCAAATAAGGTTGAAATAAATTTTATATATAGCGTGTTTGTTAAAACTTTCATTATAGTTTCCAATTTGAAACACTGCGTAGACCAATTCCAGTTCAAGTTCCACCCCATTTTAATTTAGCAGAACATTCAAAATTAACAATACGAATGTTATAAACTAAAACGCTAAACGTTTCGAAAATGCTTCTCCACCCTTAGAAAAATTCTCAGAACTGCTCGAACCGATTTAATGTTATAATGGCTTATTTTTTCCTTCATTTTTCTTGTTTTTATAATAATTACAGAAATGAAGTTGTCAAAAAAATAGAACTTTGAAATTCAAGGGTAATTTGATTTCCTACTTCATTATTGAGCATGAGAAAAAAAATTAGGCTTTAATTGCGATTGATCACTAGTGAAAGGGAATCATTTTTATAGCCGTGGTGCACACCTTTGTTGTAGCTTACATCAGTACGCAGTAGGTGCATGCAACGTACAAATGAAGGATCTCAGTATTATATGTCTCTATATGATAATGTCAATAATAACGAGTTATAAGCTAGCTCCACCTACCAGGAGTCAATCGCAACAGAATAATTATTGAAAAAATACTTTGACATCTTTTAGATTATTCCTTTTTTGGCTGAATAAATAATTCGTTTATAAATTTGTTTTTTTTTTCAATATGTGATTATTTGTCACATATGGAGAACAAGTAGTGTTAAAACTATGTTTAGAAGCACGAATTTAATCGTTTTGACACCACCTTCATCTGAATAGAATAAATAGCTTAGTTGTTAAAAGAAGTTAGTTGAGAAAGTCAGGTCTACCACATTTAATTACTTCATTACCGTTAAGCATGATAAATGATAGGAAAACATCTACATCGAACTAAATAAAACTTTACGTTTTAAGATTTTCACAAAAAATTTGTATATTCATATATTTACGAAATATATATAAACATGACAGTTGTTTCGCCAACACAGTGGCTTCGTCAGATGTGAGTACTAGACTAGCCATTACAATTACGAGTAGGGTGTATAAATAAGCTTGATGACATAGTAAAATTGCATCCTAAATAAATCAAAATAAAAATAGAATTGTAAACTTGTAAATATTAAATATAAACGGATCCTTCACATTTAAAATTATAAAATATATATGTAATAAAGGAAAAAATTTGTATTGTTCTATAGTTCTTTTCAAGCTCGTAAAATGCCAAAGGATAAGGGTCAAGTTTTTACCAAAAACCTAAAAATGTCTATTGATTATATTTGTGCATTGAAATTGACTATAAAAGAACGTAACAAATTGTAGGAATATAGAAAGTATAAAGATTTTAAAAATAATTAAATGTGTATGTAAAGTAAACTTTTTTCAATATTAAAACATGTTCAATAATGGTGAGGAGTTTGTTTCCAGTTGGTCATTTAGAATTATTTCTGAATCTTTTAGCTTATTGATTTCCAAAGATTCTAGTAGTGTTAATTTTAATCCTTTATTCTCGGAGTGCAAAATCTCGAAGTTTTCATCAAAACTATGGTTTTCTTCTAGGAGATGATTTGCATAAGTAGAATCTTCTCTTCTGTTTCTAAAACTTCTTTTATGTTCTGATATTCTTTTCTTGAAACATCTTCCGGTTTGTCCAATATATACTTTCGGGCAGGTACCACATTTTAGCTTATAGATTCCAGATTTATTTTCTTTATTAGTTTTATCTTTATTATTTTTAATTAATTTACCAAGGGAATTATTCGTTTTATAAGCAATATCAAAATTTTGTTTCGTTAAATTTTTAGCGACTTTCTGTAGGGGTCCCAATATATGTAAGGGATTTGAAATTTGTTTTCTTAGTTGAAACAATAGGATAAACTAGTTGTATTGCTTTTTGGTAAGTTTTTTTAGCCAGAATATTATCAATCATTGATGGGTTATAACCATTGTTTTTTGCAATTTGTTTTATAATTTTTAATTCTTTTTCAAAATTTTCCTGACGAGGGATATTGATTAACCTGTGTATCATGCTTTTATATGCGGCTTGTTTGTGTTTTAAAGGGTGTGTAGAAGAGTTGTGTATTGTAGTGTCGGTATGAGAACTTTTATGGTATATGGAAAAATCATGTCTAAATTTTTGATATAGTTAAATCTAAAAAGTTGATAGAATTTTGTTGTTCTATTTCTATTGTAAATTTTATGTTTGGGTGTAAATTGTTAATAAATTCTAAAAAAATGATTTAATTGTCTGGTAGTTCCTGTGAAGCAAGTGATGATATCATCTACGTATCTGTACCAGTATATAAAATTCTTTATTAATTTGTTATTGTGAATTTGTTTTTCTAGGTAATCCATAAATATTTCGGCTAGAATCGGACTTAGTTTACTTTACATACACATATTTAATTATTTTTAAAATCTTTATACTTTCTATATTCCTACAATTTGTTACGCTCTTTTATAGTCAATTTCAATGCACAAATATAATCAATAGACATTTTTAGGTTTTTGGTAAAAAACTTGACCCTTATCCTTTGGCATTTTACGAGCTTGAAAAGAACTATAGAACAATACAAATTTTTTCCTTTATTACATATATATTTTATAATTTTAAATGTGAAGGATCCGTTTATATTTAATATTTACAAGTTTACAATTCTATTTTTATTTTGATTTATTTAGGATGCAATTTTACTATGTCATCAAGCTTATTTATACACCCTACTCATAATTGTAATGGCTAGCCACTGTGTTGGCGAAACAATTGTCATGTTTATATATATTTCGTAAATATATGAATATAAAAATTTTTTTGTGAAAATCTTAAAACGTGAAGTTTTATTTAGTTCGATGTTAAAATGGATTTTCATCAAGTAAAGGTCAAATCAATCAACTATTGAAAACATCTACGATAATAATTATCTACAGGACATTCTGCTGTAATTTCAAAGAATAATCCTCCAAAGACGAATTTCCCTACAGGGATATATGTGTAGGAACAAGACTATTAGGGTTTTCAACAATGTAACACCATTTTGTCTATATCATATTAACATTATTACTTAGGATTATAATTATTTATGTATCTGCATAAGAAATTAAGTTTGCTGAGGTTTTAAAATATCAATACAACAAAAAATATAGTACCTGATATAGGTCCTGGTGTACGGTCTTGTTAGTTTTTGTAAATTAAGTGACATTAATAACTGACATTTCCGCTGTGTATATGGTATTTTATTAATAATATAGTTTCTATTGGATTATCACTTGTTAATTTTATTCGGACAATATAGTTATTTGTATGTAAATTTGTCGATTTTATAAGTGTTAACTATTGTCAATTAACAGCTGGTAATTAACAAATGCATCTTTTAAATGCCTCGTAGATAATATATTTCATTCACGCCCAATAATCGAAAATTGCTTCACTTCTGTAAACGCTAATCTACTTTGAAACTGGAGAGAATTTTCCTGCGGAACATCTGAATTGTTAGAGTTTAGTGAGAATATTAAGGATTTTTCTTTCGAACAAACTTGAACTTAGCACTTGAGTAAGTAGATTATGTGACATCTTCATTGGATCAAAGAGGTAACGCGCGAATGCTGTTAAATGTTGGTTAAACAGCATGAAATTCAGAGTATTTTAAAAAATGCATAAAAATTTCTCGTGTGTCCTGAGGCCAAAATAAAAAACCCAATGAACATGGATCCGGAAAAGTCGCATTAGGGAGAAATTACCACTTGAAGTGGCATGTGAGAAACCCTTATTTTACCCATAAGTAATTTATAGAATTTTTAGGTTTCAAATTTTGGTGGTAGCTTCTCATTTGAATACAAACTTGAGTGTAACTGAAAAAAATATATTTTAAGGATTGTAACTTAAGAGGGCTGATCTAACCAGTGTTTGTAAGGTAATTTTCCAAAATTTATTTCTTCGGTTTGGTCAAATTACACCAAATTTGGAGGATCAGTAGTTGAAAGTGTACTAGAGGGTACATGTATATCTATTTTAATTAATTTTCACTTTATGTAGGGAAAATTTATACTGTAAATATAAGTGAAATTTGGACGTGATTAGCTCCTGAATTATGATATCAATCGGTAAAATTCGAGGTAAAATTCATACATGTCGTCTAGAATGAATCTTCATAATTATGCTCAGCAAGTTTCAAACTTTTATTCCGTACTGTTTGGTTAAAAAGAATTTTCTAAATAAGTATCTTTGTCACTACAAATGGAGCAAGGAAGTGTTACCTCTATCGGGAATCGCACCTCAATGAAGTCGGTGAATAAAACGTCTAGTGAAGGTATAGTCAAGAACAAAATTATTCAGCGGCGCATGTATAAAAACTTTCTAGAGAGTGACACAGCTATCCGAAGCTTTTTCCCCACTAGGTCCCTTAAGGGTCGTTCGCCACTGTTTTCTACATAAATTTCATGCATTTTTGAACATTTTAAAACAAAAAATTACTTTTGTGTCTTTTCGTGTCGAGCAATAATTTGTGAATTAAATTAGATTACATAAGCTTCTTCGATGTCGATAATGTTTATCATACTAAGAAAAGTGATCAAGCTTTATTACGATTGCCCACTAGGATAATAAATAAATGAAAATCCCTCTTGATGCAAATTTATAAATCAATAAGAAGTGTGTGTTGGCAAATTTATTCCATCTTCAATTAAATAAATTGAGAGGATTTCAACTTTAGAGCCTAATTAGGTATTAATTCTAGTATTTAGTACTATTTTGTAAATTAACTTTTACCCTCTCTGTTAGAATACTAGAGTATTATGATTTTTATTAAAAGACTTTTTACTTTCCCTCGAGTTTTTGATTGATATATACGTTTTGAACCCTCCTGAATCTATTCTGACTATTTTCCAAATGATGTCTGTCGGTGCGTGTGTGTGTGTATGTGTGTATCCGTGATAACTCAAAAAATACTAATGGGAGAATTCCCAAATTTGGCAATTAAGGTTTTCAACAACATTTTATGTGACACATTAAATTTGGTGAATGTGGTACCACCAGAAGAGACATAATGAATGAAAGAAGAAGAAACGTACAGGGTTATTCATTATAAATTACCCACCCTTTATCATCGTTATTATTGCCTATAGAAAAAAAAGTTTTAAATAAAAGTTGTGTGGTTATTACTGAATTTTGTTAAAATATTGTCAAAAGTACAGTAGCGTGCAGAGTTCAGGGGATACAAAAAAAATATTATTTTTCTTAAATGGGATACCCTGTATTTATTATTTCATTAAAGAAATGTCACTTATCAAACATAATAGTTGTCATTTTCATAGCTCACTTTAATAATATTAACTTTTCCATATTTATAGTAACTAAAATTTAAAAACAAATTAAGTTCCTCTTCTTGATAAAAGTTAAAATATAGAGTGGAATGAAAAATAATATTAACTGAAAATTTTTTGTTAATTATTATTTAATTATTATTTACTAACTTTTACAAATCTTATCACAGATAAGTATAACATATATCTTTTTAAACAATTATTTTCCCGGCTATTTGCCAAAACGCTGAAACTTGGATTACAAAAAAGATAATATTGCACATTATGGTCAGTACAACTGATTCAATAATGTTATTTTTAATTTCAACTATTCTGTCTAGTAAAACCAAAAATAAATAAAACACAAGGTACTCACCAGTTGACACACACTTTAAAAAAACTTAAAAAAAAAAATAAATTAAATAAATTAAAACTTAAAAAAAAAAATAAATTTAAAAAAATAACATTATTGAGTCAGTTGTACTGACCATAATGTGCAATATTATCTTTTTTTGTAATCCAAGTTTCAGCGTTTTGGCAAATAGCCGGGAAAATAATTGTTTAAAAAGATATATGTTATACTTATCTGTGATAAGATTTGTAAAAGTTAGTAAATAATAATTAACAAAAAAATTTTCAGTTAATATTATTTTTCATTCCACTCTATATTTTAACTTTTATCAAGAAGAGGAACTTAATTTGTTTTAAAAAAAAAAATAAAATTTTTAAATTATTTCATTGACCCTAAGGGTTATTTCCTCTATATAATTTCAATTATTCTGTTCTCTGAAGCCATTAGTGTTTATTACATTAAGGTTTACAAGTTTCCTTACTTTGGATTCTTTAAATGTGCTGGCTACCCTGATGACGCTATGGCAAGCAGAAACACGTGTCGGTAGATATTTTAAAGTTTTTTAAAGTGAGTGTCAACTGGTGAGTACCTTGTGTTTTATTTATTTTTGGTTTTACTAGACAGAATAGTTGAAATTAAAAATAACATTATTGAGTCAGTTGTACTGAACATAATGTGCATATTATCTTTTTTGTAATCCAAGTTTCAGCGTTTTGGCAAATAGCCGGGAAAATAACTGTTTAAAAAGATATATGTTATACTTATCTGTGATAAGATTTGTAAAAGTTAGTAAATAATAATTAACAAAAAATTTTCAGTTAATATTATTTTTCATTCCACTTTACAGTAACTAGTTTAACTAAGATATTCGATGTTTAATAACTCAAAAACGGTACATGGTAGGGGTAACATATGGTATGTTCTTGAAATCAGGAACAACGGATTATTCCAAAAATTCAATAATATACAGGGTATCCCATTTAAAAAAATATATAATTTTTTTTGTATCCCCTAAAATCTGCACGCTACCGTACTTTTGATAGCATTTTAACAAAATCAGTCATAACCACAGAACTTTTATTATTTTTTTTTCCTATAGGCAATAATAACGATGATAGGGAGTGGGTAATTTATAATGAATAACCCTGTACAATTTCGGAAAAAATTTTTTATTGCATTTCTGGACGAATCTCGATGAATTATAAAGGAAAAACATAACGTTATGGAAAAAAATCTGTCCGCATGTCTGTAGCAACGCGATAGCAACCACAGTTTTTGAGATAAATCTTTCAAATTTGGTACACTTGTTCTAAAGGCCAAAGACAATGAAAAATTCGGTGATAAGCAAAATTGGCCAGCTGAAAGGAGGTCCACGGGACCCAAACTTTTTTGTATTTGACTTTACAAAAAAAACATATTCTTGATGAAAGATTATAAATCATGTCTACTATATCAAGCCAATAAAATGTTTTCCAAGTACTTAAATAAAACTGATGTAAACCGAAATTTTTTTACATATTTGACCTCATAAAATGGGCTTAGGATAAATTTGGCAGTTTGACATTTAAAATGTCTAATTTAGTTACAATAATGTTAATGTCGATAAGAAGAAATTGTTAACTTATTATTGGCAGATCGAACGACGCTGATAATTAGTTATTTAAAATTTTTAATGAAACATTTCAAGGTACGTAAAATTTAATTGAGTTAAGTGAAGAATTAAATAGAATGATTTTTTTAGATCAGGATGAATATATACTGGTATAAGAAAGTTATGTGCTGGCCACATCAGATATTTTTTGTTTACGTTTGTTGTTTTGTTTGTGACATGATTTATTCAGTTACTTATACTCTTTTGTCAAATATTGTCTGAATGTTATTTGTGGCATTCTCTAAATTTTTTCTTTTTTTCTTTTTTGGCTTTCACATATATTATTCTTGGTTATCAAAAAAAAAATACTTAATTACCCAGTATGATATTGGAAAAAGAAACCTCTGTGCTTGTGAAATACAGCTGTTGCCTATGAATCCAAATGAAACTAGTCCGACCCTGTATATTAGACAAGAAAAGAAGACAAACAAATAAGTTGGTCTTACAACAAATAACAAAAAAAAAAGAAGCTAACTAACAAACATATAAATAACGTATAATAAGATATAAATTTTTTCAAATTATTTATTAACGCAAGAAAAGCTCATATGGCAACGAATTATACGAAAGCTTTATGCAAAGTGAATAAATGCTGCGGGTTAAACATTATGGATGATTACTATGTCCAGAAATGTAATATTATATTTCATTAAGTGGATAAATAGCTTTTCCATTTCACGAACTGGATAAAAAAGTGTCCAGATTGTGAAAAAACCTGTGTTTACACAATCTGACTCCAATTCACGCAGTAGATGTCCATTTCCCGAAACGCACAATGAGAGCTACGGTTTTTAGTCTCACCAGTTGGCGCCACTGGCGAGTAAGGTCGCTGTCAAAAGTTATTGTTAGGTGCACAAAAAGTTTATAAGGTTTTATTATAATTATTTCATACATCAGTAAATAAAAAAACTTGTTAATTATGCCTCAGTGTTGTGCAGTTCTATTTTGTTCGGAAACAAAAAGCGGACATATGCTTCCGAGAGATAAAACTCGCCTAAAACAGTGGTTGGTAGCGATTCCCAATGAGAACTTTACTCCCTCAAAACATTAGTGTGTTTGCAAGGAACATTTTAATCCTGACAATTATGCATTACCAAAGAAGTCTACTACAGAAACTCGTAAGTAATAATCATACGCAATCGTTGTTTTCATCATGCTCATGCTTGATATAACCTAACTTTAATGACATAAGACACTTCTGATAGGTACAATAATATCACTACTGAGCAAGTAAATTACTACTTTCCCCTTCTGCCATCATTGTGTTAAATGTTTTTCAGCTAACTTAATCAATAAAAACTCGCGTTAAAAAGCCATAGTAAATATTAACGTTCCGTGACATGGACCTTACCCTACACTAGCGCCTCTCGTGGTGAATTCAAGCGCGGTAGCCCTCATTACGCCAAGTGGGTTCGACATTACACAAAATCTAAAATCTTATGTGTAGATATTATTGCTATGCTGTATTTGTCTGGTTTCTAAAAATGCTGCGCATGATATTATAAATAATACGCAGAAGATAAAAATTCCCTATTGATGGCGCTTTTGCCGTAATTCAATTGTCATTCACCGTTAACAAAAAATTCTAGTTTGAAACTAGACTTTTTTATTTGATAATTGGAAAACAGATTCTAATGAAAAAATATCTTTGTTAAGGCGATCAATTGACAACTGCAAATAATCTCGTATTAAATTATTTTTTAAAAATAAATGTTGATAATTCTACTTAATTTCATACAAAGATAAATAAAACCGTCAATATACTGCAAGATAAAATTAATAAGTGACACACCACACAGAAAGAGCCTAGAAGGACAAAATTAGACGTCTCAATCTTATAACTTTTATCTCTTTCCTCAATCTGAGCAAGTTCGAAACAGCAGGAAGCAACTCCAGTTCAAAGTTGAAATCTCGATAAATATCTTTGGCGTCAAATCAATAATTCGTTTAATGGTGGTATAGCTCCTGCACCACAAAGACTTGCAATAAAAACAAAAGTTCCTGCAACAGCAGTGAAAGGAAACTAAAACGATTAGAAGAAACGATTTTAAAGAAAAGAACAAATTTATTTTTATAATATCGCGTAAATCACTCTAAAATTCTATTGTATGATCAATGGGATCAAATTTTGTTCATTTAATAATTATGAAAGCAGAAACTGTCAGTTGGAAACTTATAATAAAGTAAAAAATATAGAATATTCTCATTGAATTCACACTAGTAACTAATAAATAACAAGAAAGTTCTGAATGACTCGGAAAATAAATTTGATTAGATACGATAGTAAAGACACTTTACAAAAAATCATGAAAACATTTTTCTTTAAAATTGTAATAAAAACTACCACAGCGAATACACTGTATGACGCATATGGCCTAATTTCAAGACGAAAATTTCTATTGTCATTTTAAATAAAGCGCGCGTTGTGAAATTTGAACGTTATTTTCAGTTATTTAAAATTAAATATTAAAATTTTTACGAAGGCTTGTATCTGACTGGTCACTGGAGTTTGTTCGTATTGTTCTGGATTATATTTATTTTTTTGTTCAAGTTTATGTTTATATATTTAGAAAATACATACCTTCATAAGAAAACCTAATTTAAATAATCTTGAGAACGTGTCAAAATACACGAAACGTCGACTAATTGAAACTTTCTTTCCTCCTTTCTGCCGATCTCACCCCAAACAATTTAAAAATATACAGGGTGTCCCAACCAAAAGTAGACACCCTGAATAACTTTGGAGATAAAAATGTTTTGAAAAATTGGTGAAACACGTCGACCTTGTTTCCAAGGGGGACATATTTTAATGTAATACTTGTATACTTATCATCATCCCTCTACCCTACACGGCCACCCCCTCAAAAAAATTCAAATGGCAAAGAGGGTCCACTTTTATCGATTCGTTCCTGAGAAATAATTGTTTCATTATTTTAGGTTCGGGAAATAAAAATAAAAGAAGCAGTTTAAATTATCGTATGTATTGTTCAAAATGACCCCCACCGACTTCCATACAGTAGTATAATCTGTCTTGAAATTCTGTACGAACATTTCTGAACACATCTGGAGTCAATAAACGGCATTCTCGAACAATTCTTTCACGTAACTCTTCCAGAGATGCGGGTTTTGTTGCAAATACCCTCAATTTCAAATGTCCCCACAGAAAGAAAGGGAGTTAAATCGGGTGACCTAGCGGGCCACTCCACAGGACCTCTTCTCTCAATCCATCGATCAGGAAACCGATTATCCAAAAATTGACGGACTGCTATAGCAAAATGTGGGGGTGCCCCATCCTGTTGAAAAAAACAGTTCGCCCTCTAAAAGATTATCGTCTTCTTCAAGGATTTGGGTAATCATTGGGTCGATGTTATTTTCTAACAGATCGAGGTACCTTTCGCTATTTAAATTGTCAGGAATAAAAAGCGGTCCGACAATGTGATCCCCTAAGATGCCAGCCCAAAAATTTAACTTCTGAGGCCTTTGGGTATGAGTTTCCATGAACAAATGTGGATTGGTTTCACTCCAATACCTACAATTGTGCCTGTTTACCACCCCATTTAACTGAAATGTCGATTCATCAGAAAAACACGTATTGTACAGTAGAATTAAACGGTAATGCCATTACCGTTTAATTCTTCACTAAAAATCTCACAGAATTCAAGCCGACGACGCGACGATCGGGATCATCTTCGTTTAATTCGTGTAATAATTTAAATTTATATGGATGAAATTTGTGGGCTTTTACAATTCGATGAACACTGCTTCGTGATACACCGGAAGCCTCAGTTACTTTCCTGATCGATTGAGTATTATCCATCTGCAAATGACTCAGACTGCTTCATTCCTAATCGGTCGCTGAGGTTCATGATTTTTGTTTCCTACAGAACCTATTTCCATAAATTTTGTCAATGATTGTAAAACATACTGAGAACCAACCCTTCTATCTGGGTGATTTCTATTGAATATGCGCTCTGTAGCTCTAGCACAATTATCGTTTTTAAAATAAATGCTGACAATTTCTATTCTCTCCTGAAGGGTATAAACCATTTTGAGAACTTACTCTGGTAAAATGTATCTCGATTTAAAATTGGTTTTGAACAAATTAATGTTCAAGAACTACCAAATACTTATGAGTCTTTTATTATTCTAAAATTAAACGGACAAGGAAAGTGGTTTTTGTCGAAAAAACTCGTGTTGATTTGAGAGCACTAAAAATTGTGGTTTTTTTATAAAATCAAATACCCAGTGTCGTGTATTTTAGCTTTTTTAAACGATTTCGATTGTGTGTAATCATCAAAAATAAAATTATTTTCCTTAAGAACGAATCGATAAAAGTTTAAAAAAATACACAGTTATGTAGGGAATTGAAAGACCTCTCAAAAGATGTATCATCGACCCCCCTTGCCATTTGAATTTTTTGAGAGGGGTGGCTGTGTAGGGTAGATGATAGGTATACAAGTATTACATTAAAATATGTCCCCCTTGGAAACAAGGTCGACGTGTTTCACCAATTTTTCAAAAAAATTTTATCTCCAAAGTTATTCAGGTTGCCTACTTTTGGTTGGGACACCCTGTATGCAAAGGTTAATATATCCAAATATTGTATTGAAAAGTATAAATATAATAAATGTTATTCTTCCATGTCGTCTACAAGTAGTTTTTATTTATAAAAAAAACATTTAACATTTCATAAAAAGATTCAGGGACTATCAAATAATTGGACTTTTAGCAAATCAGCTAAAAAGTGTCCCCTTTGCAACCTCGAAACTCAACTATAGCCATTTTAAAGATAATCTTAACATTCAAGTATAATATTTCACACATCTATATGTGCAAATTGCGGAAAACAATCCTAATATGCAGGAGACTGCAATGTTGATTGAATAAAAAATAAAAAATAAGTGTAGAATTAAACAATTCCTGTATGTAGACGACTGCATTATTTGCTTACCAAAAGATAAAATAGAATATACGGTTAATATTTTCAATAATTATCACTCAAGGTTACAATTCACTAAGGAAATAGAACAAAACAATAGCATAAACTTCTTAGATTTAACCGTTAAATATAATAAGGATGGTATTATCGAAACCAACTGGTACACAAAAGAAGTATGGTCGCAAAGATACTTAAACTTTAAATCCCACACATCAAACAACTACAAAAAAAAGCGTCATCAATAGCCTAACAGATCGTGCCATCCAACTTTCACATCCAAAATACAGACCAAATAATTTGAAAAAAAATCAAAAAAAGTTCTAGAAGCAAACTCCTACCCTAAACACTTTTATGAACCAATAATAAAAAAAAGAATACACAAAACCTATAATAAAACAACCCACACACCAAATAATAGTAATAATAAATATGTATCCATGCCATACATACCAACAGTATCCGAAAAAATAGCAAGCGTATTTAAACAACACAATATAAAAATAGCCCATAAACCATACAATACCACGAAAAAATTTTTCACAAAACTTAAACCTAGACTACCAACCGAAGACGAAACTAACACTGTATACAAGATAGACTGCAACGACTGTAATGGTACCTATATAGGCCAATCTAAACAATATCTACATAAAAGAGTATACACGCACAAATATAGCATAAAAACTCAAAACCAAAACACGACAGCACTAGCCAAACACGCCATAGAACAAAACCACCGATTTAATTTTAACAACATACAAATATTAGAAAAAAGAACCTAGTTATAACCGAAGAAACATACATGAAATGCTACAAATAAAAAGACATACCAACACCATAAATAATCGCACTGATATAGAAAATTTAAGCGAAACCTACTTTAACTTAATTAAATAATTGGGGTACATTACAACATGAAATCAATTTTTACATCTGACCGATACAAAATAATAATTTTTGTAATAAAATATCTTATTATACATTCACTATTTAAGCAAAACACCCACAGTAAACCATATACATTCCAACGTTATCTCTGTAACATAAACAAAACTTTAAGAGAACACAAACTAGGTTAAAATATCTCAGTTGCGTTAAAACAGACATACAAATAGCATGTAATAGAAAAATTTTTAAAGCAAATTCCTAATAAACAATAGTGTAAGTAAATTTTAATGTATAATAACCATAATTATGTGTTTAAAATATTATATTAATTGTAGTTCTCTGATGATGGTGTAATAAACCGAAACGTTAGAAAAAAAAATTTAATTAGTTGCACCTGACCGAAATCCCCACAAAAAAAAAACTATCAATATCAATTCCTATCAGTATTCAACATTTTGAACATTGTAGCTATGCACACTAGGCACAAAGCTATCAAAAGCTAGCCCCTAGTTGTTTTTTCACATGCTTAACAGTTTAGAATCCTAAACTACGATGGCTCTCAAGGGCCACAACAAATAAAAAAAACTAGAAATTCCTGCTTTAAAACTAGAAATTTCTAATTTAAAACTAGAAATTTCTACTTTTGATAATAGAAATTTCTACTTTTAAAGTAGAAATTTCTACTTTTGAAACTATAAGTTTCTAGTTTTAAAGCAGAAATTTCTAGTTTTCAATTTTTGACCTTAAGAGGCGCAGCGCCCAAAACGGGTTTATTGCCAATACCGCTTACCTTAATCTGAGGCTTTACCAGTGGCTTCTAGGTAAAAAATGTTTTGTATAAAACTTTTAAAGAACACGGAAGTTTTGTCTGAAACATTTTTTTTGCAAGTCAAATGGGCACTTATGGAGTTTCAAACTGGAACTGATAAAACTGATAAAAGTTCCAAGAACGCTCAGTTTTATGCTAAATTTGGATTTTTAGGAAATCATGCCCTTAAAAAAGCTTTATATCAATGGCTATGTCTCAAATACCTGTATACAAAGTTTGTGCTAATATCTTTATTATAATATGCCCCAAATTAAAAAAATAATAATAAATCGGTCAACGTGTTCAAAAATGAGGTTGTATATGTATACAGGCAAATTTTTTATAAACATAGGCTTTATTTTTGAGATACAGGGTGTTGACATTTATTTTTTAAAATGGTCTTTTCTTAACATCGTAGAAACCACAATAGATAACACAGCCACACAAAAAAAAATATTTTTCTGATCTGGGGGTTGATCATGTTTACCATATGTTTTTGGGGTAGCCGAATCCGAATCCAAGGTCTATTTAACCCCATCACATCAGAGTTTTGCCATAGCCTCAAAAAAAAACATAATTAATCAAGTTAAATGTCCGACATACGTGGTTATTGGAGTTGATAGATTTTTGGTTAAGTGGGTTATGAAGTCATGGGGTTTAAGAGCTTGGGTTTTTAGATTATAACTTCATTGTTAGGGTTATATGCGTTTAATAGCTGAAATTATGGGTCCCACTTTGATGCTCCATAGCTCGGTGTCTATTCGACTTGCAAAAAAATGTTTCAGACAAAACTTCTATGTTCTTAAAAAATTTATGCAGGCCATTTTTTACCTAGAAGCCACTAGTAAGGCGGTATTGGCAAAAAAAACCTTTTGGGCGCCGTGCCCAAAAATTCGGTACTAGAAATTTCTACTTAAAAACTAGAAATTTCTAATTTCAAAAGTAGACATTTATATTTTAAAAGAAAAAATGTCTACTTTTAAAAGTAGAAATTTCTAGTTTTTCTTTATTTTCTGTGGCCCTTCAGAGCCATCGTACGTTTAAAACATGTTTCGTGTTTTATGATGTATTTTGAGATTTTCCCATCATACACTCAAAAATCAATACAACATATCGAAATATAAAGTTTTACTTACTTACCTAAACGAGAAAATGTCAGACGTCCCTATTTCCCAAGGATATTTGTGTTAAATATCCTTACCCATTGCCAAAATAACATAATTTTGAAATATGGTGGATTCACTGGTCGCAACTGGTATTACCGCATTAAGAACCATTTTAAACTTTTGATCTATCTCAAAAGGGTTACTCGGAACTGCAATATTTTTTTTGCACATACTGGTTTGTGTACAACATTTTTGTTAATATAGTTTGTCGAACTCCAACTCCAAAAATCTAGTAATATTCGTGTATGTAAAGTTAGATGTGGTAGTAACCCTGATATAATTTTTGCCTTTAAATACGACTTTTTGCTTTTAAATACGACTCGAATGTAAAATTCTTTCTTTTAGAAAAATATCAGCTAAAATGGTACCGATAGCCTTACCAGTGTTAATTTTTGAGATAGAAGTACATGTGATTATGGGTATATTGACATGGGTCTGATTAAACTGAAATTAACATTAAGATTAATTAATATTTGGATACTAATTTCGATTTTAATTGGATTATTATGTGCAAGCCAACGACCAGTTATACTGGGTAAGTTTTTATCTTTTTTTGTCATATCATTCAAGCCACGCGTTTAGCAGTTAACTTTATATCATATCACATTAATTTATTTTAGACCTTTTTGGTAGTCAAAAGCGCCTCAACTCACTTTAATTTTTTTTTTTGATAATTTAATTATTTGGAATATTATAGAACGTTACTCGATATCGTACACCATCTTATAATTAAGTTTAACAACTTAACTATACAGGGCGTTATTAGCTGAAATCATGAGGGAAGAGATCGCGTGTTTATTTAAATGTTTAATTGAAATATCATGTAAAGCTACTAACATTTGGGTGGGACTTATTGGTCTCTTAATTCCAATATTACATAAAAATCAGGCACAAATGTGTTATTTTAATTTATACATTTGAATAAACTATGTATCCCGATAATAAGGACCATTATTTGCTGCAAATTAAAAAAAAATGATGATAAGGATTTTTGATTAATTAAAAAACTGAACAATTATTTCTAAACATGGTGGGCACTGTGGGCAGTAATCTGTGTAGAAATAAAAATAATATCTAAAGTTGGCAAGTCGTGCGGCTATTCAGTGGTGCAACAGCAGGTAGATAGATATTTGATGAGGCAATTATTGGCCGGCGGAAAAATCGAACCGAGCCGCGAGACTAGTCCATTGTTGTGTGTCGTAGTATTTACACGCTAATTTATTCATTTCTGTTGTATTTTATGTTGTTATATTGTTGATAATTTTATTTGTTGTATTTTATTGTTGATATTAATTTAATAATAAAATATGTCAGACGTGCGCAAGGGTTAAAATCGGCCATACGCTGACAAAGTGAATAAATTTATCAGTGAATTCCGGGATTTATTCTGTAATGGTGCTACAATAATTTGTAAGGTGTGCGAGACAGCCTTATGTGCTGGGATAAATATGATTGTAGACGTCACGTAAATACTATGGAGTGCCTAGGTGACGTTACCAAGTCGGGCAACGTTGCGTGACTATGAACCAACTGTACGTGAAGATATTGTAAATATAATCAAATGTGTATTAAAAAAATACACGGCTGTGGTTATGTATTGATGAGACGACAGATCGTAAAAAAAAAATTCTATTGTCAATGTTATAGTACGCGTACTGGACCCTCTTAAACCGACATTTCCACTATTACTAGTTATCAAAAGACTAACTGAGTGTACGCGCAAAATAATTACGCGGGTGGTGTTGGAGACGTTAGAAAAATTTGATCTGTCAACAAGTTAAGTGTTGATGTTTGTGACCGATGGTGCCGCGACAATGCGTTTGGTAGGCCGTTCTAGCAAGTACAAAAAAAGTGTTCCTTAAATCTCCTAAAGGTTTTCGCGCATTTCACAGCAAGTGTCCCGGTATTCCCGAACCACCACAGCTAATTCATACACGTTAGGGTACTAGGTTGAAGGCAGCTTTTTATTATGCTGAATATTTACAACAAATAAAAACTGTGATACTACAATTCAATCCTGACGAGACTGCAGCTATTAAGGAAAGCCAGACAAAATTCGAAGATATTTCAGTTAAAACAGCTTTAAAAACTATTTACAAGATTACATGGCGCCATAAAAAAACTGACAAAACAGTACGTTGCCGTTAGCGGAGTCACTGCAAATAGTGGACGAAGTAAATCGACTGCTACACGCTATAGGTGACGCAAAAAATGAGCGCATTAAAGAAAAGTTTGTACGTGTGTTAAGCAAAACACCAGTTTTACCAGATTAAGACAAATTTCTGATGGTACTGGTGGTGCATCTCTAGATCCGCTTAGGTGCTTTCAAAGACTATTTTAAGTATGCTTGTATTACATCAATAGATGTCGAATGGTCGTTCTCAAAATATAAGCATATTTTTTCACCACAGTAAACATCACTCACGGAGACATCCAGAGAAAGATACGTGATGCTGCAAAGTTTGTACAGATCTTCTCCAGTTTGTGATAACCAAGCTACTTTATTAAACTAGTTAAGAGGGTAAGTTGTGCAAACATTTTTATAAATTGTAATAGTTGATTGCTTTTGTTACTAGTTAATTTCTTTTATTACGATTATTCTGATACGTACGCCTATGTCCTGCTACACATTTCTGCCAACTCTAATAATATCCATTCAATTAAAATTTGTTGGCTTAATATGAAAGTGGCTAAGTTTTATATTATTTTATTAAAACTAGGTCATATCTGGGTGCTGGTAATGAGTAAAAGTGATCACTTTCATCAGACATATTATTAGCATATGAGCGGTAAACTATGTGTCAAAAGTATCCCGTTTGCAGTCTGGCTGCGATTCCTAATTATCTTCGAATTGCCTGTTGCTCTGTGTGTCTTAATGTTATATTCTTAACTACTACTTGACACACATATCGTGGAAGTGAGATAAAGATGCGCAGAGGGTTAGGGTTGTTTAGAATGGGGACCGTCATTTGCATAACTTTTGTATAAGTGTTTAAATCAGCACACTATTGCAAAAGGTAATTTTCAGAAAATTATTGTATTCTTTAATTCAATGTTTTGTGAATTATGGTGCAATGAAATTTTGGCGCCTTGCGCATATTAGGCCAGGCGACAGGTCGAAAAAAAAGCCTCAATAAGGAAATAATTAGTGGAAAGCTGGAAATTGCTTTAATCGCTTTATTTGGACCCAGATATTACTCTCCCAAGTTTTCCCCCTCGAGCGAAGTCGGCGTTGGCCCTTCTGGCCCTAAGAAGGTACCATTTTTCGGTTTTTTGCAAATATTTCCCAAACCATCAACTTTATCAACAAAATATCTATTATAAAAAATAATCTAGAGTAAATTTGCTACAAAACTGTTCTTTACCTTTTTGTCTCTAAAGTGAACTGTTACGATGCTACGACCATTCAAAGTGGAACCCTTTTTGATTCTTGCGGAAAAGTTATCGAAATCATATGCCGTATCAAAGTTTCTACATGTTATAAATATTTGTCAGCATTCGAGGTACACAAGCTGTTAACTTGTTACAAGTATAACAGCTTTTCAATGTAAACAGCTGTGGCAAAGTACCTACGATTAGTATTATTATTGACTAGTATTGACATAAAATCACTCTTTTCTGCACCACCTGGCGGTAGAGTAAATGGCGCGTTTTTTTGTAAGTGGTGTCCCCAGGATCATCGATCATCGATCTTTCGACAATGGTACCAATTTTCTCATTAAGAATATAGCCCTCAAAATCTTCGAATATCTCTTTGAATGTGAATTGACATTCTTCTCGATTTCGTTCCATATAAGAGCAAGCGTACTCGAAAGCAGCAGTGACGTTTTCATATTCGGGCCGACCAGGTGGCCTTGTCGATGTGGAAGAACTCTTGAAGAATGTTTTCGCGCAAGAGCCGTGATATCGACCCTCTGCAGCGACCAAATCATTTACATGTGCAATTCTCCTAGTAACAGCCTTGGCCCATGCATCGTCACGCTTACCAGCTGACTCTACCAGTGTATTTTTGAAATGGAGTGTTTCCACGCGATGAACAGTATCGCGACTGTCAATGGGTTTTTTTAAAAACACTTTTTTAAAAATTCCTCGGATGCATTTTTGCCGCACAAAATACAATTAACCTTGAAAGCGAACTGTTCAAACGGTCGCGAGCTTCGGTCCGTTGTTGCCCTTTCCCAAGATTTTATTGCCGCGGCAATATTTTGGCTTTGGTATACGATTTTTGGCACTTAACATGAAAGGTAACATTCTGCAATCCTTGTAATTGCACATGTCTATTATCACGTCTTTTCACACTACTTTCACGTAAGGTTCTTAATCCTCTCTCCTTCACTATAATAGTGTCTCCATCTTCTAAACCTTTTTCACAAATAAAACAAACGGTTGGATTACCAGCCGCGGCCATTGCCGCACTTTCTCAAACTACAATCTTGATTGATTATTTTGTCCGTAAACACGTATACACTCAACCAGATCGTTCATGACACTGCTGTGGTATGGGAGCAGCGTTGCCAGCTGTATGGAAGGCCGAGTGCGGCAAGCCAGCTGCATCTGCAGGTGTTACTATCCCCACGTACACAGTGTTGCCAGCGCCCTCTGTGAGAAAGTAATGAAGTCTACTTGTAAAATGTACTGAATCTGAACTGAATGTACTTACCTCGGTACTTACTGACCATTTTTTTTATTGATACCTGCATTTAAAACACTTGGAATGCTGACAAATATTTATAACATGTAGAAACTTTGATATGGCATTCGATAACTTTTCCGCAAGAATCAAAAAGGGTTCCAATTTGAATGGTCGTAGCATCGTAACGGTTCACTTTAGAGACAAACGGTAAAGAACATTTTTGTAGCTCTAAATTATTTTTTATAATATTTTGTTGATAAAGTTGATGGTTTGGGAGATATTTGCAAAAAAACCGAAAAATGGTACCTTCTTAGGGCCAGAAGGGCCAACGCCGACTTCGCTCGAGGGGGAAAACTTGGGAGAGTAATATCTGGGTCCAAATAAAGCGATTGAAGCAATTTCCAGCTTTCCACTAATTATTTCCTTATTGAACTACCTGTCGCCTGGCCTATATCTGTGCCTTGTAATGTTTGTCAATTAGTACAAACTCATTCAGGATAATTGTGGTGGCACTTGATTTCCAAACAATATTGAAATCTAAACAATTAATGAAATGCTTTCAATAAAACTTAAAGTTGAAATTCCTGTGATATTGTTCTATATTAATATTGAAAATGAAACAATTATTGTTGATACCAATATATAGGGTGCCTTATAATTAAGTACCGTCCTTCAAGGGAGTGACAGAACTAGAAAAAACAAGTTGAGTTTTGTATATAAACATTTGCCTTGAATCAGTTCATAAGAGAGTTACAACCCCTTATAGGAGGTAAGTACAACATACTTATTTGCCAATAA
Source organism: Rhamnusium bicolor (assembly GCA_029963845.1). Lineage (NCBI taxonomy): Eukaryota > Metazoa > Arthropoda > Insecta > Coleoptera > Cerambycidae > Rhamnusium > Rhamnusium bicolor. Next base: position 110,431 of record JANEYF010000482.1, read on the forward strand.
ATTCGAAACGTCTTAACTTGCAAAAATTAAATTTCATAGTGTTACTTATTTTGTCAATTTTTGTTCAAATATCATGATTTGTTGGGGTAGTTACAGAGGGAGTGAGAGTGAATTTTCGCTATAATTTTATTTGATTTATTTTTTTAAGATTTAAAACAGAAAATGCACCAGTGTTAAAAACTGCATAAAGAGGTGCTCTTACTAAATGTCGATAGGAGCCATTGTTTTGAAGTTATTTGTTTTTTAATGTTGCAATACAGGATAAGTATACAATAACGTCTACAAAAATAAATCCTCGATATTCTCAACTACTGTTTTGTAGATCAATTTAAAATATCGCTTTACGCAATGAGGCATGTACAAAAAAAGATATTTTTTTTATTTACAATAATTTTGTAAATAACATTATTTTAAGTTTGTGTCTTAAGTTCAGAAGATGATCAAGAATAAAAAAATAATTTGGTTAATTATAAACATCTGCCAAGGGATTTGGCGTTATTAGCTAATACATTCGAAACGTTATAAGTTTAAGAAGGAAAGTTTTATTAATTAATTAGTCTAGCTTTACATACTCTGACAAATTATTATTGTGTGCATCTTTTATTTTGTAGTCTACAAATGTGTAAATATATATATATATATATATATATATATATATATATATATATATATATATATATATATATATATATATATATATATATATATATATATATATATATATATATATATATATATATATATATATATATATATATATATATGTTAAATTCGTTTTCCGGGTATACTCCCGCGTAGGTGATAGGCCCCGAGAGGGACCGTGGTTGTCTGAACGACGTTTCGGCAGAATCTCATCTGCCATCTTCAGGTTCTAACCGATAACTGCTTACTGCGGCTTCTGGTTACTCGAACTGAAAATTTTACAAAATATGTCACATTATGAAATTAGTAAATTAAAATGTTTCAAATTTATTGATAAATAACTATATTGTACTTATCACTTTTGTAGCTCTTTTAGGAACTGATTTAAGGCAAATCTTTATATACAAAACTCAATTTATTTTTTTCTTGTTCTATCACCCCCTTAAAAGTTAATTATGGGACACCCTCTCTCACATTATTAATTTAACTGTAAGTTCTGGCACATTTCCAGACAGACTGAATATTTCCTATATTAAAGCCATTTACAAAAAAAGATGAAAAAAATGTTATAAGTAACTGTCGATCTATTGCCTTGCTGTCAAATATTAGTAAAATATTCGAAAAAATAATCTACAATAGACTAATCACCTTTCTAGAAAGAAACCACTTAATATCTGATACTAAAAATGGTTTAGAAAAAATAAATCAACAAGTAGGGCAATATATCAAGCTATGTGTAAAATAAAGCACTCAATGAACAAAAATAAAAATAACCTGGCTATATATCTAGATTTGTCAAAAGCTTTTGATTCTGTAGATCACGTTATCTAGAGCAAAAAAAATTGAAGAGCATGGCATTCGAGGAATTGCCTTATCTTAATAACAGAAAGAAACGTGTAATAAAGACACATGAAACTGGAGTCCTCTTAGAATCAGACACACTACAAATACGAAGAGGTGTGCCATAGGGGTCAATACTGGGTCCCTTGTTGTATATACTATACATCAATGATTTACCCTAGTGACTAATATTAACGCCATAATGTATGCAGATGACACTTCGTTAATATTTAGTGAAAACAATAAAGAAAACCTGGCACAAACAGTTCTAAGCATGCTAGATATCTTAGAAAAATATTTTCATTCAGTAAACCTCAAATTAAATAAAGAGAAAACTCAGACAATCAAATTTATGTATCAAATAATAATGAACTAATAATTACTAATGGCAATAATACTTTAACGTCAACCACCAGCACTTCTTTTCTAGGCGTAAAAATTGATTCAAGACTTGACTGGAGACAACACATAGATCATCTTGCACAAAACAATATTCATTGAAATAAAGACAATTATTATTTCTTATTCAATATTGATATCCCAGCAAGAGATCTCAGTTCTTGATGCAACATCAATAACCATCGCTCTGAATGGAATGATATTACTAATTAACATTTTGGACGAGGAAAATGGGAGAAAAGAAAAAATTTCAGAGTGAATTGTTATATTCATTACCTTTTTTCACCCATTTATAGCATGTCTTTTACAAGCCCATATCCAGCGTTATTTAATTAGCAACAATTTGACACAAATAAAAAAAATCAGTTATTTATTAAATGATTTTCCAGTGACTTACGAAAATAGTTCAAAAGATATTTATTTTTGGAAAACATATTGAGCTAATTCAGGTACACTTTTTTGGATAAAGATATGCCTATTTTTAAAATTATCTGCTGACATTTAATTTTAAACGTAATAGGCTCCATCTTTATTATTGAAGTATTCCAAATATAAAGTTATGCAAGTTATAATTAAAACAAATTTTTTTGTATCATTATCAACATAACCGTTTTGTGTGGTTTCATCTAAAGTAGGACACGCTGTTTATGTATGAGGTTACTATATTGTTTTTCACTGTGAAATGTTGACTTTCTCAAACACACAATGTGTCAATACATTTTTAACCTAAAAAATATTCGTTAAAGATACTAAGTAGACAAAACAATATTTTATAATAATATTTATGTTTTTGATGTAACCTAAATATTTAATTATTGGTGCTAGTTTAATTACAAACATGACCTTTTTGACAGCAGTAGTTATTATTTTAAAATTTCTTTACACAGTATGTCATATGCATTTTCCGACCCATTGCACAAGATTTTTTTTCTTATTTTGATGAAAGAAATCATCTCTCGAATTTTCCCTCTACTTCGGACAGCCTATTCAGTTTCATATTGTTTATGCATTAAAATAAATTTTAATAAAAAAATATAAACTATAATTACATACTTATGTATTTTACTTTTGATGAAACTTTTCTGTATACAATCTGACTGTGTTCTTTAATTTTATTTACAATATTTTTATGTCGTACATTAACATCGTTATAACGGTTTCGTATTGGCTATGAATGCTCCTACGCCTATTTCGTGACTTGTTCGCAAAAGTACAAAACAAAACATAATGTCTGAGCACAACTCACGATCTAACCATATGGTAGTTATAGAGATTATTTTTATTTTTATTGTTACTGAATACTAGACGGAATGCTTAATTAGGGCTAGCTCACCTAAATGGCAACCGTGCACATTATAAATCAAGGGAGGCCTGGAAACCTGCTGGCGATGAATATTGTTTTTACATAATATTGTTTTTGCATAATCCGAGGTTTCTAGTCCAGTAAAACTGTGGTTGGAAATGTTATAAATGTTATAAGTGGCAACACAACTGCTTTATATGCAGAATGTTTAGAAACGTTGGAAAGAATCTTATACAGGGTGTCTTTTATTATCTTGTTATACAAAACATAGTATGCAAATAATAAACACATAGTATGCAAATGAAGAAGTTTTGCTACAAAAAGGTGCGATTGAAATTTGCGAAAAAAAGAAAAGACTTGTGTGTCTTACCAGGTTATTTCTTTAAACAATTTTTACAATATTTACAAAGTATTTATTTTCAGAATCAAGTGGCAAATAATTGACGGATTTCTAATTTCATTAAAAAAATTTTGCCTTTTTTGTAAAATTACGCCGTTTTGAAATTTTATTTTAGATTCATTTTTTCACTGTGAAAATTTCGAATAGGTAACTTTATAAAAAATCAATATTTTTTTATAAATTTTGAGTCGCTGCTAATTTTCTATTTATTATTTCAATATACAGAATTTTTGTTGTTTATTTATTTAGAACATCAGTTTTAATTTCTCGTCAGACCGTCGAATTAACGAACTAAAACTGTAAAACAAACGTAATTATTTTCATACATTGAACTATTTGATACACATATGTATATGAAATAATTCCAAAATGTCGGAATACGTAAAAATTAGTTACTCAGTCCTAAATACGATGTACACTTTACAGTTAACAAAAGTGTATAGAAAATGAAAATACGGCGGCTTACTAAAAGAAGGAAAACAGCTTACACCTGCCAAGGATACCCTTATGAGTTTCCTGAGTTCGTGCCGAGGTTCTTACTTATTAGTGATGAAAACACTGGATGACAATAAACAAATATATTCACGACACTGCTAAATCTACAATCAAAAGCGGTAGAATAATAATATAAATAAGACAATAAAATGCAACTATTGCTACAGTAGTTGTATTACAATAATAAAATAATCAACATTAACTACTAGAGCAAGCTAAGACACAGTAGCGCCTTAGGCTATGTAACACTTACTAAACTAAATTAAAGCCATAAAAGTCAATAGAGAGCGTGGCACTCGCGGCGCTTTCCCCACTAACATATGAAGCACAGATCTCTTAAGACGGGTAGAAGGCAACCACCACATTTTCAAGAACCCGGATAGCTCAGTCGGAAGAGCATGAAACTCTTAATCTCAAGGTCGTGGGTTCGTGCCCCACGTTGGGCGCCAAATGCGAAGGTTCCCCTTATGGCTTTTCTGTGTTGTTGCTTTTTAGTGATTAAAACACTGGATAATAATAAACAAATATATTTACGATACTGAGCTAAATCTGCATTTAACAACAGTAAAATATAAGTAAGACAATAAAATGCAACTATTGCCACACTGGTTGCATTAAAATAACAAAATAATCAACATTAACAATTAGGGCAAGCTAAGACACAGCAGAGCCTTAGAATACTTAACACTTATTGAATTTAAAGCTATAAAAAGTCGATAGATCCACTAACACCCCTCCCCCTTCACTTTACGCTCGGGAAAGCGGGTTGATGCGGTTCACTCTTACACCCTTCTTATTATCAACTTGGCATCAACGCAAATACTGAATGAAAACTCTCGTAAATATTTAGTCAATAATGTTTCGCTAGATACCCAATAAATCTATAAATCATTTAAATGTATCCGTTAGTAATATAGAAAAACGAATACATATAATTCGTCCTAAATATCATATATGCAGATTTAAGGCCGATTTTTTCATCTCCTATTAAATTTATTCGATAGATAGTTTCCTTGGATACAATTGTATCAGTAATTGTTTCCATAAAACGTACTAATTAGATAGATTTAACGGGAAATGGACAGATCGGCCTTTAATGTAGAAAATTATAGGCAGTACTGGTGCGTATTTTTTTTATTAATGGGAAATTAGATTATTTAGTCATTAAATGACGCTAAATGAAATACTCGTGTTTATTATTAATACACAAAAAATACGCATTAGTATTGCTTATAATTTTATATATTAAATCCATATGGTATTTACGAGACGATGTAACATGCTGGCGATGAGGAGATGCTAATACCATCTTAAAGAAGTTACAGCCTTTCAAAGTTGGAGGACAAAATATTGTTGTGTTGTAACTCTGAAACCATAACAGGTACGTAAATAAAACTTTAAAGGTTACTTTTTCTTTTAAGATCTAAACAGTGTCATACGTTTACTTTTCAAAATAGTAGTCGGAGACGATGCACATGGAACTTAGGTTGCGTATAATTATTAGTAAATATGTTTGAATTTGTTTAATATGTGCTTGCTGCTGGAGGTGTATGTTATGACCCACTATCACCTGCTTGTAGCACCTGACCCTTCGGTTGGTCTAGAAAATAACACCTATCGTTCATGGATAAATATGTAGTGTAGTGTAACTGATATGGCAGATATGATTTTTTAAAAACACCACTGTTTTAAGCGCCCTATAAATGGCACTAAAATTGCTCTGCTATGCAATGCATTTATTGAAAATGCTCTGCACCAAAATATCTAATATCAACCTAAGAGAAGAATTTGGTTTATCATATATATTTTCTTAGTTACTCACGTTCTTATTTGTATAATCCAAACAAAAATAAACCTACTTATGTTTATTTCAATCTCCCTAAAACAAAATTGAATGTATCTAAAACATATCATGTTTGTTTTGTTTCTTTCCACGAGTTTTTTGCCTATTCGTACAGTGATTGCATTTTAGATACGTTAAATATCAATACGGAGGATCCTTTGTGAATGCCTTTGAAACCTCCCTCACTATTTTTTATGCTTTCTACTTATCTCTATTCTTTTGATCAGTATTTTCAAAGCAACTCTTTAAATGTCGCAGCTAGTGAGCAGAGTATTATACGTTTTACGACTGAAAAAAATGGGGCATCTTTAAAGACAACCTAATTTACCCACTGGACTAATCGAATTTTTTCACGTATTAGGAAACCCTACATTTTAGTTGAGATGAACGAAAACATTCTTTTTTGTAAAATATGTACATATTCCTTTTCTTTTTTTGCTATGTTTATTGGTCTGGTAGATTTCAAAATTATTGTCTTTGTTATGTATAGTGTTTATCAATCATCGTTATATAATAAAGTAACACGGTTTTTTTACTACAATGTAATAAACAAAATGCATTGTCAAGAAAGGTTATTACTACGAGGTTTTATTTATTTAACCCAACTGACAACTCAAAATATAACGTCTCATACCAAGTGTCCACGGATTGATGCCAACAATAGTTGTAATCGAGGGTGTAATAGACCAAAAATTTTCGAGTTAAATTTTCATATAAGCGCCGTTTCAATGACAACTATTTTCTAGCATAATTTCACTTTTTCAAAATCAAGTAGGCTTTGTCAGCTAAGTTGAAAACATTTTGTCCTCAAGTGAAGTGCCTATTATCTAAGAGATACCAGAAGATGTTATTTAAAATAGTTGCTCAGAATAGAAACATACCTTTGTGGAAAATTTGAGAATGATCAACCCATTAACGAACATTTCTCTCTTCATATGCCTTATATGATAGGTGAGCGAATTACTCTCTAAAAGTCGTTCAGAAGTGAGTGTCCGGCTAATGAAAGACGATGTGTTATTTATTTATTTTTAAGCCGGGGAATTTTGGAATATTCCTCTATCGGCGCGCGAGAAATATTGTAATGCTTTCGATTATGTAAATTTAAAAGATTTAATGTTCAATCTCATCCCGATTCTTTCGGAGACATGTTCGTTATGTTGAACAGTCCAAAATTAAGAATAACATTATTGAGTTAATCGTACTGAACATAATGTGCATATTACCTTTTTTATAACCCAAGTTTCAGCGTTTTAACAAATAGTTGGGAAAATTATTGTTTAAAAGGATATATGTTATACTTATCTGTGATAAGTTTTTGTAAAAGTTAGAACATAATAATTAGCAAAAATTTTTAGCATTATAATATTTCATTGCATATATTATTGATACATTAATCAGTAGAGTTGGCAAGTCGTGCGGCTATTCTGTGGTACAACAGCAGGTATATAAATATCTGGTGTGGCAATGACCGGCTGGCGCGAGGCTAGTCCATTGTTGTATGTCGTAGTGTTTACACGCTAATTTATTCCTCTCCGTTGTATTTTATGTTTTTGTATTGTTGATAATTTTATTTGTTGTATATTATTGTTGATATTAATTTAATAATAAAATATATCAGGCAAAATAGTAAAAAATGGCCATACACTGACAAAGAAAATAAATTTATCAGTGAATACCCGGATTTATTCTATAATGGTGCTACAATAATTTGTAAGACGTGCGAGACAGACCTAATGTGCTGGGATAAACACAATTGTAGACGTCACGTAAATACTGTGCAGCATAAAACTAAAAAAATTGCGAGCTTTCGAAAACACAGCTTATGTTCGATTTACTGTTAATGCTGATTGCCTGTGATGTTCCGCTGCACATATTCGATAAACAACCATTTCGGAAGTTCTGGAATAAATACAATCCCCAGGTGACGTTACCAAGTCGCGCAACGTTGTGTAACTCTATATTATCTGTACGCGAAAACATTGTAAATAAGATCAAATGTGTGTTAAAAAATACACGGCTGTGTTGACGAGACGACCTTTCCACGATTACTAGCTAGCAAAAGACTAACTGAGTGTATTGGCAAAATAATTATGCGGATGGTGCTGGAGAAGTTAGAAAAATTGTATCTGTCAACAAGTCAATTGTTGATGTTTGTGACCGATGCTGCCGCGATAGTGCGTTTGATAGGCCGTTCTCTTCAAGAACATGGTTGTAGGTTGGTACCTAATGTTACGTGTAAAGTGCATACTTTACAACTTGTGGCAAAAACTATTCGACAAGGTTTTCCAGAGGTAGATGCATTAATAGCAAATACAAAAAAAGTGTTCCTTAAATCTCCTAAACGTCTTCGCACATTTCACAGCAAGTGTCCCGGTATTCCCAAAGTACCACAGCCAATTCTTACACGTTGGGGAACATGGTTGAAGGCAGCTTTTTATTGTGCTGAATATATATGTGGCAGGCAAATGGTAATTCTAGGCAAATGGCTTTTGTCTAGGCAAATGCTATCTGCCTGGGCAAATGACTCCATGAAAAAAATTTCCATTTAAAAGTCATTTACCTAGGAAAATGTCATTTGCCGAAGTCGTTGTTAGGCAAATAACTGTGATATGTTCGTTATGCAAAAAAATAGTACACGATATTTGCGATATTGCTAATAAAGACAATAGCAATTTTAGTACTGGGGTTACTTGTAATCTCTGTGTCAGTGAAGAGAATATTAGAATTAATAGGAAAAAAATCTTACGATGGGCAGATAAAGGCTGCTGAAATAATGACAAAGAGAAGCAGAACCATTTTTTGCGACATAGAAGTAGGTAAAAATGTCACTGTTGCTGTTCCAAAATTTGATAGAGGACCATTAGATAAAAGAATTTGGAAGGTATTATAGCAATCCTTGTCAAAATAAATAAGGTTTACAAAATTTACAGTGTTGTTTGTATTCAGCATTACATTATAATTAATGCACAAATTTTGTTTAAATTATATGTTTACATTTTCTTATTTGTAGAATTAGTTTTTGCCTTTTTTATAGAAAGTATTTAATAAATAAGCTGGTAGCGTGTACCTAGACACAGCGTTTTTATTACAAATATTTCCATTTCCATTTGTCTAGAAAGTGCTTAGGCAAATACCATTTGGCTAGTCAAATAGCATTTGTCTAGTCATTTAGCATTTGAAAAAGAAAAACACTATTTGCCCAGGCAGATAGCATTTGCCTAGACAAAAGCCATTTGCCTAGAATTACCATTTGCCTGCGACATATACAACAAATAAAAACTGTGATACTATGATTCAATCCTGACGAGGCTGCAGCTATTAAGGAGAGCCAGACAAAATTCGAAGATATTTCCGTTGAAATAGCTTTAAAAACTATTCACAAGAACTACAAAAGACTACATGACGCCATACAAAACTTATAACAGTGCGTTGTCGTTAGCGGAGTCACTGCAAATGGTGGACGAAGTAAATCGACTGCACTCTATAGGTGACGTAAAAAAATGAGCCCGTTAGAGAAAAGTTCACACGTGTGTTAAAGCAAGATACACTTTCAAAATAATTCGGTTGTAACATTTCATTATTGTCAGTTACACTTGCTGTTGGCTTCCGTGATTTTATTGATCCATTAATTATTATCGACGTAATTCTGGCAGCGATGCGAGGCAATATGTCGATGAACGGACTTTTTCGATTGCTAAATGATACCGCAATGAATCTACCGAAGTACGAAATGCTTTTGACTTTTTCTTAGGATCATATAGCCGCATTAGAGATCCTGCTAGACCTGTCACCACTACATATATTTATCCAAGGAGAAGCTCGTTCAGTGGTACACAGGCTAATGCAAGGCTCAACGCCAATAAGGCAGCAGCACGGAACAGAGCACCAGAGGTTATACTTAGAGTTAAGCATCCTATACTAGGAATGCCTACGGATAGCTTAGTCCCGAAGTATAACTTCAATAAGAACTTTCAAATTATAATACCAGACAGGGAAGACTGGAAAAACGGTCCCCCAATAACAGCTCAAAAAATCTGGTATACGGACGGCTTCAAAACAGAACAAGGAGTAGGAGCTGGGATTTACGGGATAAGGCCAAAAACGGAAATCTCGTTAAGTCTAGGAAAATACGCCACAGTATTTCAGGCTGAAGTAGCCGCGATACAGTGGTGTGCAAAGGAAATAATAAGGCAAGGGACTGTCAATCAGTCGATAGCCATTTTCTCCGACAGCCAAGCGGCACTAAAAGCAATCGGTTCCATGCAGGTTGACTCAAAGCTTGTGTGGGACTGTGTGAATGCCCTAAAAGACCTAGGAAGTCAAAATAAACTGACCATGGTGTGGGTGCCAGGACACGAGGGACATAAAGGTAACGAAAAGGCGGATGAACTGGCCAGAGAAGGCTCATCCACAGCCTTAGTAGGACCTGAACCCTTCTGTGGCATGGCCAAGCCAGGCATAAGAACATCCATTGAGGAATGGATGCAAAATAAATCTCTGGAATGGTGGAGAGGCTTCCCGCAACAGAGACAGGCCAAAGAGTTCATTAAAGAAAGATCGGCTAAATTTACGAAAGATCTACTATGCCAAAATAGAAAGGCCATTAGGATAATAGTAGGTCTTTTAACAGGACACTGTCGACTCAATAGACATATGAGTTTGATGGGTCTGGTACAGGATGCAACATGCAGATTCTGCCAAGAGGAAGAGGAATCCTCAGTCCATGTGCTGTGCCACTGTGAAGGCCTCGCTAGACTTAGGTTCCAACTACTTGGGGAACAAAAACCAAGAGCTGACAGCTACACTAAGAGCCCCTTATCAAGGCTGTGGAGTCTGATACAAAGGACAAAGCTGGATGAGGAGCTCTAAGGAAATGAATAGGAGTTCCACAATAGATCCACAGGGGGTCGCGGTGGTCAAGGCCAACCAGCCAGCTCCTCCCTTATAATCTAATCTAATCTAATCTAGGATCATATAAAGCAGTCAGGAAGGTCGTCACTGCTTGTGTAGTCATTTTAAAATGGCAGCCGTATGCATCACGACAATCAAACGAAAATTCGACTCTAACATCCTCTTCAATGCTTGAAATGCAGATAGATTTCTTGCCAATGCCAAACACACATCCAGTAAGAGCATGTAAAGCTGGAGGAACAGCAAATGGCGTGGATCCTATCCTAACTTATTTACGAAGGCATTTATTGACAGGTAACGATGGTCAATGAGGGACGTTGTTCTGCCAGTAAAAAACCAGAACTCAGCTTTTGATGTGACGTTTTCTAAGTGTTCAATTAACAGAACCAATACATTTGTATCAGGCGACTCAACAACTACAGGGTAAGTATTTAAATCGTGTTCTCGGATTTTTTCACATGATTCCAGTGAAATTCTGGATGTAAATAATGAGACTTAGCACTGATAAATGTGAGCGCTTTGACGTGAATCAAGACTGCCAGCGAGAACTATCTTTTTGACTCGATTAACTAATAGTCCAAGAGCTGGCGTCCAAAATGTGCAAGAGTTTTCTCAAAGCTAATTTTTTGAGATTAGGTTACTTTTTAGTGATGGAAAATAATTGTAGAGTCAGCACTTCCGGTACCGGGACACCTGGCGCTGGGACGCTCGCAAAGGTGTAATATTAATTAACGTCTCTAAACTGTTTTCTCAAAGCTCAAAATTTATAGAGAACGAGCAAATATAATATAAAACAAGAATCCAACAGTCAGACAGCAAAATATAGGGACACGTGGCGGCGGCGCTACTTCATACCTGTCAAAAAAATAACGTGTGTTAAAGTGATTTCTCAAAGCTGAAATTCTCCAAAACATTAATTAAAACTATGAAGTTAATAAAGGAGACAGTCAGATTCATTTATGATAGGACCACGTCAGTCAGCAGTCGATAGATGTGAGAACGGTAACTGCGCACATTAGTACGCCTTTTCTCAATACATATCATTTATTTTATATAAAAAAAATAATTTTAATTGTTTCTTAATAATTGTAATTGTTATATATCAGTTATTATATAGATATCAGTTATTTTATACAAGAAAAAATTATTTTAATTTTTATAACAGAAAAAAAAAGAATCATTGATTCATTGAAAAAAAAACATCTAATCGTCAGAGTCATTGCCGTCGTCGTGTTCTTCGCCACTATCTTCATTAGAATAAAACGCGATTGCACCATATTCTTCGGCGTCATCAGTGGTGGTTGATTCCGAATCTGTGTACATATCAAAAATGCAGCGTTATGCAATACATTACATTAATAAGTAAGGTTTTGAATCACATTTGCGAGTCGACTGGCAAAAATTACCTGCAGGTGTATCATCCAGTTGAATCAAAACGTCAGAAATGAAATTAGGTAGCTGATCGTCTTCGTACCAACTGAAATCATATCGGCCATCGATCAACTGCCAACCGTTTTACTCTGGAATCATTGCAGTGGGCACTTTTTCATCAGCATTACTCCAATCAGCATGACTCCAATTCGCTTCTTTAGCAAAGAGTAGTTTATTCTTTGTTTTAGTTAGAGAATAAATAATAAAATTAAATACAGAAAATTCAGAACTCGGTCAAAGAAGACTGGCAGTCGGCGCTCTATATAAAAACGATAAAACATCATAGCCACGACAACACTTGTACTCCGCCGGCCGGTATTACTTTGATTTTTTGTTATCATACAGCACGCTTACCGATAGGCGGGCAGGTGCGGACTTATTTGGAGTGCGTGCTTTTGATTAAAATTTAAATTTAATTATTCAGAAACTACAACCGACTTGCGGCAAGTCAGCGCCCCCAAGATTCAGCGCCCCAGGCGACCGCCTGGCTCGCCTGCCCATCGGGCCGGCCCTGATAACCCACATTCCATTGAGTTATAAAATAAACAATATGTATTGAGAAAAGGCGTACTAATGCGCGCAGTTACCGTTCTCACATCTATCGACGGCTGACTGACGTGGTCCTATCATAAATGAGTCTGACTGTCTCCTTTATAGTTTTAATTAATGTTTTGGAGAATTGCAGCTTTGAGAAATCACTTTAACACACGTCATTTTTTTGACAGGTATGAAATAGCGCTGACGCCACGTGTCCCTATATTTTGCTGTCTGACTGTTGGATTCTTGTTTTATATTATATTTGCTCGTTGTCTATAAATTTTGAGCTTTGAGAAAACAGTTTAGAGACGTTAATTAATATTACACCTTTGCGAGCATCCCAGCGCCAGGTGTCCCGGTACCGGAAGTGCTGACTCTACAGTTACTTTCCATCACTAAAAAGTAACCTAATCTCAAAAAATTAGCTTTGAGAAAACTCTTGCACATTTTGGACACCAGCTCTCCTACTATAACAGAATTTTACTCTTCGGTAAATAATTTTTTATGCAACTGCATACAAATTTCATCAAATCGGATTTACTTTCGTTGTTGGATAATACTTCTTCCCAGTCAGGCAGGGGCCGACAACCTTTTATATCAAATATATTTCATCCATTCCCGTACGAGATTTGCTCTAGAGATAGTAATTTCTTATACAGAGGGTTCATAAGATAATCACTTTAAAGAGAAAATTGTACTTTACAACCCTTGTTTTAAACTTTTTTGGCTACGATGCATTGTTTTCGCATGTCTCTGAAATAATCTAGATGAATTTGAACTTTAGAGTCAATTGAATTTACATAATCCAAACCATTATTATCTTCATAGAGGGATATTCCAAAGTTCTCCAGCTTAAAAATACACTTTCGAAACACCATGTTAAACTTTACAGGAGACTTTACAGGAGATGCCTATCCGTTGGCAGATAGACATCATTAAATATTCAATCGAGCTGGAATGCCGGAAGTAGTCGAAAATTGACAGACAAAAATAATGTGACCATTTCGAAATAAGATTGCTAAAAAAAATATTTTTTTATCAAATTTAAAACTTATTGAGAAATAATAAGAATAAGGAATGGAGATGTTTTTAAAAAACAGGATCTTTAGTTACTTTGAAAATGTTTGATGTTCTTCTCTCGAAATAAACGGTGTTGTTTAATATTAGAATATTAAATTAAAAATATTGATTAGTTCATGTAAATCGAGATGTAAATTTAATATTACACATTCATACCTGGCCTGGATTTTACATATTATGAGAGAAATATCCATTTTACTTAATAGCACAAGAATATTGCAGTCAAACCAAAATACATGTTTACGCAATTATCGTCTAATGCATTATAACTAATGCCTTAACCGGCATTAACGGACTTTTAGAAAGGAATACATTAACTTTGTTAAAACTCATATACGACAGTTAACGCAATGTTTCTTCAATTCTGAATAAAAAGGCAGTATTTTTACAGTTTCCAATTAGATTATTGTATATTTAAAAGCTTTAGAAACATAATGGCCGGATAAGAATTATAAACTCGTACATTGTTTGAAATTAAATAGAGCAAAAATACATACCTACCTAATGGAAAACAATCAACCACAAAAGTAAATAATAGTCAAGAGCTAGTGGCCTCGACAACATACGAATTTCGACAAGGCTAGAAATATGCAAAAATATTAGTTTAGATCGCCTCAAAGAAGTAATGGCCGGTATGGCTAAAGGACGTCGGTGGGGTAAGCACCCTTGAATTTTTAAAAAATAGGGAAAAAACACAAAATTTTATTCATTTCGACAAAGCTGAAATTTGCATTAATCATAGCTAGTACCATCCTATTAATGAAACAATAATTGTCATACCGTTTGGTTGGTGGAAACTACCTGCCATACCAGGTCAAAGGTTGCCGTTTCGAGGTGAAATTTACTTATTCCGACGTGGGCGTTTCAATGCAATGAGCGCGGCGGAGTTCCCATGAATGCTCTCTCTCGTACGCGCGGAACTGCATAAGGCCCTCTCTCTTGCACTCATCGAAATCAATTTTATGGTATGGCCAACCATCTCCCAATCGGTATGGCTCTTTGCACATCGTCTTTTACTTATTTTTCGAAGGTACTATTCAAATTTCAGCCTTGTATGGCAATATATATAAGTATTTTATTAGGTATAAGAAAGCAAAAAATCCGAAAAAAATTCTCAAAAATGGACTTTAATCCCTAAATAGCATTTTTGTCAAATTTGTTATCTTTGACGGTTCTCTAGTTAATGAAAAAACTAGATAATTTTCCTACGGGCCCTTGAAAGGATTGTAACATCCCTCGGAGTTACTTCCGGACATATGTGCCCAGGAATTTTTTGCTTAGAATGACCGAAGGAATGACCCTGTATATGTCTTCCTTGTTCATTAATCATTAGTATCCCTCCATGTCTCCAGTAATTCTTCTATCCCCATTTTCCAAGTTTCTCCCTGCAAGGTGAAAGCTTGCTCTTTATTACACCATTTGAGCTTTTCCTGGTAAATTTTAATCTGAGTAATAGTTTGTACCTCATACAGCTCTTGTTTCCTTATTTGCTTGTTTATGTTTGCTGGACATATTTTGATTATTTTGTCACCTGCCCCGTGCTGCTTTATATGTAGTTTGTTCTGTTATTTATAGCTGAAGCTTTATCGAGAGCTTTATTGAATTGTTATATTTCTTTTACCATAGATATGTCAGTTAGGCTATTGGACAACACCGTGTCCTCACTAGAGTTACCTAAGCCTCTATCAACTAGAGATAGAGAAAACTGGCTTTCCAGTACAATCGTACTGAAGTAAAATATAATGAGGACGTCAAAGTGACCTGGTCAACTTCTGGGTTGAATTACTGTACACAACTTTGAATTTTTTTATCACAGTTTCATTTGGTAACTGCCTTGACAAGCTGTTATGTTACATGTGTTATTTTACTAATAAATGTAGAGCCTACACTGACCTTTTCTGAAGTTTAGAAGATATCTAGAATCTGTCTGGTATTTAAAAGTGAAGATACTAGTGCTGTAGAAAACTATAGACTTATAATAAATATAATGTAATTTTAGCAAACTTTATTAAAATATTAAATTTGTCATGATCGGTAGAGCCGGATCCAAATATTACATGACGATATTTCCTAACAAATATTGCACTTCTCTGCGCCATCAAACTTTAACTCCGGGAAATCATTTATCCATCATTTTATACTAGTTCGAGAGAGAAATGAACGCGATATATTCAAAATGTTCACAGACAATATTCTCAATGTAATATTTGGATCCGAGCTCTAATGATCAATATGGATTTATGCTCGGCAGTTCTACTATTAGCAATTTGATATGCATCAACCAATTCTAGATGTGGGAAATTTGGTATATATATGTCATTTATAAGAATTTTTCAAAAGCCTTCAACAGACGTGACCACGGTATTTTGCTACGAAAACTGTTAGCATTTGATCTAACTGATTGCTTCCTTAAATTCTTTGAGTAGTATTTAAAAGAGGCGGCTAACTGTACAATATCACGGTTTCTGAGATTATCTCAACATCTAGTGTTCCTCAGGGCTCCATACTAGGACTTTTTATTATTTAATATCTTCATAAATGACTTCACCAATGATTTACAATGCAATACATTATTATACGCTGACGATTTAAAACTGTATAGATATATTGCTAATATAGAAGATTGTCCTGAATTGCAACTTGATCTCATACGGCTATCAACCTGGTGTAGTGCAAATAAGCTGCAATTAAATATTGCAAAATGTAATTCGACGTAATATTATCGTATGCAGAATACAATAAAATTTGCTTAACAAATTAATAATGAGTTAAACATTTGTCTATAGTTCAAAGATCTTGGGGTTCTATTTGATAATGAATTGTCCATTGCTAATCATATTAATGATATTACAGCTAGTGTTTTTTAGAAACTCAGGTTTTATTTTAGTAACTCTAAAGAATTTAATGAAAATAAATTAAAACTCTTTTTAACTCGTTTGTTAGCGTCTAATAATATCTAATATTTGAAGTCATATTAAGATTTCTTAATTTTTCCAGTATTTTGGCTTCAAAATTAACTTTAATAGAGATTATGAGAAGTGGTATAAGATTTTTAAATTCCTTTTCTTTACATAATTTTTGTATTCGGTTTCTCTATAAATTTAATAGTTATCAAGATAGTTATTTTATTTCTGTGAGACAATGTACAAAGAACTTCTATAAGTTTGAAAGTAAAATTGATTTTATAGCATTTTTACATATTTCGATTAATATATTTCTAGTTTCTATGTAATACGCCGAAAGTTTCTCAACTACGTTGACTGCAAGGAAAATGAAAACTTTTTTTATTTTCTTTGTAATGTATCAAATGTAGGAGAGGAAATTCAGCTGCATCGCGTCCACATATAATAAAGATTTTGCAAATAGACGCCGAGATAAGACAGGGAGGGCAACCATCGAAGGTTGGTAAATAACAAGCATCTTGAAATTACACTCTTGAAAAATTGCACACGCTTGATTGTGACCAGGCGTGACGGTGAAAACTTCCAATTTACTTGAATGGTTTGAATATGTCATTAAATTGAACATCTCGATGAGCTTGAATATTAATCTCATGGTTCGCGTTTAGCCACTGCTGAGAAATGGATAAAAATGTTACACGGAGTTCAGTACAATAAATTGAAATTAAAAAAAATAGTATACTGTCATTGAGACGTTTACTCGGTGATTTTAAAATATTATTATATGCTAGTGCAGGAACATTAATTTTTCTAGGTCCTATCTGTAAATTTAGAAACGGGAAAAACTACATATTAAAATGTTTTCAGTAACACAAATACATAAAATAACAAAATTAGGAAAACATAAAAATATGACGTATACTCTAACCTCGACTCTAAATACTCTAAATAGACCAAGAAAAAAAATATAAATTTCGACCGTGAAACGGAAGTAATTTTAAACTTCTAACAACACGTAAACATTTTTCTCTGTTTTTGATTCCAAACTCGGTTTTCGACGAAGCTATTACAAAAACAATGATGAACATAACATCTTTAACATGAGAAGTAAACCGCTGATGAAGTGTGGTGTACAATCTCATTGAAGTACTAAGTAAGACAAAACATGAACAGTATCAAATTGATATAGTCTAGTGTAGAAATAATTTGACATTTTCAAATTAGACGTCAGTAACAAACATAAAATTTTACTTCTGTCATAGCGACACTTGATATTCTCTACTAACACGTTCTTTTACGCGGACAATGTCGGTGCGCAATATGGAAAGGAACCCTGGTTGTTCAGCCAAACAGGTCCAAACGAAACGTAGAGAAACGAGAATCTTTCTTCTCGTCTAATTATGAAAGGCATCAAATTATACAGAGTGATATTTTTTTACCGGCCATTAGAAGTATCTTGAGAAAGAAAAAGCATATTGATCTGAAAACTTGTCTGTGGGCATTAACGGCCAGTATCTATTTAATGAAAATATTTTCAAAATGGTGGCATTTCAGTGTATACCGGAAGTTGACTTTAACTTCGTTATTTTTAATGGAATGACTCTATTTGTAATTTTTTTTTGGATTATACGTAAGATTCTGAGGTTCTTTAGTTTAAGGTTCCCTATGCCTAAAATTAATATTTTTCGAGATATAATTTTTTTCACTAATTTTAGCAGAAAAGGTACATAACATAAAAATTAATATCTCATTAACGGTTAACAGTAAGACTTTGAAATTTGTGTGCAGGTAAGAGAGAGTATTGAGGTTACTTATCATGTAAAAAAAATTTCAAATTTTCTTACAACAAAGATTCTCGATGACGTCATCTGTCAAGTACACAAAAAATGGCAAAAAGTCATTTTTTTTTTAAATAGCATGCTACTTATTTGAATACACCAGTCGATGGAGAAAAAAATGCGCTTCTAATCTGTATAGTCTCCCTATACCCAAAATGTAGTTTTTTAGATATTCGAGGTTACTTTTAAATTATCCATGAAAATTGAAAAGCGTTAGCATCTAGTAGCCTCTGACAATGCTTTGACATCAGCATTAGTGACAAAGATATCTCTAAAAAAATATGATAGATAGGAATTATTAAGAAAATGACAAATATTTAGTCAACATTAAACAATTTATTAAATTATTTAAAAAAATAGCTAAAAAACAATAAGTTAGAATATTAAATTAGTTCAAAATGTTGTCTGTTAACTTCTAAACACAAAAGGATTCTTTTATTTACTGCCTGTGTAGTAGCACTATAAATTTCATTCGGATCTAAAGCTTCAAATGCTCTAGTTTCCCTATTCAAAGGTACCAGTACGAAAAATATTGGTTTAGCGGTAAATTGTCTAAAAAATTACTGACTACGGTTCTTAAAATTTCCAAATATTTTCGACCATCTAAATTTTCATCATAAATGTAACAGATTCTATTTTTCATTAGCAAACAAAACACATTAAAATTGAAGGTGTATTGAAAATTTTACTGTCGTACAGTTTATGGATTTTGGTTGCTCCAATCATGAGAATTTGTTCGATTAGAAATACCTTCCCTGGAAAATTTTGCCTCGTCCATCTAAATAAATTTTTCCAAAATTGAGGATCTCCTTGCGTTCGAATCAATATTGTTTCACAAAATTCTATCCTGAGAGCTGGGTCATGAGGATAAAACTCTTGGACAATAGTGAGTTTATAATTATGGAGTTTATGTTTCTTTAGTATCTTCTGTATGGAACTATACGACAGCTGCTGAATGAATCGATGAATTTGGATAAGCATGAAAATATCCCAAAACATTAATTTCATTATCTTGATTTGATGTGATAGGTCTGGGTAAAACTTTCTCTGTATGTCGGCTGCCAAATCTGACAAAATTGGTTTGTAGTCTTCTAAGCTTTTGTCCGGTCATTGGTGGTAATTCAGGATACGTTTCATTAAATGTTCTGCTAATTATTTTCTCGCACTGTCCTTGAATGTTAAATAAACTGAAAATATCGAAATTTGAATAATTATTTGCCATTTTCTTAATAAGACAGCAAGGAATGCATTTGGAAATACCAAACACAATTTTTGTTGAATATTTTGTTTCGTTAACAATTTTGTTATTAAGTCAAAGCCTACTTGCTAAAAGACCCATGCTATCTACAGTTTTCATCGATAATATAAAAAAAAAACTTAAATATCTAAAAACTATATATTTTGGGTATAGGGATACCATACATGGTTAGAAGCGCATTTTTTTCTCCGTCGACTGATGTATTTAAATAGGTAGCATGCTATTTAAAAAAAATGACTTGCCATTTTTGTGTACTTAACAGATGACGTCATCTAGAATCTTTGTTGTAGGAAAATTGATTTTTTTTTACACGATACGTTACCTCAATACTCTGTCTTACCTACATGCAAATTTCAACGTCTTACTGTTAAGCGTTAATGAGATATTAATTTTTATGTTATGTACCTTTTCTGCTCAAATTTTCGAAAAAAAAAAATTTCTCGAAATTAATTAATTTTAAGCATATGGAACCTTTAATAAAAGAACCTCAGAATCTTACGTAGAATCCAAAAAAAATAAATAAATAAAAATAGGGTCATTCCATTTAAAATAACGAAGTTGAGGTCAACTTCCGGTATACCCGGAAATGCCACCATTTTGAAAATATTTTCATTAAATAGATCCTGGCCGTTTATGCCCACAGCCAAATTTTCAGATCAATATGTTTTTTCCTTCTCAAGATACTTCTAATGGCCGGTCAAAAAAATCACCCTGTACGTACACAGTACTCTACACACACGTATATACATAAGACTCGACATAACGGCATAAGTTCTGTTCCAGACAAACACAAACCAAGTCATAGTGATGATGTCAATAATCAAAGAAGCAAGAAATATGGATTTTTTCTGTTCGGACAAATAAGCTCGTATAATTAGGAGACATTAGAGGTTGGTGAGTTTTGAAACATAAAAAAAAATCGAGAAAAAAGTTGTTGATCCGAGCTTAAAAAATACGAAACTATTAAATCGCTTTTCATGTTCACTTAGACAGACCACGCCCCATTTCTAACAAAATAACCTAACTCTGATTGTCCAAAATATGTTTTGCCCCACTGGGAATTGCTTCAAACGGCGTCCATGAAAATATGTAAATAATGCAAGGTAAATAGTTTAGAACATTTAGGTTAGTTAGTTAGATTCTTGGTCAGACTAGGTCCTTTCTCTGCATATAAAGTAGTAACACGTTTGTCTCTTCTTAAATTATCCTATCTAGATTTGCAGTATATTTGTCAGTGTAGTTACAGTTCAGTGTTACAATTTATATGCAAGAGAAAGGCCTCGGGAAAGGGCTTATTATAACTTAGACTCCGTGAAGTGGGCAAGAACCGTAAAATATTGTTACGTGTTTGTTATCCCCACAAATACCTATACTCGTAGATTCGTCGATTGAAAGTCCAGGTAACACTTACACACTACTTTATTGACTAATTAATAATTAGCAACAATAGATTAATGAATGTCTTAACTATAATCACAATTAAACACTTATAAGTCACTTTCTTATTTCATCTTTACACGTTCACTCTCAACTTAAGATTCAGATTCGGCCCACCGTGAATCTTATTTATACATCCATTCACACGATCTACAATATTCCAGATCATCCCCGGCCGTTCTCGTATAATTCCAGTCTCATCTAACCAGTCTGCACAGTCCAGTGGCGTAACAATATTGTAAATCGATTGTATACGGGGTAAGAGTTTCTCTGTAATTAATTCCAATGATTTTATTAATAAGGGGAAAAATATTCAGTTGCAAGAAGGTGACATTTTGACTTCCTTTGACGTTTGTTCATTGCTTCCAAGTGTTCCGATACCACAGACCTTGTACTATATTAAGAATCTACTCAAATTAAATCATCTCAGTCAAGATGTTGTAAAAGAATATCTTCAACTCACTAAACTTTGCATGAAAGAAAATTTGCTTTCGATTTAACGATCATTTCATCGAACAACATGAAGGAACAGCAATGGGTAACTCTTTCTCACCATTCATTGCCAGTCTCTTCATGAACAGATTCGAAACAGAAGCAAAGAAGAATTTGAGTATTTCTCCAGGGTTTGACTTAGGTATGTGGATGATATTTTTGCAGTGTTTGATATAAAAGTCGCTGATATTGATAACTTTGTTTCTAAATTAAACAGTCGTGTCGCGTCAGTTAGGTTTACACATGAAATTGAAAACTCTGGACAACTACCATTTTTAGATGTATTAATAACTATTAGAAATAGTAAAAATAAGTTAGAATTTGACTTATACAGAAAAGACACCAGTACTCTAAGATATATCCCTAAGGACTCTCACCATTGTGCTCAACATAAAATGGCGAGTTTTAGTTTTCTAGTCCATCGTCTATTAAGCTTTCCCCCTCAATAAGAAGAGGTTTGAAAAAAAAAGGCTTGATATAGCTGCGAGTAATGGATATTCTGTAAGTTTAATTGATAAAATAAATAGGAAACCTACATTTAAAGAGACACTTCGAAATTCCTCGACCTTTCAAAATGAAAGAGAAAATCCTAAATTTGTATCGATTCCATTCAATCTTCGATTCACCCGTGGTATTGGTAAGATATGACAGTGGTTCATTCATCGGAAAATAAACTACAACTTTTAGGCAAACCGAAAGACAAAACTGAAACAAACGAAAAGTCGGGTATTGACGAAATAAGCTGTAAGGACTGTAATCAAAAGTATGTTGGACAAACTAGACGATTAACTCAAACTAGATTCAAAGAGCATATGGCACATCTCAATTATGGTAGAACAGCTGTCTAGCGCTGCCCAACATGCGTTTGAGAACAACCATAAAATAGATATTAGCAATTTAAGATTAACTAGGAATGTAGCAAATACTAGACAGCTGGATGCATTTGAATGCTTGTAAATCACAGTGTAAAAATAGTATGATTACAGAGGGCCAATCTCAAATAGCCCGCTTTATTGATTAGTGGGTCATGGTTCACCGAACCGTGACAATAGTTTAGGTATAAAAAGGATACATTTGCATAAGGTTAGTTTCAAACATCTCCAGATGATGCCAACTTGGTTGGCGAAACGCGCGTCGATTGCAGTATATGGCGTTCTGTTGTTTCGTGGAAAACTAAGTCAGTGTTTTCTATTATAAAAAACGTAGGTGGGTAATTAAAAATGTGACTATAAAGAAACATTTTCTTTGGTTTTTTCTTATAGGATTTTGAATTAAGTATCAAGGTACAAGATACATGTAATTTAAACACATCCCTATCTGTCATAGGTTCGAGCATTCTGGTTGGCAATACAAAAGTTACCACCCTGTATATAAACTACCTCTAGAAAATTTTATAGTACGACAAATATTTGCTATTAGACTGTCAACCCCATGAGAAATGATTTCTTGTAGTTCATGTACGTATGCTAAGTGAAACGTGTATCTAAATAAATAAATAACTAAAATTACCTTATTTAATTATTATTTGCAATGTAACAATTATAATTAGAAATTTAATAAGTACCATTAAATTTTAAACATGCAAAAACCCCATTAATAATTTGGCCATCTGTTTTATTTTCACTTTCATTCTACGATGTTTAATTCAGACGGAGGTACAATTCATCAAATTATTAAGTTTTCCTTATTAAAGTATAATACTCACCTTATTATAGAATTCAGTCGGCGTAAAAATCCAATTAAAAACAGAAGAAACAAACAAAAATCACAACAAACACAAAACTAAACCAAAACAAATCACGATAATCACTGAAGTAAAACAAAACAACGAAATCACTGAAGATATCCCATACAGAAGAAGTAAATAAATGAAAAAAATGTACACTGTTGCGTAATGATTACAAATTATCAATCAAAACATTAACACATGTTACGATAAACAGTTCTCAAATCAACAGACACCTCCTCTTTACCGCGATTCAAAACACACTATGTTCTTGCGCGATGATATAACAACGCGAACCCAAGAGTGGCGAACTCAAATTTTAATCGAACTTTGTCATGTGGACACAGCGCATGTAAACGCTTGCGCTCACCTTACACACCTTTATTTTCTTGATTTTCAGGAATTCGGAATATTTGGTACGTACATACAATATTATTTAGTCTTAATGATTTCAAAATTCTGAAATACTTTTTCAAGAAATTGAAGGACAAGATCAATACATAAAGCTTCATATATAAAATAAATAAAGATAACAGCTATGAATTTCCTCATTTGTCTGAGACCAAAAAACCTGTAAAAAAATAAAGTAAATTAAGTACTTACTGGTTTATGAAATTAAAAAAAAAAAAATTAAAATGTCTGAACTGTACAATCTAATATCTGATTTTCACGTTTTAAGCCAAGATCTCGGCCAAGACAATTAGCACTCACGTGGTTCTCTACAAAACACCATAATATACTCCACTCGATTTGCATTTCGCCAACCAAGTTGGCATAATCAGGAGATAATTAAAACCAACCTCATGCTAACATTGCATCCTATTTATACGTAAACTATTGTCACCATGTTGAACAACACTAGACTTATCTGTTATAACATATTTGAGATGCGCCAGATGCTCCTTGAATCTAGTTTGAATTGATTATCTGGTTTGTCCAACATACTTTTGATTACAATCCTTACAGCTAATTTAATAAATTCTCAACTTTTCTTTTGTCTCAAGTTAGTCTCTTGGACTGCCTAAAAGTTGTTGTAGTTTATTTCCCGATTAATGAACCACTGTCATACCTATATTTTTAAAAAGTTTACCAATACCCCGGGTGAATCGAGGATCGTATGGAATCGATACAAATTTTGGATTTTCTCTTTCATTTTGAAAGGTCGAGAAATGTGCCTCTTTAAATTTACGTTTTCCAATTATTTTATCAGCTAACCTTACAGATTATCCATTACTCACAGCTATATCCCTAATCAATGCATTTTCTATTTCAAACCTCTCCTTATTGGGAGGCGATGAATTAGAAAATTAAAACTCATCATTTTTTGTTTAACACAATGGTCCTTAGGGATATATTTTAATGTACTATTATCTTTCCTGTAATATCAAATTCTAACTTATTTTTACTATTTCTAATAATTATTAGTACATCTAAAACTGGTAGTTGCCCACAGTTTTCAATTTCATATGTAAAGGGGCGGTCGGTCCATGGAAGCAAGGGAAGCAGTGCTTCCCTTGGGATTATTAAAAAAACACATAATTAGAACTTAATTATTATTTATCACATATATTAATCATTAAAATTTACTTTTACCCAATTTCAATAGACACGGCCCTGCATTTCATCAGCTGAGACAATGTTGCACGGTAAAACCGTAACGTGACGCACTCGATTAATCGAGCCAACAGGAACTCGCGCGACAGATGTAAGCTACTTCTTGAAATGCATGACATCCCCACTTCAGAATCTTGATATCTGAACAGTATAGCATAGTAATGCGTCTTGTTTTATAGATTTTAATCTCGATTTTAATATCGATTTTAATATTATACTTAATATTAATCTTCCTAGTATTATTCTCAGCTTTTGTACTATATTTGTAAAAACTTTTTTGGTGTTTCTAAACCTGTGGTGCGGGGACAATTGATTTTTAAAACGTTGAACATTAGTGCGCGTATAAGCAGTTTTAGATATGCTTATTCAATATGGAAGCTGGTCCTAGCACTGTGGAAAATATTACTTGCGTTTGTGTGGTGTGCAATTGTTGAAAAAGGGATTTTCAACATATTCGTTTCAAGATAAACTGGATATTATTAGAGACGGGAGACCAACACCTGATTTAAAACTTTTAAAAACGAAAGTTAAAACATGCTATAGGTACTTTAATATTGAAATGTACAGTACTAATCAGTGGTTAACGGGTTGTGAAAATTTGTGTAAATTGTTTTGTTGGCCATGTGTACTTTTCACAAATGAAAAATGTGTTTGGAATAATAATCGCTTTTCAGATTTAAACAACATTCACAAAGTGATAGAGAGGCATGGTAAGTGTGAAACTCATTTGCGAGCGGTGCTAAAAGAAAAAACATTTGGAAAGTCACGAATGAAGTATTCATTAGATCAGCAGTTGAAAGAAAGTGACCGTAAGCATAATGAACTTGTAAAAAAAAATCGAGTGTTAAAAAGACTTATTGACATTGTTTGTTTTCTCGGCGAAAATGAACTTAGTTTTAGAGGTCATAATATTTTGCAAACTAAATCAAATGACGTTGGATTTTGTGTAAAGAAAATTGAAGAATTCAAAAATTTGATTTGTAACAAAAGAAATGAATTTGAAAAGTTCTGGGAGAAAACTAGTAATGACAATTTAGAGCCGCAAAGAAGAAGAATATGAATTTATAGTGGATCGTAGAACTTCATATCGAAGACTTTTTATCGAAATTTTGGACAATATCACTGGGCAACTAAATAATAGATTTAAAAATTTTAGTGATATACAATTTTTAGAATTGTGTAATTTTATTGAATTTAAAAATAAACAGTTTCTACAAAACGCACTTCAGTCATTGAGTGATAACTACGGAAATTTGTTTGATATAGTTGGGTTGCGATCGGAACTTTCAGTTATTTATGCTACATAAGATATTAGTCAGAAACATAACGCCAACGAACTGATTATCTTTATAAAAGAAAATAGTTTGCATCAGGCCTACTTTGAAGTGTTGAAATTGTGTGAGTTAGTGTTGACTATAGTTTCTCTATCAAGTAACTATAGTGTTGACGATACCTGCAACTAGTGCTTCGGTTGAACGCAGTTTTTTGACCTTAAAAAGAATAAAAACTTTTTCAAGAAATTCAACCAGTGAAGAGCGGCTTTCAAAATTATCCCTGTTGACAATAGAAAGTGACTTTGTGAAGGAGATGTCTCAAAATTCAAACTTTTACGACGAAGTTATTTCCGACTTCGCAAAAAAGGAGAGGCGGATTAAACTGCATTATAAATAGGTAGGTATGTGCATGTTAACTACTTAACTAGCCGGCTCGATTTATAGTTGGCTAGAAAGTGCACGATGGCAAGTGTGACTGAACAAACTCGCTATTTCGCTGTGGGTTCGATCCTCGTCACCGGCACTGGCAATGTCGGTGGGTATGGTTGTGTGTCTGCGTTTTTTTCATAAGTGTAACCCTCGCCCGTGCAGCTTCGGCTTTGGAATCGGGGGTTGTCTAATTTTTGTGGTGTTTTTATGTTTTATATTTATTGAGGAGTGGCGGTCCTACAAGTGTACTGTTTTTTTCTAGATATCATAACTTTGCGGCTTTCGACATTTGCTTTAAAATGAGTATACGGAAGCCATGCCCCTTTTCTTAACAAAAATTTTGCCACGCTTCGCTCGGGGCTTCGCACTACCCATCACCCTATATCACAAACTGCTTCCCCTGTATCAAAACTCACCGCACGCCCCTGATGTAAATTTATCTGACACGAAGCGACTGTTTAATATAGAAACAAAGTTGTCAATATCAGTGACTTGTATCAAACACTGCAAAAATATCATCCAAATATCTAAGCCAAACCCTGGAGAAACATTTGAATTCTTCTTTTACTTCTTTCTCTAATCTGTTCATGAAGAATGGTGACCAAAATTTATCCATTGCTGTCTCTTCATGTAGTTCAAAAAAAATCATCATTGGATCGAAAGCAATATTGTTGCATGCAAAATTTAATGAGTAGAATGTATTCTTTTACCACATCTTGACTGAGATTGTTTGATTCCAGTAAATCCTCCAGGTAGTCCAAGGTGTATGGTATCGGAACACTTGGAAACAATGAACTAACGTCAAAGGAGATCAAAATTACGCCTCCTTGCAGCTGGATAATTTTTATCTTATTAATGAAATCATTGGAATTAATCACAGAGAAACTAGGTGGTGTAATGGGTAAACTTTCGAACTCCTCTGCACCATTTTGATAGGTGGAAGCCGGCGATCCAATGGCTGAAACAATAAGATGCACTGACTTTCCTGGTTTATACCGGGTGTAACAGGATCATGGTACACCCCCTTTTTGGCCTTTAGTTTTGAAGATAATTGATTGAAATTTGGGATATTCTATATACATAATAAGCGGCACTTTTTGACACAATGATTTTTTTTCACTTCCGGTTTTGCCGGAAGTGACACTAACTTTCGCTTTTTAAATGGTATATTATTGCATTTCTGAATTCTGCATAATTTTCTGAATCCAACGATATCAAATAAGTGACATTTCAGACGTCAATATTTTTTATAATATAACTTTTAGTTTTCCATTTAAGTGTGCCATGACGGTCCGATTTATTCTAAATGACCCATGTAATGCTAGAAAAATCGAAATCCCGTCAAAAATACTAAATTACGTGATTTATGAGCAAATAAAGTTCATCAAAATGGTTTTTGGGGCCAAACTTAATTTTTTCAAATGGAACCATATTGGTACCGTGGTACCATTTATCAGTACTATTAATAAGGAATTTATTCATACGTCGTATTAAAATGTGCGATAAATACAAACAAATTAGAGCTAAAAGAAAAATAAGAAAATACAATTGTGTACTAATTAAATGTTAAGAGGTAACTAAGGTGGCTTTGAAAACAATGAAATATTTAGCTTGACAAACATTTGTTGGTTTACCGGTGTTTTTATTGTGTCTTTAAAAATTGCTTAAAATTCTTGTTAATTGTGTTCAAAATGCCGCAAATTTATACAAGAGTTGAAAAAGTGGACATGTTAATTATTTATGGGGAATGTAGAAAATATGCCGTTGCGGCTAGCACCTTTATGCTGAATGATATTCTGATAGACAATGTCCAGCGAGAAATTATTTTAATCATCTTGAAAATCAATTCCGAAGTGAGCCCAACAATGATCCCGAAGAAAATTTCATTCTTGACGAAGGAACGGAAATTAATGTTTTGGCTCGAGTAGAAGTTGATAAGACCGTTTCTTTAAGGGAAATTGGGTTTGAATTGGAAATCAGTCACCAAACAGTAAGCCGATTTTGCACAAATACCACTATAAATCTTTAAATACCAGTTGCACCAGCACTTGTACGAAAATGATTATGAACGTAGGATGGAAATTGCAATTAGATTTTGCAGAATAACGTGCAGCCAAACAATGATTTCTTGGGAATGATTTTATTTTGGGACGAGTCTAGGTTTACAAATTTGAAATTATTTAACCAACAAAATACAAAATATTGGTCATAAGAAAATCAAAATTTATTACGGGTGTGGGTAACTTTCAAGTGTGGTTCGGTTTTAATGTTTGGCTTGGAATAATCGGTAGCAGGATTATTGATCCAATAATATTTGCAAGACCCCTGACTGGTGCCAGATATTTGGGATTTCTGTAAAATGAAATTGACAGTTCAGCTGAATTGCCGTTCCATTTACGACAGGGAATGTATTTCCAACAAGATGGCGCTCCTCCCCATAATTCAGGGATAGTAATTGATTACCTT
Organism: Rhamnusium bicolor; assembly: GCA_029963845.1. Lineage (NCBI taxonomy): Eukaryota > Metazoa > Arthropoda > Insecta > Coleoptera > Cerambycidae > Rhamnusium > Rhamnusium bicolor. Next base: position 139,746 of record JANEYF010000482.1, read on the forward strand.
CAGCGGAGATTCGGAGAAAACGTAATTTCGTCGAATGGTCCTGTGAGGTGGCCTCCAAAGTCACCTGATTTAGCACCCCTTGATTTCTTTGTTTGGGGTCATTTAAAAAAATATTGTCTACGCAACCGTCGTTACAACCCGTGAAGACCTGGAGCTACGCGTAAGACGCTCAATTAATAGCATAACGGTCCAGCAATGGGCGAACGTTCTTCGAGAGACAGCTATGTGAGTTCAGAAGTGCATTGACGGTAATGAACAGCATTTTGAGCAACTGTTGTAATGTTTTGTGTTCATTTTTTTGTATTCCAAAGCCACCTTATGTATAACAAGGTAATTAAAACAAAATTGTATTTTCTTATTTTCCTTTAGCTGTAATTTTATTTGTATTTATCGTACAATTTAATACGACATATGAATAAGTTCCTTATTAATAGTACTAATAAATGGTACCACGGTACCAATATGGTTACATTTGAAAAAAATGAATTTTTCCCCAAAAACCATTTTGTTGAACTTTATTTGCTCACAAATCAGTATTTAGTATTTTTGACGGGATTTTGATTTTTCTAGCATTACACGGGTCATTTAGAATAAATCGGAACCGTCATGGCACACTTAGATGGAACACTTAAAAATTACATTATAAAAAATATTTACGTTTGAAATGTCACTTATTTGATATCGTTTTATTCAAAAAATTATGTAGAATTCAAAAATGCAATAATATACAGTGTTCCATTTAAAAATCGAAAGTTAGTGTCACTTCCAGCGAAACCGGAAGTGACAAAAAAAATCACTTTTTGTCAAAAAGTACCGCTTATTATGTATATAGGACATACCAAATTTCAATTAATTATCTTCAAAACTAAAGGAGAAAGGGGTGTGCCATGATCCTGTTATACCCGGTATATCTTAGTTATAGGCAAACAGTACAATCTAGGTACACTTGGACTGGATACATGTAACCTCCTATTTAAAGCTGGAGTAACAAAGATGTTACAGGATTTATGTACACTTCTTACTTCAGTAATAATTTTTGGTAATGTATTGTTACGTGTTTGCTATCCACACAAACACCTATACTCGTAGATTCGTTGATTGAAAGTCCAGGCAACACTTATTCACTACTTTATTTACTAATTAACAATTAACAACAATAGATTAATTACTGTCTTAACTATAATCACAACTGAACACTTATAAGTCTCTTTCGTATTTCTTCTTCACTCGTTCAC